>CAVLJG010000007.1:35607742-35971793 GCA_963669975.1 Acanthoscelides obtectus | reverse complement strand
CATCTACAATGAGATATGGGTAAATGGTGTATATCCTACATGTTGGAAACTTGCCACAATTGTACCAATTTTGAAAGATGGTAAAGATCCCCTGGTGGCTTCCAGTTATAGACCTATAAGCTTAACCTGCTGTCTGGGTAAGATACTGGAAAGAATGATTTGTGAACGTTTAATGTGGATTTTGGAAAATGATGAACTGCTTGTAGGACACCAAGCAGGATTCAGGAGGTTTAGATCCACATTGGACCAACTAGTCTACGTTGAAGACTTGATACAAAATGGCTTCAAAAACAGACAGCATACTGTCGCTGTAATGTTTGATGTAGAAAAAGCCTATGATATGACGTGGAGATATGATATCCTCAAACAGTTACATCGCTGGGGAATTAGAGGAAATCTACCAATACTTATATCATCATTTTTGACAGATCGTCTCCTCCAAGTACGAATAGGAAATACCTTTTCCACAACACGCATCATGGAAAATGGTATCCCACAGGGATCAACCCTCAGCTGCATTCTTTTTGCGATAGCAATAAACTCCATCACTGAGAATGTCAATCCTGCTATAAACCAATGCTTATATGTTGATGACTTATGCATTTTAACTTCAGGAAAAACTGTTGGTGAAACTACTCGACTTCTACAACCTTCTATTGATACCATCTTTCAGAATGCTAAGAACAAAGGATTGACCCTATCACGGATAAAAACACGATGTATCCATTTCTGTAGGCTTAGACGACCACACTATGATCCACGCCTCTGTCTCAACAATGAACGCATACCCTGTGTGTCTTCTGTAAAATTCTTAGGCCTAACACTCGACAGTAAACTGACATGGAGAGAACACATTGAGGATCTTACCAACAGGTGCAAGAGAGCCCTAAACCTAATAAAATGCCTGTCGTCAACACGATTCGGAGCAGAAGCTGAGATGCTGTTGCGGATATACAAGAGCATCATTCTATCTAAGCTTGACTACGGTAGCATTGTTTACTCATCTGCAAGACCGTCACTGCTTAAAAAACTTGATACAGTTCACAACCAAGGATTACGTCTCTGCCTTGGAGCATTTCGTACAACTCCAGCAGCTAGCCTCTATTGCGAATCCGGAGTTGAACCTCTATCCATTAGACGTAAAAAACTTGCACTATCGTATTCTGCACAGATTCAAACACGACCATTCCATAGAAACTTTTCTATCATTTTCAGTACGGATGAGAGCTACATCTGTCGCCCCACAATAACAAGACCTCTCAGAGTCCGAGTTAAAGAATATGCTGAGGAAATTGGTATATCATGTAACCCTATCTATAATGTTAAACACAGAGAATCTCCTCCATGGCTGTCACCCAAAATAAATGTGAATCTCGAGCTGACTGCACTATCTAAGAATGACCATCCATCTGAACTCATAAAATCACGTTTTATGGAAATCGTTTCTAGATATCCGGCAGCAACAGTTATCTATACAGATGGATCGCGAACTGACAGTGGTGTCGGCTGTGCTATAGTAGTCGATCAAACTGCACAACAATGGACACTATCACCAATAGCATCCATATTTACTGCTGAACAATATGCTATTTGGCAGGCCCTACGATACTGTGACATGTCGAATAACATAACAACAGCTATTATAGCTAGTGACTCGCTCTCAGCACTTCAAGGCCTAATGAACTATGCATCTCGAGATTCCTTAACTGTGATGTGTCTTGAAACTGTCAAACATCTCTTAAATAAAGGGGTAAACGTAAAATTTCTGTGGTTGCCAGGACACGTTGGTATACAGGGGAATGAAGCTGCTGATATGGCAGCGAAAGCAGCAGCAGCGCAACAAAACATCGACATCCCTGAAATAAAAATGTCTGATCATAAAAAGTACCTCATAAACCGTATACAGCGACACTGGCAAATTACATGGGGTAACACTGATACCCACTTAAGACAGATAAAACCTAGTGTAGGATTATGGCCACATCCTATCAGACTGCCACGAGAGGAATGGGTGCGCATACATCGCTTACGCTTTGGCCACACACGTCTTACACATGCACATCTTTTGCTCGGAACAGATCCGCCCTTGTGCACTGGATGTAACTCTTCACTCACTGTACGCCACATTATCTGCACATGTCCGATATTGTCACAATATCGAGTGATCTATGGACCATTTGATAACCTGACAGAGAGTCTCATACAACCAGAAAAACTGAAAAACGTCATATCATTCTTAAAAGTATCTGGTTTCTATTGGAAGATCTGACCTAATGAACTTTTTGGAAATGAACCATTTTAATTTTTGTGTATCTTATTCTCAACTGAGATTAAATGAATGTTATGTAACGATGATTTTGCATCATACCTACCTTAGCTTAGTATTGTCATCTTGAACTAAAAGAAACATGCAACAATAGAATTTGGATAAATCGAAATACTTACGTGAACGCAAACAAGATCGTGAAATGCAGATAATGACCACAAAAAAAAAAATTAATATTAATGAATATATGCCTGACAAATTTAGTCGTGTAACATTTTCCAGAAATTATCTTTTGTCGCTAATAGAATCTGAAAGTAAATGACAATAGTATATCCTTTTCGATTAATATCTGGAATTTGCGTAGTTAGTTTTTTAAAAATGCGACACTTACCACTTAGACATGTAAGAGATTATATATTTTATACTTTAGATTTATATATTATATTTATATATTATTGAATACGGCTAATAACCAGAGAAGTTGACGCCGTCAAAAAAAAAAAAAAAAAAAAAAAAAAAAAAAGTAATTATTAAATGTACCACAATTTTGTAGTAGGTAAAGGTATTGACTCTATATTCGAGTGTTATAAGGTACGTTAGGAGCTTCAAAATGATGTGCCACAGGACCCCCGTTTTTCTATAATTTATTTCCAAGATGGCGCCCAGCAGCCATCTTGACATTTTCATCTGTCAATTTTACTCTAAAATATGGTATCCACGCATCAATTTCATTACCACAAGTTTTAATTTTTTGAATTGATCCGTCCAAGTAATCAAAGGGGAGGGGGACATTAAAGAAAAGCACTGTATATTAACAAACTAATTAAAATTTATATTTAATGCGAAATAAGGCTGCGCATAGTTCCATCTATCACTAAACTCGAACGCGACTATGTATAACATCTATCTTTTAGAACTCTAAAGATTCTCAGTTCAGGTTCTATAGCCTAGTCACCGCTGTGACCTCTAGAGGCTGACAATTCTGGCGATATACTAGAAGTGCCATTGAACGACAAAGCATGCTGCTTAATGCCGTGTGACCAAATAGAGTCAACCATCAACGGCTGATTAATGCTATTCGTCAACTCATCGTCTAGGCTTGGACTCTGGCACAACGGACGAAAGCATAACAACTATCCACCATCCGAGGTATGACGTTTATCGTAATAAGACAGCGCAAAGCGCCATCTATTACCAGAATCGGCCACTGCTAGGGTCCAGCTACCTTATTTAGACAGAGCTCGCATCTTGGATAGAGTTTCTACGCTTTTGTTCGTTGTTCCATAATCCAATGATTTGGCAGAAAGCACGAAACAGCGAACCATGGTTGAATGTCTTTGGTCAAACTGATGACGTTTCGTTGATATCTGAGGTTGTGAACATGGTTTTTACTTCGACCTTTGACGTTACATGTTTGTTCCAGGAATCCCAACGAACACCACAAACAGGAGCCTGTTCTAGCAGCTTCGAGGGAGAGAAATAGGTTCCGGTCAATAGTTTGGGACGAGTATGATTCTGTTCATCAGAAGTATCTGGAGATAGGTAAGGATGCAACATAGCTTCTGACTATTTTATACTTTTGGAACACCAGAAATCTAAATACCATGCTTTTCGGAGCTGCTTTCCAGTGACCCAGCTGAGTTACTCGGAGTTACTCTGAGTGACTCTGTAGTGTTCAGCACCAATATCGTTCCACTGCATTGTGTATTTCTATAGAGCAGTTCTGCAGCATATCGCTCTCAAACCAAAACCCACTGAAAAGCAGCAGATCTTTACTGTAGTTAATGTTTCAATCACATCGGTGATTTTCTTCGATACAATGACAATATATATGATTTATCTGTCTTCCAGGTGACAGCTTGTTTTATGTTTTTATCATCACATTCCTATACAGTGTATTACTACAAATCTGAAAGTCCCGTAACATGCTGAGATGGAGCGTTCATCATTCCCAATTTTAAGACAGCACCACGCAAAGCCAACATGTCCTAGGATCGTTCTAGGATAGTCATTCCTGTTTCCAAGAATGATTGTCCAACGTACTGCGACTGCTACGTAGAGTTTAAAAACACCTTTCTCAGCTGCCCAAGAACAGCGGAACTGGGAAAAGCCTTCTCGGTGGTTCCATAATCTAGGCAACCTAGCAACAGACCAACGATTGTGGCAGCAAGTTCTGGATGTTAGAAATTTGTCAGACTTAGGATGCGAGGCTTTGGCTGCGAGGCTAACACACGGCGGTGTCATGAGAGATAGTTCTAAAGAGCACACCCTGCTGACTGCGGGAGAAGAGGCCAAGTCATTGCCCTCCCGCCGCGTCGGTTGCGAAAGGGTGCCGAAACTATCTGTTGAGAGGTGTCATCAATTAGTCGGTCAGACCTCCACTAAACCGCATCAAGTATGGGGAATGTAGTCAGGGACTTTGTACAGTGTGAGGAGGATATACAGAGGCAAGTACCTCTTAGCGCTATTTTGTATTTTATAAAGGATGAAGGGCAATAAGGCTCATTGGGCCTCTTACACGCTCCCTTATGGGCCACTTAGGGTTGGATCGTCAACTACCCCAAACGGTGGTGATGCGATATAGCCGAGTTTCATTTACATTGGACATAGAAGGCGAGCATTCTCCCAGAAAGGATTTTTGAATTGGGAGGTCAGATGGGCAGTCGCAAAGCAAGTCTTCAACTGTCTCATATTCCTTTCATATCATCTACATAAGGAAGTCCTAAACAAATAACCTAACTTTTTCTAGCAGCTGTTGCGATTGAAGGGACGTATTCATGCTAAATGAAGTCCACGGTACGGTAATGTGTTTTGGAAGTATTAAAGTGTACGAGATTATTGCGTCACGATGCAGTCATGCCTTCTAAATCTCTCGTCAACGAGAAAGTCACAACTCGTATTTTTCTCACCATCCGATCAGCAGAGATCGGCTTCCCTCACTGATTACATTTATTCAATGTGTTGAGTTCAGTAAGTTTTTCCAAGAGCAGCTCGTGACCTTGGAATAACCTTGGACTGTTCAGATATCTTTACTCTGGGATAGAAAACCTACTTTGTGCCTATTGGGTCGGTATGACACAGATGGGGATCATCTCAATACCTGAATTTGCTGCGGTGTGAAAAGTTCTCAAACATTCACCATCAATAAAGTACCTAAACATATACCACCTGCCACCTGCGTGTTACCTAAAACAATATAAAAGAAAAATGCCCAGCCCAGTCTCATCGCGCCCTGTAATAAATTACCGCAGAGGCAAACACGAAGGACCAATCGGTCTTCCTCTCCAGTTGATCTAACCAATTGCGGCCTCGCTTTGAGTCTGAACTAATTAAGTATTTGGTTGGCTCAGGTGACAACGTAAACGACGTTTTATAGTCCAGTGAAAATGGGATAGGGAAACGGGAGAATAGAACTGGGGCGTATCACAGAAGCAGTATTGTCACAGCTGTGTATTGAGAGTAAGTTTGCTCGGGATTGTCCAGGGGCTCAATAAGAAGGAAAGAATAACACACAAGTGTATTACGGAAACTGCACGAGAATAAAAAGAATGAGAGGTAAAATGAGTACTTACCTTTTGGCCTGGGAAGGTCCAGTCATCTCCACGAAGAGAAGTTCGCCAAGGGTGATTAACGGATCAAAATATCCCTACGTCTCAGTCCATCTACTTTTTATAAGCCGATAGAATCCTCACGATGGTGCAGATCAAGCATCATTCGCTGACGATGTGTTCATCTCTCAGCGGATGTCGTCTAGAGTATCTATCGATCGACCTATAGGTCTTTTCACAGCTCTTGGCAGGTCAATATATCAAATTTCTCTTAGGAAAGTTAAGCATAACCGCTAAAAAAGGTGAAAAGGACTAAACCCTATTTCACGTTTTGACGTCTTCTGAGATGCCAGCTCATCTGCAAGTGATTACTACTACTATTCGTCATTTGTTTGTCTGGGCGGTCCCTAGGGCCTTTGCCGATTAGTCACTGTCAAATGTACGTTAGTCGAATCTGTCAGTCCTGGTGGTCCGGAAACCAGACAATCTCAAGGAAAAAAAAAAGGAAATAGAAGAGGAAAGGAGAAGAGCAAAGAAAAACAGAAGTCTTTAGTTTAAGAGGAAACGTCTAGGCTTTTTAACTTGGTACCCGGATTAATTTTGAGGCGAACTAAACAAATTTTGAATCAGGTTTGGTTAGAGTGATGCAAGTGCAACTTGCAACTTGTAACGCTTTTTTGATATGTAAGTGACCTTTTCTGACTAAAAGAGGTGTTAGCAAGTACAAAATGAATCTGCAGCGAACAAAGGACCAAAACAAAATATGGCTATGTCTGCCAGGCGTTAACTGATCAAATACTACTAGATAATACAATACAATATATTAACTAGTAAGCATCATGGATTTAGACCAGGTTGGTACACCAATTCACCTGTGTTCTCTCTTTTCTCCTTTGTATAAATTCAACTAAATAGAAATAAATGTATACTAACAATATATTTTGACCTTAGTAAGGCATTGGATTGCGTACAGACAACTATTTTATTAAGAATATTAAAAGAGTATGGATTTAGGTATCCCATAAATGACTGGGTTGAGTCCTTCATGACAGAGAAAAATTTATGTCAAAATTGGCAATGTTACATCTCATTGTAAAAATATCAATATTGGTGTCCCTCAAGGTGGAGTGTTATCACCGTTTTTATTTTTCTTATTCATCAATGACTTGGATGAATATATCAACGTTGATGATACCCTCCTTGTGTTGTTTGCAGATGACACGTCCATAAGTATAGCGGCTGACACACCGGAGGAGCTTGAGCTGAAGGCCAACTCAATATTAGAAAAGTTTCAGTGTTGGATTACGAAAAATAAGCTAATAGTTAATGAAAGCAAAACCAAATATATGTTCTATTATAAACGTAAACTACCAACTGTTATCACTTTGAAGTTAAATAATTCAGTTCTTGACAGGGTTGAACAAACAAAGTTTTTAGGGGTAATAGTCGATGAGAGACTCAGCTGGAGAGATCATCTAGATTATGTCTTAAAAAAACTAAGATCAGCTTATTTTGCGTTGCGTAACTTGAAAAACATAATGTGTACCAAAGATTTACTAAATGTCTATTTTGCAACCGTATATCCTCATTTGAAGTACCTTGTTCTATGCTGGGGTTGCTCTGTGAGTGCTCAGAGCGCATTCATATTTCAAAAGAGGATTATACGGTTAATATTTTCGTTGAGCCCTCTACAGACTTGTAGTTCGACCTTTCAATCAAATCATCTGTTGACACTTCCCAGTATTTTTATACTTGCGGCTTGCTTATTCGTAAAAAATAATTATAATAAGTTTACATATATTGAGGACGAGCAAAATTACAACCTTCGCAACAATAAAGACATAGGTAATGCTAATTACAATCTAACCACTTATCGTAAAAGCTTTGCGTATATGTGTGCCGCTATATACAATCATCTATCTAATGATATCAAAACCTTAGTTTCTGCTGAGTCTTTTGAAAAACGTGTGCAAGCGTTTTTGGTAGAAAAATGCTATTATTCTGTTAATGACTGTATCGATTTCGCCGTAACTTTGTTTCATTGTATTCAATGTATTTTCGACCCCTGCAAGAAAGACGGAAGTTTTGGTTGAACTGAGATATAGGCTTTAGAAGATTTTCTGACGGATTTCGTTTGTCAGAAAAATAACGATCTCATCAAAAATATGTTGCACATTTCAGTAATTCTTGTATATAGAAGGTTATAAACGATATTACTATGTAAACCTAGCGAAAATTGACAATTTTTTTATAAATTTTGCTGACTTACTAGTTTCCGTTGGATCAATTAAAGAAAAAAGTACACTTGCTCTAGACTTAGTAGGATACTTATTGAAATATTACAGTATTTTTCAAACAAATTATCAAAAAAGACCTCTTTAATGCCAATCTGAGTCACTCAAATTATATTCATCTTCCTGTTCTCCACTATCATCGTTCTCAACTTCTTTTTTTTCAACCCTATTAATATGACGTCCTCTTTGTATTTTTTTATCTTGCTTGGCTCTTAGAGAAAAATGAAAAGCAGGTAAGCCTCAGGACTGCTAGGAAGAGTGTTTACTGCTAATATACATAGGTCTAATAAACCATTTAATTTTCTGGAATCTACTGGAAGCAAGCTTGTGTAGAGCAAAGGTAGTTCCTGAAGCGTATTGTTTTGCGGTCTCATTCTCTGATGAATAATCAATGTAGTCACACTTATATTTCATTTCACGAGGCTCTCATCTTATTCATTTTTAAGTTTTCTCCACAATCATCTTTGTTCCAATTTTCCGATTTTACCTTTCGATTCACGACCAACCGCAGACAGGACTCTTTAGCCCTCATCAGTACGATACAGGTCTGTAAGATAGGTCTGTAACAGGTACAAACTCAGAGATGAACGAATGAAAAGCAAACACGTGAGTTATATTATTCCTCCAAAGAGAACCCGATAAGGTCTATCGATACCCTATAGTAGGTCAAAAGCAAGGGTTTTTGAGTTACTATGGTCTTCGTTGCAGGGGTTGTTTTGACGTTTCATATCCGCGAGGCTGACATGAATAAAAGTTAATATTATTATTAATGAGCTCTTATTCGATCGTAATGTAGTTGTTACCTCATTTAATCAATTTAATATTATTTTATTACCTACCACAGTAACTGTCTTTCAATATAAACCAGATGGGTAGGGGCCTTCTTGTCATTTTTAGCGTATAAAATACTGAGTTTTTCAGTAGACGTTTGCTTTTCGTTTGTCTGTATCCAACTTCTAGACCTATACGGTAAGGTAGTTAACATGCGATTGAAAAGCCCGACCTCAGTGGTCGATACCCATTCCCAGCAATGATGCTACATTGACCAGCCTATACCCAATTAAGTATTTGATTGTCTCAGGTGACAATGCAAACGGTATTGTACGGCGGCATCAACTTGAAGGTGGGAAAATAGTTCCTTTACCGTTTTATTTGTATGGCGATTATAAAGTGTATCCACCGTATTTACCTTGTCAAAAGTTTTGACACCGGTTCCTGAAAAGCTTACAAAGTACTGGGGGGAGAGTTTGGATCGGGGTGGAACTCAGTGACTATATTTATGTTCAAGGAGTTTAACTTTTGGGATTCACCGCAGTGCGTTCGAGCAAGCGTTCGGTAATTCTCAGGATTCAGTCAGAAAGCCTACTGCAAATAAATGGCAACAGAAATGTCGAAACACAGTTAACGTTTGGCGTGTTGTTGTCTTTTGGGAACGATAATATAGAAATTAGTATGAGTAAGTTCTCTTAGGTAACTCAACATGCCCACCTACGGAAATAGTTGCGACAAATTATCTACTTTACAGAAGAAGTGTATCAAAATTCAAAGGATTGTAAAGTTGATTACACTCTTTGCGGATACTCGATTCAGACGAATATTTGGGGCATGCCTACTTCTATTACCTTGAACTAGACGGTGCAACGCCTCAGGACATAACAGGCTGATGTAATAATCGTCATAATTGTAAAAACCGGTAGGTATATTTGAAAATGTCTAAGGCTTAGAAAGTTTACAAACTTTATTTTTACCTAACCTGATATATGATAACAACTAGTAGAGCCTACTGTGAAATGCAAATATTAGATCTCCGCTTTTTAGGATGTCTTCGTATATGGTTGATTAATTCTGGTTATATTGTTATATTAACCTAGCCATATTCAAAGAAGAATACTTGGTGATATGCAATTTAGACCGACATTTAGACTTGCCCTTGAGAGCTGAGGCCGATTGAAGGTTGATCAACCCTTAAGTCTTAAATAAACAGTAGCTCACCCCTGAATTATACTCGAGTGGAGATTTAAATATGGAATTTATAGTCATCTGTAAGAATTGCTACCACAGGTTTTTTCAAACTTATAAAATCCTGTTTTCAAAATCGGCAAAATATCCAAGTCTTTGGAATTTCCAATATTTTTAAGCCCTTCAAACTGTTAAAAATTTTCACAGCCTTGATAGTTTTTGTTGAAATTTTGGAAATTTTCAAAACCCTGATAATCATGTAATTTTTGGAGATTAACAAAATTTTGAAACCTCATGATGTCGTTTGTCATCATACTGTGGAATGTAAACCTAGTGATTAATCGTCAAATGTGAGCATAAGTTGTTTATCAGCGTGTATTTGCGAATATTTTAAATGAAACTAGATTAATATAACCTGAATAAATCAGCCATACACGAGAAGATCGTATATATCCGACAGCAAATAAATCAAAGCTGGTCTCGCAAATTCCCTTCAGTTTATCACTCGTTGTCGCGCGTCTCACATCCTTTAAGAAAACTTATTTGCCCTTACAACTGATGGTAGCTGTTCAACGTGATACGAATTTGCGTATAGATCTAAATGGGAGACATAAATTAGGCACCTACTTATTTCTCAGGAACTTCTTCCAGACAAGCGCTGGTGTCAGGAACATATTTATCAACTTATAAGTGTTCAAGTTCGAAGAATCAAGAAGTATTTCCAGTAGGTATATGTGACGTTGGATGCTTTCGCGTGGCGACTATGACAACTACAGAGTTTGACCACTCATCAAACCGATTCGTCTTGCGCGAGAATCCTAACTCGAATACCCACGAATGTGTAAATGTCAAGTTCCGCCAACGATAACTGCACATCCAGTCAGGTTCGTGAAGTCCTTGCCAGCTGGAATGAGACGTCAAAGGAACACACATATTTACTCAGCTTGGTCATACAACAGTTAGGTATAGGACCTCTGTTTTTGTTCATATGATTACTTACGGAGGTGCAGAAATGGTGAATCAGGTGTAATCCTCGATTATTACGCCTAACGTGAGTTAACCAATGAGGAAAAAAACAGATAGAGGACAAGCACAAAGGAGTATATTTTTTTTCTTCAAATCCTAAATTACTATAACCCGTTGTAGTCGAAGGACACTGTTAGATCATCAGCTGTCATTCACAGATAAAATAATCCGTCAGGTTAATCGCGGTTATACTGGGTAGGATACTTCCCAGCGCCCATATTCTGAGTTATCCCGGTTTGCCAGTAATTGTCAGTAATACGGTAAACAACAAGCAAGTAGTTTACTCTCAGGGTGTGGCAACACTGCATTGGGTTCCCTAGCCTCTTAGCTCAACTAACTACAACTATGTTGTTTTCTAGAGCTTTTGGCGTAAGGAGGGGCCTGAGACAAGGAGACCCGCTATCTACAACGTTGCTTAACTTTACGCTGGAAGCTATTTTACGTAAGTGTGGATTACAAACCGACGAAGTTGCTCACTATAAAACACATCAGTTGATTGCTTATACCGATGATATAGCAATAAGAACCATCTCCAAAACAGAACTTGAAGGAGATTACAAGAAACTGCCAAGCGTTTTGGGCTTCATATAAATGAAGACAAAACAAGATACCCAGAAATGGGAGGAAGCGACGGAAGAAAGCTAACAATAAAAAGGAGTTGCAGAGAATACAGTTTCGAGAAGGTAAATCCATTTGAATGCCTAGGATTCATAATAATAAATTAATTGAAAAAAGAATACCAAAAGGGAGTAAAACAATCGGGGCTTTAAGCAGGATGATAAACTCACAGTGGATATCAAAGAAAACAAAACAAAGGATATATGAATCCGTTATCCAACCATCAGTAGGTACCTTACGGCAGTGAAGCTTGTGTGTTAAGTCAGAAAAACGTTCAGAAATTAGAAAGCTGGGAAAGAAACAATGTTACGCAAAATATATGGAGGTACAAAGAACAATGACGGTACATAGAGAACTAATAGAGGACGGATGGAGATGTATAACCAACCCTATATAATACAAAAGAAAACGAATCAAAGATGCGCTAGCTAGGACGCGTTTACAGAATGCCGTCTTATAGGAATGCGAAAAAGTGCTGTTTGAAGAAGAAGCCAGTAGAAGAAGAAGAGGAGGAGGACCGAAAAAGAAATGGCCGTAAAGTTTCAAAGAGGATATACCAGGACTAGGCATATCATACTGGGAGAAAAAGACCAAAAACAGAAAAGCGTGGAAAGAAGTTTTCAAAAAGCTAGACGCCTCGGACCCTCAGGCCTGAAAAGCTGAATTATATCTATCCTATGCTGCTTGTTAGACATGTCTTCTGCTGAACAGTCTATCTGATCTACCACCTGATAAGTCAGTCAAGGGTTCTTTGAATATAGTCCTAATAGATCTCTCGGTTTGTGTTTTTAAAAATCGGTATTCCACAAATTTGAAGTGCATCTAGTACGTCCTTGGAGTTTCCCAGTGTAATTCTTTAAGCTGAGGACTAGGTCCTCAACCCTAAGTTTTGAATAACTATTTTCTATATGACATTTAACGATATCGCTATGCTTTTTCGGTTTATTTAAACATGCAGTTCCGGATCAGTTCAGAACTAATTCCGAATTATCTCTGGAATTACCTTTCTGCGGATACCCGAGGTTTTTTTATACCGAAGCAGCTGCATAGAAAGAAGCCTAAGTACCAAGTACCAGGATACAAAGCCTCTTTCAATTTGAAACGCTTCCTAGCTAACATGTGTTCCCTGTGCATTATTCTAGGAACTTCGAGGGTAATTAAACTTTTGAAAGTTCTAGAATTGGTAGTTCCGGAGATCGCCGATAGATGATGTTTTCTCTGGCGCCAACAGATAGCGCTCACAATAACGTGACCTTCCTAGTGCCGTCGATAAATGACGCTCATGATTTCACCCCAATGACCGCCTGCTGACTCTAGGTACCAAGTACAAAATACAAACTTTAGAGCTTCTTCCATGGAGAAACTATCTGCGATATTTTCGCTGGCAGATACGCACCTTTAAGGGTAAAAGAAAACTTTATAATTTCCATAATATTAGATATGCAGCGTCGACAACATTTTGGATTCCGGAAAACTTCACAGACAGACCGTCGAAACTTATTTAAAACGGTCTTTATCGTTTTCTCGGGTAGCGCAGTAATATAATAGAAATTTTTCGGTAAAAGTTTACTGCAACTACCTGCAGGTGTGTAAACTCGGACGAAAGTTAGGTAGAAGAAAGTTTAGTGCAATATTTCAGCGAATTCCAACCGTTCGCGGCTATAAAGTAAATACGATCGAAAATATTGTTCCGTGGACGAGAAAAATTGCCACAAATCGAGTCTGGAGAACTATAGGTATGCGCTTATGATCTTAAGTTGGAGAAGTTATCTTGTATGGGTCTCAAATCGCTGATGATTCCATAGATTTGGAACTGAGAATTTGATGATGCTTGTACACATAGCAGGATCCGTTAAAAATATACATATACATTTAATTTATTTGCGAGAATGTACATTTTGCGTTTTTGACTACCCTGTATTAATCATTCAAAAATTTCTAAAAGTGGATAGATAGGGAAAATTGCGCAAATAGAAAAATGTTTGAAGAACAATTCGTGACTTGACCGTTCAACATAGTAGATATCCAGGCTGCCAAACGATGTCTTTTTATATAGAGTACCCACTAGTTCAACATCTAATAACCAAAACCCATTAGTATGTCATAGCAATCTTGTTTTTTTTTAAATGGCCTATACGAATGGGTAATAAAAGGTAGAGTATCCCATCTCTGATGTGTAGGGCAGCATTGTTACCATCTGTATAATAGTAAATATTTCAGGAATATCCCTCCAGATGCCGTATATAATAGTCCTCAATTAGATTTTTTGCAATGTCTTTGTTTAGCAGTACGTCGTTCTCACGCGACTGGAACACCCTGTATATCCCAATTCTGACTACATATTTATGTTCAATGGGAAGGAATACATGAGAAAAGTATCCTGGAACCCCAGCATACACCACTTTTCTGTGGACCTGCTTAATTTATAAAAAGAGAAAGAGAATTTGCAAGCGTTAACAGAAAATCATTTTCTCTGGCTTGTCGGAGTTCAAGTTTCCGTTATCGTCATGATACACTTAGAGCCTCTTTCCACCTCGATAAACTCTGTATAAACTACATAGTATCCAAATCATACTGAATAATATATGGGTTTTCTTTACAGTTATACCAATTTTGTTTGTTCTGTGCTCTCCTTGTTTAATAGTTTACTCTAAATAGAATATTGTGGTCTTGGTAGGAAGATGCCTGGTATCATGCATTAGTTAGAAGTAGTGTAGCTTCCGACCGTATACTTTACATTTCAAGTGTCCATAGCATAACTATAACTCCATCCGAGCTATCAAGCTGGCGATTGCAACCGTATGAATATAGTCTGACGCTCTTGTTTCCTAGATTCGCAACTGCTACAGTTTTCATGCCTAGAGCTTAGTAAGAGGATTTCACTTCCACATGACGGTTTAATTTAATATGAATTTTTCTTACTAGAAGCTTTTAAACTAAAATTTGTACATGTCGTTCAAACCTGCCAATTAGGAATATAAACATATGTTAAAAGGAACTCCGGGCAAAACCACATAGGTAAATTCAGTAGATTCCAAATGACATGCAGATTTATTAAATAAAATAAACATTACAAGCAAGAGAGGTGCTTCTTATTAACTTCCGATGCCGTTAGACCATTATGTTACCAGATGCCGAGTCTTTAACCCTCTACATGCTGCCCAACCGAAATATGAGGACTATGCTAACAGAGTACGAGTACACAGGTAGAGTTTCAAAAAATGTATGAGACAATAAGTGTGGATAGCACTCACTGAATAATTCTTTCCAGAGTTTGTGGAAAATACAGACCATGTTCGTCAGCCTCGCCTCGCTACTTCAAAACTTTTCTTGCCAACGTACGCTCATGATCCAGTTCTGAAAAACCCATTGGGGTAGGCAAGCAGATAATGGGGCCTAAAATCAGATAAAATGTCTTCATTTCATCTTCTTTTCTGTATATAAATGTGAATATCCCTCCAGCCTGTCTGAAGCGCAGCACGGAGAGAAGTAAGAAATTTTACACGATTTTTTATTGCGCCAAGTATTTGATTTGTCTCATCCGAGGAAGGCTGTGGGTACAGCTTTATCCACGAACTCATCGTCGATGTGGTAACCAACTGCCTCGGCAAGTAATAAGATCTCCATTAGCGTCAAGCTGGCAACAACGCGAACTGCCATCGCCTGACTCAACCTGTGACCATCAAGCGATGTAGACGTTCTATGTTGCACCAGTTGTTGCCCGCGTCGATATGCTTGAAACTGCTACACCGAAAACGTCTTTTAAAAATGCTATAAACGTTTGTTCACGTTTTGTATCTTTCGTCGCATTAGTAAATTGACAGCCAACTTGCATGCTTACTAAGACTGGTTATTTAGTGATGCCACCTACACATTCCGCAGGTAAAGCCGGGGGACAGAAAGCTAGTTGTAAATTAATGTAGTTGTAAAAGTACGATGCGTATGGCAGAGCCTAGCTGTTGACCTATCTAACCAACCAGAGTAGAAATAGTGAACTAAACAACGAAACAACTTTAAGCACTAAATTTCACATTATGCTGTTATTGTGTGCTTGAAAGAGATGATTTTAGAAGTGACTCAATTTTTAGAATATGAGAGCAGCTGCATAGGCAGAAGTCTAGACACTGGCGCACGGTACGGAACTTACAAATAATTTGTTAGTCCCATTTTTGAACTGCCTAATATTATTAGAACTGGAAAAAGCCTTCTCAGGCAGACTGTTCTATTAATTCTATACCTTAGGGACAATGGAGCGGTCATACCGGCAATCTCTGGACATACGAAAATAGACAGGGTTACGACTGGTGACCGAGGCTATGGGGATCTACCTGACAGCCTCATGGCGCGGTGGCATTGTGGAAGAGCAACATTCAGTGGCAAAGTTCGTTGACATAGCGGTAAAAGGGAGCCAGATCGCCAACAGCACGTCGGTGCGAAAGGGTCTCGAGGTCTGTCGATCAGTCGGATAGTCCGCATCTGGAAAGCGTCAGACCTTGATAGTGTAGTCGAAGCGGCAGCACTACAAACATGTAAGCAGTACTCGAAGCTAGGACTTATTTGAGCCTTGTACAGATTAAGGAGGTTATGTGGAGAAACGTGGTTCTTAGCCCTAAACAAATAGCCCAGCCTTTTCCCAGAAGCTACCGCAAATGACGAGATCAAGTCTTCGGTGATCTGGACACCGACCAGGCGGAACTGAAGGCTGTTTGGCCTGGAAGTTGGAATTTCATCGAAATCAGATGAGCGCTATGGCGCTTGTTGTTAGTCAAAGTGCAGTACTGTGTTTTGGAGGTATTGAACGGTAGCGTCATTGTATATTCAAATAAATAAGGACACTGAAACACGACTTGGTATAGCGTATTCGTAGGTGCTGTTAGCTTGGCTGATTACGATTCCACCATTACAAAATGAGGCAGGTAGTGAAATATTTGTTACCTTTAAATGATTTCATTGCTATCGAATAATGCAGCCGAATTCGATTGTGAGTTCCTAATACACAATACTGTCAGCACCTTTGATAAAAGCGTTATGATGTTATGGCGCAACCAATATTAGCAACTAGGAAAATAAGTGTACTTACTCCTGTGTATTAAGTTGGTGCTGAAACTCGCAATATGTCAAATTCATTTCAACCAACGAACGGGCGGTAAGCGATGGCCTTAGAAGAGGCTTTTCTCCGTGATGTTACCGCACGTTGAGCCTGTTAGATGGATGCGCCAGACCTTTACCTCCCATCCTAGCTCTCCTAGCTCTGACGAACTTCTCCATCCCCGCAACGATGACTTCTTTGTCTAGATTGTGGAGCAATCTCCTTGACAGGTTTTTTCAATTCTACTGACCCTACGTACTTCGAAACGGATTAACAGTGCGCTTTTCAGCTGCTGCAACAGTATAAAAGGAGCTAGTAAATCCTGCCTTAACTGATTGTTGTCCAACTTGGGCAATATTTTTTGCCTCGTCTCTGTCCAACTTCAATTCCTGCAAGGTGCTACCGTGAAATTAGCTACATTTAAACCAACACTAGTGGGAACGCTTCTTGCGCCATTCCTTTCTTGGAGACGTGTAATAAATGATCCTTCTGCTGAGCACAAACTCTGAATATTGATGTCCGAAACTTCTAGCCTCGCCTTTTCTCGACCGTATGAAGTAGGGGCACCGGAAAATAGATTTTTAAATTACCCTCCTAAGAGTGCCCGGAATACCTAGGCAGTAAGCATCTTGATTCACGATCAGACCTTTGTTGGACGTACGAGGGACACATTTTAAGTTTTTGACAAAACTATGGCAAGTATCTGTAACTTAACGGTCCTTTGTTATGTTATAAGATATTTTTCCTAGTAAACTAGCGATAAGCTAAAGGAGCTTATATTTTCTTAGATCTGAGCATTTTTTGCTACTCCTGGATGGAAGCCCTGTCCAACTTTCCTCCGGCTAGTCAAAAATAGTTAAAAAAGACAGATTTGATAAAAAGATAATCGTTTTAATTTTCAAGTCAGTGGCGAGGAAGTATTGTTCTCTCAAAATGGGATATTATATGCTTCCCTGTCAGTCTGTCTGTCGGTTCGTTTGACATTCTGCCATGGTACTTTGCTACTATGATTACATCTCATGAACGGAAGATATCGGGCGGTTAAAACGGTTCAATGAGATTAATATCCTATTTTTATTTTCACTGTTTAACCGTGTCTATAACCTAAGATAAATATATCTAACCATGGTGGTTTACAGTATAGACTGCCGCCACTAAAAAGTAACTGTGAAGTGCCAGCATGGGATAATAAAACGGGTCGACAGAGACATGAAGCAGTCAACGAAATCCGTTTTACCGTTTTCAAAAGTGCCTCATCTAAATCGTAAACACTTCACTTGACTCAGTGGATGTATTTTATAGTTCAGTTACGATTATCCTGGCCTTGTCCAGACAATTGACCGTAAAATAGGAATTGAGATGTTTTATGGATGTCTGGGACGATAGACTTTATGTAAAAGACTGTTTATGGTGTAAGGCATTACTTATACTCACCACAATTAAAGCAAGTATTTGATAAAAGAATTAGTAGAGACTTGTATTGGATACTGCTTAGACTGCTACTAGGAATTAAGTAGCGGGTACGTCTCTAACTTGAGCTATTGCTAAGAGCCACGTCTAAAAAGAATTGCTACAGTCATAGCATCTAATAACTAGTTTGAGCCTTCTTCTATGGATCTTTAGGGTTAACCCTTGCGATATCAAATATAAGTGTGATGTCACGTCCATATTTCGACAGCACTTTTAGGCAAGCCGATAGTGAAGCCTTTTGAGCTTTAGAAATGTTTAAACATTAAAAATATTATAAAGAAAATTTCCACTACAGGTGTCTCCTGCAGATAGCTTGACATAAGACCGACCTTTACTCCAATAATGCAAAAAGAACCATACTTAATGACAATTCCGCTTTATAAACCAATAGATGTCACCCACGCATCGTTGTGTAAAGTTGGTCATGTTCACAGAAGCGAAAAGCAAGTAGATTTAATTTAGCCTGTGTAAATTTATACCATTTTTGCATAAATGCTTTGTAAATACTTGATGGTAATCGGGCATATCGACCCGTTCATAGAACGGAGCTATCTTGACCAGAGGCGTAGGGTAGGAGCCTTTTGTGGATCTTCGACATAGGGGTCGCAGATAGATCAAGACTTGGTAGACTATTTGTAGCTGGCAATTGTCACCTCTTAAAGCGCTGCATACCGAGCTTTCTAATGTTCACTTTCCATTTTCACTACCCACACCTACTGGCAGAAAAATATTTGAAGACGAAATATTGTGTTTTTTAGATATTATATGACATCTTGAAATACTAATATATCACACATTTCCGTCGGTCTGTTTGTCTGTAGGTCTGTCCGCTACTCGAATATCCACCTAAAACTTAAGATGCGTCACTTAGATTTTGATGAACCTCTCACATAGTGCTTCCACTATGCCAAAGATGCAGAAGCTTTATATTTTTTGAAAATCGTTCCCGTGGCGTATCTGTGTGGGCCAAATGATCTTTTCGGACGAAGCCTATTTCCACCTGGGAGGTTATGTTAACAAGCAGAACTGTAGGATTTGGGGATATGAAACTCCACATGTCGTCATAGAAAAGCCAATGCATCCAAAGAAAGTAACTGTTTGGTGTGGCTTCTGGAGTGGTGGGATTATTGGTCCCTATTTTTTTCAAGATGAAGATGGTAACAGCGTGACGGTCAACCGGGAACACTATAGAGACATGTTGAGCATTTTTTTTCTGGCCACTATTAGTCTCTGGTTCCAGCAGGATGGCGCAATATGCCACACCAGCCGTGAAACAATCGATCTTTACATACTAAGTTCGGTCATCGCGTTATCAGCCGTTTTTGAGACTTTTATTCGTCAACCAACAGCTGTGATTTGACGCCCATGGATTACTTCTTATGGGGTACTGCTAAGCACTGCTGTTACGCTAACGATCCTCAAACAACTAATGTTTTTAAGGAAGCCATTCAACTGAAATTGTTTTTCATACATAACCGGAAGGTGTATCTTCGAACAAAGTATCGAGTGTACATATTATTGAACAGTGTAGTTTTAATACCAATTTAAAAAAGAAAAAAGCGGATGGCCCACCCTACTCTTGTGACATCATCTGAAGATGAAAAATCGGAGTTTTTTGGAACTTTTGGCAACCTCGCACAAAACTTTTCCAACTCAAGTGTCCGTAACACCGTTTCCGTTATCTGTTTCCAAGACTAGACTATACGGTAGTGACGATCACTAACAAACATGGAACAGCGTCATGTATGATTAGTTACGGTCACAGTTACGGAAACCAAGCAAATTCATTTCCGATTCGTGTTGACATACAAAACCTCTTTCTCTTAATATACATTACCTCCTACGTCTTCCTTCTTCATCGTCCTCACCCCTTCATTCCGATATGATCACGTACCGTATTCCGTAGGCAGTTTTTGTCTATTCGGTGTGTCGCGCCTCCCTTTATTCGCAGCGTATTCGCGCGTGCATCCCGCGGGAAATTGACGATGGCAGGGGGTACGGAAGGGATGAGGGTAAGGAGGGTAATGCAAAAGTGGGAAGGAGGTCCGCAAACCCTCAAGGAGAATACGCACGGAACGTGATCGTCGCCTTCATGACACATCCAGATGGCGGCGGAATCGTGTTACGTTCTTAGATTCAAATTAAATGGGGAGATAATCGACGACTGGGGAAAGTGGATTGCAGGGGCGGAACAAGGGAGGGGTGATTTTTTTCAGGATAGGGATGACATTTAACGTGTTCATTTGATTGTAACGCTGCCGAAACGGAGGCTCAACTGCGTTCCCGGCATTTGTGGAGAACGTAATTCATGGTTTCAATGGTATTATGCTTTGATGAAAGTGATTGTTCATTGTGACTAGGCTTCCATGTTGACGCCGCGCCGCGCATTAGACTTTCCAGATATACCCTTTAAGCTTTTTCCTCCCACCCAAACTTTGTCGAACTCGGTACATTGAGAATGCAATTGACAACCTTGCTGATGTCAGCACCATAAATTCTGTCATTGAGTGTGCCCGATGTACTGGAGAAAAGAAGAACAATTGCAACTTCCCCTGTAAGAATAGCCTGGAAGTTATCACAGCGAACCTGTTGTTAAAGATTTCCAAATGGCTGTTTCAAGAATTTTGAATTTTCAAAATTTTTCCAATTATTCAAATTTTCAAGATTCTGAAATATTCAAGCTTTTCTGAATTTTCGAGGATTTGAAAAGTTTCTCAATTGTCTCAATTTTCAGAATTTTTATTTTTTCACAGCTTAGAAATAGCTGGATGTTTTTAGGGTACCTAAAATTATTGGATTTTCAAAATTTACGGTTTTCAAAACTTTGTAAGCTATCAAAGTCTTATGAGGTGTAAAATTTTCGATATTCGATATTTTTAGGAATTACGGTTTTTTTACTTCTCGAGAATTGTAGTCACGAAAAATAAAATATTATTTTTTTCGGATGTTGTTATAACATGTAGGTACATCACGAGAAACCATGTTATTCATAGCAGTCGGTCTGTCGATCTGGTGGTCTGTCGGTCTGTCCGGCTAATCCTTGTCCCATCCTTAACTTGGAAAGAACCTAATTTTGATGAAAATGTTAAAACCGCTTAAAGTTTGCTTTTCAACCTTTTTTTTGATACTTCAACTACCACGAAGGCCTAAGGCCTAAGCACCCATTGGGTACCCAGGGGCTATAGGGTGATACATGGTAAAGGGGGAACGCCACACGGACTCTGGCGAGGGAACACGTGTGCATGCAACATGGACACATTCTGGCTCCGCCTACGAGATCCGCCGGGTGGTACCTCCGCGTTCGACAGTCAGAGACCATCTACCACCTACGGACAATCACAGCATCCATAGCCAAGAGAAAAATTTCTCCTGGGACGGGACTCGAACCAGCACAGCGCACGGCGACTGATCAGGAGACCGAAGAGTCTACTACTGCGGCCACCGCTGCTGCCTCCAGAGGATCCTGATCATTTTTGAATCAACTTTTACGGGTGAAAAATTGAAGGTGGGGTTGCAGGGGGCGGTGGAGGATGCATCGCAAATTTTTGTTGTCTGTATATTAAAACACTTCCAACCCCAGTAACTATATGCACCTAGCACCTATTAGACATATTTCATACATCATAGATTTCCCCGTAAATTTGCTCTTAAACTTGAATGACAGAAAATGTTGTCGACGCGACTCGACGTTGCCAGATGAACGGTAATACGGGTAGAGCAGAAAAATCATGTTATACACTAACTGTTCGACCTGCTTGACGGTCTTGATCCGTTTAATTTCTTTGTTACACATATTTCTTTTTGAAACAACTCTTTGTTCAGTAGTCAATTTTTACAAATTTTATAGGAAACAAAGTTCTCTAATCTGTGTTTGAAACACTGATCTCGAGAACAACAATACTTAAAGTGCGAATTTTAGCTACAACAAAGTCAATAATTCAAGTGTCTTTTGAGCGTCTTAACATAATTTCTGAATACATGTACTTTTTTACATTATTTAGCAGGTTGTTATAGGTTTTTACTGCATCAGTAATAGGGTTATTTAATCCTATATTGGTTCTAGTAGGAATTTGGTACAAATTATTATGTGATTTCGTCTCATGGTCATGCACCTCATGTGTGGTCAAAATGTTTGTATTACACCTTTGTTGGTTATTTAAAATTTTGAAGATCATTTTACATTGTTCTCATCCCAACAGCTTATCTAGTTTACAAAATTTCAATTCTGAGTACATATTGTCTGTGTTGGCAAGTCGATCATAGTTGAACAAAATTCTTAATATTCTATTTTGCAAAACTTGTGCTTTATGAAATTCAGTTTTACCACACATTCCCCAAATAGGTAACATATACCTAAAGTGTGCTAAGAAAAATCTATTATAAATATTTAATTTACTTTTTGTAGTTAAGTAGTCTCTGCTTCGGTACAAATCATCGATGTTCTTTTATCCAAAAAATGTTTAATGTGACTAGACCAATTCAAGTTCTCATCGATAATTAAGCCCAGGTATTTGATGCTCGATACTTTTTCTATTATATCATTATTTCTTCTTATACAAAAGTTTTCGATTATTTTATTTTCCTGTTTAAAAATTAGATATTCTGTTTTATCAATGTTGACCTTTAGTTTATTTGAATACAGCCATTTTCAGTAAATAGCAAGATCTAAATTAACTTCATCACACAGAGCCTGCTCATGATTTCCTTTATAGAGAAGAACTGTGTCGTCAGCAAAAGTAAAATACCTTGCATTAAGATTGGCACTCTTCAGATTCAGAACATATAGAGAATATAATAGTGGACCGAAGACAGACCCCTGGGGGACACCATAGTCACTAGATAACCGCTCACTATTTGTTTCACCAATTTTCACATATTGTTTCCTGTTAAGTAAATAAGTTTTAATCAAATTATCCCTAAATTCCATATTCAATAATATATTGATATTCGTAACTAAACTTTTTCCCAGACGGTCTTAGCTAATCAAGACAGCCAACCACAGACAGCTGTTTCGTCCTTTTTTGGCAACTCATCAAAATGGTCATTGGTCTCTGGAACAACGAACAAAAGCCTAGCAAGTAACTTCGAGCCAGAACATAAGGTCTATGGTGCTGTTTTATTTAGACATAACCCTTTATGAGCTGCTGACAGCGTTGCATGAGAAGTCTAAGGTCAAAATACTTGAAACTATTTAGAACTCTAAAGATATTCAAAACCCAATGCAATTCATAAAAATCACGACGTTCCAACGCTTTTTAAAGATTGGAAGGTTAACTTGTGTCCATCATTATTACCTGTCCAGAAGCGAATGTGGCGATATTCTAAGTGTGATTCGCCTGAGCTGAACATCGTCTATTTAGTAGGATCTGTAGAGAATTTGTAAATTAATCCTTCCTGTGCACGTAAGCAAGTGCAGGAGCAAGCTCGAAGTGCTCTGTTGATCACGTCGCCGCTTGGGGATTCGAAAACGCATCAGCAGCTGTTCCATTAATTAAAACGTCGGCAATTAATTGACGATGGCTGAGTCGAGCCGTTGAAGATCGGAGATGAACCTGCTGAGTTCAGGGCTAGTTTTGGTACTTTACCATGTAAAGTGATCTACCTCATTTCTACTGTATCGTACCATGTTCGTACCCTCGTCCTGTAATATCGTATCACTAATACCGATATTGCGTTATTAACTGCTGCCCTAAAACCTTGAACAAGACAGAGGCGTGACTGGAAATACGGCTGATCCAAGTAAATAGTTCAAAATCAGTTCAAGCCATACTAACCACGCACAGAGAGGCCTGCTGATCAGTAATTCTCAATAGCAACATGTTACCGCACTCAGACCATGTCAAATACAATGGGATGTATTTAGACCAAAAACTGAACTGGAGACAACACACTACCACAAAAAGGGAGAAGTTGGGAGTCAAGTTCAGCAAAATGCACTAGTTATAAGGTCACAGATCAAAATTGTCATCAAAAGATAAGGTATCACTTCTGCAATTAAACGTGTCTGGGCATATGGAGTTCAACAGTCCACTTGACTAACATCTAATTCTATTGAATAAATGAGTATTTCTTACAGTATTTGGCCTAGGAAAAGAAAATATATCGGTTTCAGTTTTTAAAAGCGTAGGATGGATATATAGGTCCAATTTAAAAAACATTTTTAATTTCCAATATGAAGCTGTGGAAATATTATTGTGACGATGTGACGTCATGCAAATTGTTAGCAAAGAAACGTCATCCGTTTGTCACTCGCAGACTAACCATGCTTTTTTATATTCCCAAAAAACAGGGTGGCCAAGATAAGGATCAGACTAGGCTAAATTCAGTAATCACACAATCTTACATTAAGCATTTGTTTGCAACGCCTACTTAAATGAAATGAAAAAATAAAAAAACACGTTTCTTTATAGCTGAAAAGAAAACAAATGTAACGTGATACATCGTTGAAGTAGTAGAGAAAGAGGCTATTAGATACAGGGTCGTGCTTTTTTAAATGTTGTGCACTTCGGGCACATTTAAAAACATCATCATGTATTGCCATTAGTTTTTTGATATTTCTTAAAATAAAGTTAGTCAAAAATAAAAACGATTTGGCCAAATTTTAGTTTTTCCTTAATACCTCACTATACGACTAACCTCTCAGTGCATGCAATGTGCGCAATTTATTTAAAAAACATAGGATGTCAACCCTAACACACAAGTAGATGAGTATGCAAGGCTCACCTGGTTTGCTGCACATGTATCCTGTTTTCCTCAGAAGAGTCCAACTCTGGAAGTAGACCTAATTTCCACTTTGGGTACACTTGACACCCACGTCACAACGCTAGAATACCAAAGCACCACTGAGAGACAATCAAGAACCCTATAGTGAACACCACTATTAAAAAAATAGCTTAACCGAATAGAGCTCTGCACGAAACCGTGAACATTTCGCTATGCCGACCGGTTGCCGAGAGAGTGAGTGAGAAGCGTGTGAGTGCTGTACCTCGCTGCGGCGATACAGTACGGCAGGTAGTAGTACAGCCACGCCGTTTCAGCTGCCCACGGCGCGCGTCTGCGTTTTCTTATTTGACAGTATCACGAAGCGACTCGATGTTTACGTTGACGGGAGCGGAAACACGGAGTGGGAGCTGGAAAGGGGCGTGGCTGTACTACCCGGCCGTACCGTATCTCCGCAGCGAGGTACAGCAGTCACACACATCAGTCTCTCGGCAATAGCCGCCGCAGCGGAATGTCTACGCGTTCTCAGAGCTCAATTCCTTTTTGCCACTTTTTTTTAGTAGTGGTGTTCACTACAGGATTCTCGATTAAGTCTCAGTGGTGCTCTGGTGCTGTGACGTGGGTGTCAAGTGTCTCCAAAGTGAAAATATACATATCTATGTGATGGTAGCGATGTCAAAGATGTAAAGTTACCTACCTTACTTGCTATGTTGAGGAGCCTTCTTTCAATTGTTGGAAGAAGTATTCAAAAAGTTTTTTATCCTCTAAAATTGGGCATTTATGAAAGTGTTTGGAGACATTAACGTTCCGCCGCATAGATGCCAAGATGCCAGGTGACGCAAAATGTGAATAACAGCCTTTTTCAGTTTTTTTTGGCAAACATTGCTACGCCTTAAATTTTATATATCTCCATTGGTATCCCTCAATATTTTATCCAAAGCAAAATTGTCCGATGAGCTGGCAACGCCGCAATCTAGATGACAAGATCGTAAATCTATCCCGGGGTATCGACGGAGTCATTAAGTACGTCAAAGCGACAGTTTTCCAATCTTCAATTGCTTTTTTCAAGCGGTGCGCAACGATTTCGCGTCAAGTTTCGCTACGGATAGTCTTCTAGAGTCTAGCAGAGTATATTTCAATAGTGTCTTGCGTGGCTATGTTATCTTTACCCGAGCCGATGTAGGAAGTGATACGTTTTACAGATGGTGTTTTACGATGGAGAGTACATACTGTTTTAATTGCTTTGAAGAAATTCATTAATCCATAAATCGATAATAAATTATTATTACTAGGATGTAACGAAATACATTTTATATTCTTTTTCATGCAAAATACAAATAAATCCGCATATTTCAACAGATATGTAGCTGTAATGATAACTTTATAAACACTCAGTATATTGAAATTGACAAATTCGAAATTCCCATGCATTAACAAACGTCCAAACCTGGTATTACATATATATATATATATATATATATATATATATATATAATTTAGCAGCCGGAACATCGACCTATTATTTCTTGTATTCCCATTGGCTAAAGGGATAACCAATGTATTATGTGTACATTCATAAGAAAAATCAAAATACATGAAAGTTGTCCTGTTTTCTCTATACAAAAGCATCATGTTGGACTCAGAATGTGCTCTTGCTTATAATATAATCGTTTTTTTACGGTTTTATCCAATAGTTCAATAGAAATCACAGATATTCACATAGCTTTGACAGCTTCCGTCAAATTGCAGTTCAATAAGGTCTTTTCCCTTTGTTCCAACCTCGAAAGGTTAGTGAAATCGAGGCTTAGTAACAATTCAAGGTGAACGTCACGAATTTTCATGGAACTGACAGGTTTTAGAAAGGCTGCTTCCATTTTTGTCTATTATTTTTTGTATATTACGTTTTATTTTTTATAAAAAGCAGAAATTACAATATAATATAAGTCAGGAGTTTCGTGAAAGCACCTTGTCTTAGTAACATAGGTTTCACATTTGTATATTATTGGTATTTTGTTTCTGTTTGTTTTACGTAAATTTTATTTGCAAATCTTACATTTCTTGCATTTAAAATGTTACTGACATTGCGATAGGAAACGAAAATTACAATTCAAAGTGAAACGCGAGAGGACAGTCATACTTGCTCGTAGCGCGTTCTTTTCATTTGTATGACGTTTTTGTCTTTAAAGTGCATTAAACTTCTGAACAGACAACCTAGACTACTTCATAAAAGATTTGTTGAAATTACTTTCGAAAATACATGTGGCACACAAGGCTCTCAAGTAAATGCCGGAGGTGTAGTGATGTGTGGTAGTACAGGGTGGCGCAGCGAAAATGATACAGATGCATTTACTGGCAGCTCATTTTTTTTCTTGAAAAACGCTCAGACCCGTCGATTTTGTTTTCGAGGGGGACACAAGTTTGGCAAAAAATCACGTTAGCACGTGCAGCTCCCTAAGCGGGGGTGACACCACCCCCAAAATCTTAAATAGAAAGGGGGGTCGAGTGATACCTTATTTTAAAGGTCTTTCAATTACCTTTATAATGATATAAAATTAATGTACTTCAGTTCAGTGAACATTAGTCGGAAAGGCAAGTGTTGACTAGAAAATGTTCATCGCTTATAATTCGTTCACTCATATCTTCACAAAATTGTAATCGCCGATCAAAATCGTCTTCATTAAGTTCTTGTACCAGTTGAATTTTATACGGATGAAAACTATGGGCCTTTAGAATCCGTTGGACAGTACGTCGACTAATACCACACACAGTCCCCAATTTTCGGGTACTTAACGTAGATTCTACATAAACTTGCCCTAAAACCTCCACTTCTATTGCTTCGTTCCTTATGGGATTTTCAATGTTGCGTTTTTTATTGGCGACTGACCCAGTTTCCCGAAATTTAGCTACAAGTTCTAGAACATATTTTCGATGCACGTTACTGTTTTCATGTCGCTCATTAAATATTTCTGCTGTTCTATTAGCGCACTGATTATTTCCGAAAAATATTTCGATAATTTTAACTCCTACTGTGGAATATACCATGGTTAATTTATGTAATAAAGCATAACAAGTTATTGTAGCAACAAAGTTTGGTCAAATCAATCGAAAACTGTGTACCAATTTCCTATTTAAGATAAGTACGAGATATTTCCTTATCTTTCTTCAAGAAATAAATTTTTGCCAGAAAAAATCGCTCCAATAGTTATTTTCAACCACAAAATGATAAACAAACCATGGGCGTAGTGAAGAAAAGCATTTACTTATTAAGTAAATTCTTTTAGTCAAATTTCTTCTGAAAGTATTACAAACTAATCTGATGTACCTATTAAAGTCTACTTTAAGCTTTAAATAAATAAATCTTCAAAACTACTAAACTGAAGCTCATGTATTTTACATCATTATAAAGGGAATTGAAAGACCTTTAAACTAAGATATCACTCGACCCCCCTTTCCATTTAAGATTTTAGGGTTGGTGTCACCCCCGCCCAGGGGGCTGCACGTGTTATCGTGATTTTTTGCCAAACCTGCGTCCTCCTCGAAAACAAAATCGACGGGTCTGAGCGTTTTTCCAAAAAAAAAAACTGAGCTGCCAGTAAATGCGTCTGTTGAATTTTCGATGCGCCACCCTGTATATTGCTGCCAACGGTTAGATGGAAAAGAGCATTTAGATTCTAGCTAAACAAACGAACGTAGCATCAATTCAAAACTCATCGATATATGTTACCTGCAATCCTCCCAAGGGACTTGTGACCTTGTTTACTTGTTACAACGGCCCATATCAGATATTCAGAACGACCTATATATTTTAACCCTCTGGCACCAGGGATGATCGAATGATAAGTGTTCCTCTTAATCCCAAATCTGTGAGCGATTCATCTTGGATTAAGGTGATAAAAGCCAAAAGACGGCTCCCTAATAAATTAGTTCTCGAGATATAGCTCGACTTAAAATATTCATGGAAAGAGGGGTACGTAATAAGTCTAAGCTGGCAGAAAACAGAGAAAGGCTGAGAGTTAAGATGTCATGCTAGCTGCTTACAGTTCGACTCTACCCTTTTGGGTTGTTTCGTTATTGCATACTAAATACTTCATGAGGCATTTTAAGGGATGAAATGATGAATCTTATCTGAAATGGCCAAACCGACAGGATATTGTGATGCGCCCTTGTATTGACCCCTTTAAATTATTCCATTATTATGTAATAAGTATTTTTAGTATGAATTTTAAGGGATCAAGAATTCAATCTAAGTCAGGTGTGACTTAGTATTGAATATTTTGGATTGTCCTGCAGTTATATTCTATATACTTTAAGAGGGTTCTTAATCGATGAACTAACAAGTCAAGGTTTAGTTGGACGTGGCTATAAGGAAAGTCTGACTGGAAAATTTGAAACCGACAGGACAATTCTGACACTTATCTAGACAAATCCACTTTGACTATTGGATGTTTAGTATCAGATATCTCAAAAGAAATATGGAGAGATTAAGAGTTGAACAAGGGCTAGGAATAGTCCAATCGAAAATGTTCACAAGAATAAACGTTCTAGGATCTAACAGGTCAGATACACCTTGGTATTATGCTTCTAGGTTGTACCATAACTGCATACTGAATATACTAAGACGAATGTAAATATATTCGGGAATATGCAAGCCAGCAGGTAGACCACACACCTCTAGCAAAGTCTCCATTATGAATGTTATAACACCATGCTTCTGATGTGTCGATATACTGTTTTAACCTGTATTCATTGATGCAGTTGCTTGGTTGTCTCGAGCGCGTCTTAAAAACGAAAACCACGAGTCTTAAAATTCTAAAAATCAGCGATTTGCCCGCTAGGCAGTAGTCAACTTCATAGGAGCTTCAAAGCAGCTAAAACGTACGTTAACGTACAACTGCTTTCTAATTTCTCAGTTGTCTTCAGTTGTGAAATTCTGTAGCTGAAGCTAAACTCTGTATATACGACAAAATAATCAAGTACGAGCCTGAGGCATTACTGACATTCGTAACATTTCACTTTGTTATAAAATTTATGAATCCGTGTCATCGTAGCAAAGAGAGCACTACTGTAGACACTTAAGTCAGTTATATTTCGGGCTTCCTCTTTGGCGATGACTTATCAATTAAATAAGCGTTGTATTTTCAGAACAGTAGGTATGTCGAGGTAACTAGATTATATATCTCAAATAGAATCGTCAGAATTAAGTTAAAAGTTAAGTATTCTAATTTTATCGATATCAATGCTAGAGTACCTTAGGGCCGTGTTCCATGTCCGGCACTCTGCCTTTTCTACAGGCATATCTGATATTCTTGCTATGACCGATGAAACACTTTCAACGTTTGCAGATCAAGCACCGCTTTTATTGTAACTGATAAGGATCTCTTAAGTTTTGACAGTAAAATACAGACAGCTACCAATAGTTCAGGAAAATAGCAAAATCAAGGTGTAGGAATTCACATCGAATCACGTTTGCGTTACAAATTCAAGACTGACAAGTTCTCCATGTCACCATTAGATCATTGGAACCAAAGGCCGAATACACAGGTATGACCCTTGGAACCAGGCTCAAGTGGAAGCACCATATCAAGAAGAGGTAAGAACTGAAGTTCCGCTACAAGAAATATTGTGAGTTATTGGGAACATTTTCAAAGTTGTCGCTCCATAACAAGATAATGACTTATATAATCCCATATTATAACCTGCGTGGCTCTTCATATGTCAGCTATTCGACTGTTCGAGAAATTGGAACATCGACATTATTCAAAGATTCCAAAATAGAGTTTTAAGCAATGCTCCTCGGTATCTTCATGATAAGGATATTCATCGTGACCAAATATCTTTCTAGTTAACGACGAGATCAGGGAAGTAAGGCACGAAGAAATGCTGCATCAAGCCCCCAAGCTTTTTAGCGGCTGGACCACTGTGAAACTGTCCAACGACGAACTGGCGTAGCGTTTTGTGTCTAAAGCATAGCATTGCGCGAGTTCTTAGATATAGTCTTCATATAACAATATTATTCATAGACCATCAATGGATTGCCCCTAGATGTAAAACGACACAGGCAGAGATCAAGTGTTGATCAAATATTTTAAATATTTTGACGTCAAAGCCACTATTGGAACAAAACCGATACTTTTTCAATATTGAGGCTCAATGTGTACCATTCACTCATTAAAATGTTAGTTAATAGTATGCAGCAGGAGCTACCAACTCGTTTCAGAATAACGTCCTGCTTGCCCACCGAACATAAATTCTCTCAACAAAGCTACGTGCCTCATTCGCTGCGTAACTCAATCTTAGGAAACATAGAGATATAAAGTTTACCATATCATTCAAATAACCTTGAACGCCTCCAAGAATAAGACTTTCACGGAACGACGAAAGTTCTCTATGAAAACAGTGGCTTGGAGTGAGCCTTCCTTCTAACTTCAAGTTCTTGCGCGCCATCATAAGAGTAAATAGCCGAGCTATTTGCAGTGAATAAACAATGTTTATGTTGGCGCAAACAGGTCCTGTATTTACTTTGCATCCAACTTTTCCGGGCATGTCTGCGATGCTCGGTGAGTGCTGAAAGGCTAGTAATGGGTTAATGTGGCGTCAGCAACATTTACCAGTTATCTTGCTGCCATTTTAAGGTTTCACTGGGTGGAGACGGCCACCAAGTGACGGCGGCAGATTGCGCTGCTGTGTATAAGGTGATACGGCAGTTGAAACACATAGCAACATGAAATCGCGTGCTTGAAAACAGCGTGTTGAAAAATTTTTCGGTTCCGTCTACCTCAAAAGTTACTGGTAATGCTCAAGCAGAAAAAAGAACTAAGAGAAAAGTTTCAGAGTTTTGAGATAACAATCTAATGCTGATTTACGATGACCTTGGCCACGATCTACAAGGTCATTCAGAGGTTAACTTGAAATCTCTAAGTAATGTTGCAAGTCATGGCCATGGTCATGGTCGTAGTCATAAAATGACATTGGTAGTCGTGGAGAACGATCGTGGTCAAGTTCACGAGTAGATAATTATAAGATCTTGCAATTTTTGCCTTGACTATTTCTTTGCTTTAGCAGTATCGTTTAAGAGAGAAAGAGAGGTCGGAGGCTTTTCGATTATTTTGCAAGCTCAAGTGTTCTGAAAATTATGAAGACTATGGTCACGTGAAGATTTTAAAAAAATTCATGTAAAATAAATAATTTTAAAATGCTGATAGCTTTGAAAATTCTGGTTTTGAAAACCATCAGAACTTGAAATCATAAGCATATTGATAAATTTGGAAATACTGGAGGTTTCTAAAAATTTTGAAATTTTCTTCCATCCCAACTATGAACAGAGGATTACTACTACCTTGAAGCATTTCTTAATCAATCAGTTCCAAGGAGCTGTGATTCTCAATTATGGTTATAGTTTAAAGTACATTGACTCTTGGGTTTTTTTACATATTTCGACATATTTTTTATCTATGTGGATGCAGTTGCCATCATAATCTCCGAATTACCTGCGAAGCAGTGTTGCCGATCAAGCCATGAAATATTCAAGTGGTGGACGTACGTACCGCTTAGAGCTTAAGCCACGTCTCTGTAGCAAAAGGACAAGAAATTCTACTGGATAAAGGACAAAGCAGTGGCTGCCGACCGGCTTCAAAGCAACGGCATTAATGTATTTTTAACATGCACTCAGTTTACTCCTCTTTTTGTGCTTTACCCGCCCTTTTAGCTACCGACCGACCTCATGGAGTTTACGCGGCACCTGGCGCTATTTATTCCCAGGAAAGTGACCGCTACGGCGTTTCGGGTTGTTGGTTGTGACAGCCGCGGTGTTGCATTTTGAAAAGCTCATAAACCAGGAAATGAAGATACAGGGACGTATGAAATTCACCAAGAAACGTAGAATGCCATCTAGGACCGATATGGATATGTGATTTTGTGCTTTCACCCTCAGTGTCTTGTATTGTCACGATCATGTCTCTCAAAATCTGAATCTAGAAGGTACCTACTATAACGTTTCAGAATAGAAGAAGAGAACCTGGTATCAGCTGATTCTTTATTTATACTCTATCAAATATTAAGTAATGTTCAGCACTGCCAGATACTTCCCGCTGACCACAGCTTCTATCAGACGCTGTTCTGCTATAAATTGTCCTCTTCCGAGCTTCTTTGTTTGGACGCTTATAAGAAAAAGTCCTATACTAAAGCTATAGAGTGCAATATTAAATTGTTCATGCAACGTTTGCTTTTGTATTTCTGCTATAAAGTACAGTTTAAATAATTACAACTTTATTTGATAGGACTATTGAGACATCTTGCATAAAATACTTTACAGTAATATAACTTTTATACAAAACCTTTTCCATCTTGTTTAAAGCATCTGGCAGAAGTCATGTCTGGCAGGCAGCATCCGACAGTCCTCAGTATTACTCAGCAATAATGTTCTACACAATATATCTATATTAAACAGGCGGGAAGGCAACCTTCTTGGAGTTATTTGGAAGCGACAAGCATTTTCATCTGTGGTTTGACTATACTATCAATCTCATGGTCCACCTAAGTTGCTGCCAAGCGATCGATGCCTATCCCGCCTACTACATATCACCGTGATTCCAGAATCCATCAAGTCTCAGACGCTGCCCACCACACCTTCGTCGTCCTGACGTCCCTCCAAGCTCCGCAATTAAGCCCCGTGTCCCGTTAAAGCGATCGTGCCACTTCTACCGATCACCCCATTTAGCCCAAAACTGCCCCGCACTGACCTGTCAACGTGACTTGTACCTTGACGCTTTCCCTTTGGCTGATTAGGTCGAGGCTTGCCTGTATACAGCGACACCGACAGCATCAGATGCATGCAGACTTATGACGGAATTCGTCTTTTTTTGAGTTACTATTGTTTATTATCTACGCTCTGATCATCTAACTTATTATTGTACATTATTTTAATAGTCTCTACAACATTATGATATGTTCCTAGAATATCAAGTTCACCTTGACATTAATGAATTAATTGATGTATGAATGTGTGAAATGAAATTGAGAAACACTCCGGCAACAAAAATGAGCCAGTATGTAGGTAACATGTCGGGCCCTCCTGTACCTCTATCTCTTCTGCTAAAGTTATCTCAAGATACTGGACACCAGTGTGGTCTACCTCTTATATCGCAGAGTTTCGCAGCGACATAGAACATTAGTATTAATAACATCTGCTTATATTACACAGATTGAGTGTAACTTTAAACTGACAAAGTAGCACATCGGTCCTTAATACACAATTAACTGTAAGCAGTCGGTTTTTCATGCGAGATAAAAATGCTCATTTCACACAAGCTCCCTTTATGGAAATAATAAAATGACTAGGAATTTCAAAGAAGATTCGGTGCTCAACACCGTTACGAGACAAGCTATAACTTTCGGTTTGAGAGTATCTGTAATCAATCTGTGAAATGTCCTATCCACGACTATTATGGAGTGATTATAAAAATTGTATCCATTTTATTTCCTTTAGACTCTTGAGGCTATTTTTCTGAAGTGAACAGGAAATTGAATGTCCACCACACGCTCTGCTAATCCTAATCGAAAAACTACCCGACGAGCCATTTTAAAACGTCTTTTAGAAAACCAACTCTTGGAATTTCTATTTCGATGCATTATCAAAAGTTATTTTTAGTGCCGAAAATCCAATCTTTACTGACGTTTCTCATATTGAATTTTCAAAGTATTACTATCCTGACATTTCAAGGTGAAATTTCCTAGAAGTCGTCATATTATTTGAATGTTAGTTTTTCGTGGAGAATTCACACTGAGACTACATTGAAGATGTTAAAAATATGAACCGTAGGCATAACGTAACATAAGACTCCACTGTCTGACCAAGTCAAAACAATATATACAGGGTGTTTGATACATGAACCAACAAAATTTTTTGTGCGACTTGGGACGCTATTTGATGATTTTTGATGGAGACCGCAATGCTCTAAGACGCGACTACGGTTACCGAGATATGATCGTTTTTCGTTTTTTTTACTGAATTACCTACAATTGCGCATAAATATATCACTTTTTTGTTTCTAGAAATATTTTGATGTGTAGCATATTCTCAAAAAGGCAGAAGTTTTGTAAATGAAACTGAGTTTCACAAAAGGTATAGTTTTTTATAATCGAGATTATTTATACTCTCGACATGATTGTACGACTTTTGAAGGTAATAAGTCGTTTGTTTCAAAAGGTTTGCGCAAACTGTTTATCTGATCTGATGCAGTGTACATTACGGTACGGACTCACGTTCATTTTATGTCGTTATCTCTAGAAACAAAAAAGTTATAACGAGATTGATGCGCAATTGTACGTAATTCCGGAAAAAAAATGAAACGTATCTCGGTCCTTAGCGTTTCGGTTTCCATCAAATTCTTAAATAGCGCCCTCAATCGCCAAAACATTTTTGGTAGTTGATGTAGCAGATATTTAGATTCCTATTAGTCGTATAACGTTTCGACCACCACAGCGTAAATTGTATCTTAACATATATGTGGATTTGATTCCTCCAAATAATGGAGTCCTATGAACATGGGACCTGCAGGATAATTTTTAGGATAATTCCTAGGATAGGCAGCTGGACATGGTTGTTTGACCTGTTTTGAGCTATTTGTTAAATTGAACTTGAGATAATCGCCAAAAACCCCGTAAAGACAAACTAAGTCTGATTATAAGGTGTCTGCATGACTAAAAATCAGGAGGTGAGGTTTCGTTTATCGTGCAATGGCAATATAATGATACTTCCTGCCTGTTATCCTCCTTATGTAGGCATACTCTCACACCGATGATTTCATTAGCTCCCTGATCCTTATCCAAAACTGAAAGATTTACACGCGCAAAATTTTACAGCGATAGCATCGTACATTTGCATACATATGAAAGTCGCTCCAGCCACGATCTGCTTCCCAATTATACAAGGGGCTAGGTGCATGGGCACGCATGTCAATTTTTTAAGGGTGGCGATACGAAACTCATTCAAGTGTTGGGAAATATTCTATAGGAGACACTCAGGGTGGGAAATTTCTCTCCATTGAGCACATTATGAGTCCATTGGTATATATTTAGTAGCACACATAATATTTTTACCTAACCTTCTATCCCCATTTATTTTACTCTGAAGAATCATCCATTAAAAGCTGTATCATTCTCCACGTAATACGTTTTAAATATGTGTCAAAGTGTCCTTATTGCACATGCGGTCAACACAGTAGACAATCAGCTTTCATCACAGGATCCATATTTCGAGGACTTAAATTTTTGTTGATCGTTCTCAGTGTACACGGCTTGAATCTTTACAAGAGAATGCATCGGACGTAGCACTTCACCATCATGTACAACACTTACAAGAAGGAGTCACCATGACCGGTACACGAATTTCGTTCTAATAAATTCTTCTAGGTGTTGGTCTACCAACTCAAGTCTCAACATGATTTTGTCCAGTATACTTTATGAGAAATTGGTCGATGAAAAATGTCATTAGGAGTTAAATAGGTTCAAAGGTTATGGTTGTGTGGTGCCCAGGTATATTTTTGTCTTAATGTTTATGGCTTGTTAGAATTCATAACTTTTTGTGAAAGCTATAGAAATGGTGTACCTGGTTCCTTCGAATTGGCAACTATCACTTATACCTCCACAACTACAACTATGTAAAAACCAAACACAAATTCTTGGCATGCTCACTTTTGTTTCAAAATGTTTTTTTTTTATTTTAACGCGTATTGCATAGCTTATTTGAGGTGAAATACAGAATAGCATTAGAGTGTGATGTAATGTGAGACTTATGCCTCACTGTCTTTTTTAAAATAATCATGTAATTCACTAAAACCATACTCTATGCATAGTGTCTCACTCTGCTTAAAGCATTGTTACCACGGGGGAAATATAACAAGTTAGTATGTAGTTTATAGTTCCAAAAATCACCAGTAGTACATTACTTCTATAAATGTCATATAATGTAGTTCAACAAATCATAAATAACAAAAACAATATATAGCCTGAAAAAAACAGAAATATTAAATCCCAGCTTATACCATCACATTAGCATCCTTCATATAACAAGGAGAATTGAATGGACTGTCGTTAATATATGGCAAAATATACATACAGAAATTTGTGGACGAGATCCGTGTACCGCTTCTGAAGATCCCTCCTTAACAGATTCAGTTTTTTTTTTGTGTTCTATCGATGTCGTTAAGCGAGGGTTTGCCATGTCCTTGCCATGTCCTCTTAAAACTCTTGTTTTCGAAAAATCAAGAGTTTCAAGTCCTCTACTACTTGTATGTTACCTGGTCCTGATGGGTCCTGGTCCTGAATGGTCCTGGTCCTGATGGGTCCTGGTCCTGTTTGGTCCTGGTCCTGATGGGTCCTGGCCCTGGTGGTTCCTGGTCCTGATGGGATCTGGTCGTGGTCGTCCTGATCCTCGTCCTCTGCTTCCACGCCGTGGGGAGGGGGGGGAGCAACCGCGGGTTCTCTTAGTCTCCTAGTCAAGGTTCCAGTTAGCGGGTGCCAACTGGGACTTTGGTCTAGGGTACTTGGCTCAGCGGTTGCGAGGCCTCTCGTCCGGATCGTAGTCCATGAGGAGTCGTAGCTGCGCGTTCGGGTGGTCCTGAGCTTTCTGGAAGGTCTTCTCCGCTTTTTTCCTCATGTATTCGTGAATGGTGTCCCAACCTCTACGCAAGGTTGAGTTTCTTACGTAGGATGGTGCACTGGTGGCGATCCGGAGTAGCTTCATCTCTAGAGCAAAGTTTTCTAAATCTCAAGAAAGCTATTTAAGCTTATTGGAATATACATCGTATTTCCTGATCTGAGCTTCATATTTGATTGATCATGCATCAGGAATAGTACAATGATGCATGATGCAGCCGTAAGCAGAAACCTCAATATCGTGACCCCGAAACTCCTATAAGGATCTTACAGTATAATTTCTGTACTGCTTAAGGTCAGAACACCGAGAATAGCGTCCTGATACAGACTGTTTCATAATTATTGACACTCTAGGAACAAGTCGTGCCGTCCAGTTTCGGGATGTGCGAGCTAGTATATGGGACAGAAATCTGAGGGTCCATCGTGAAGGCCCAACGCATCATGGAGAAGAGCTGTTAGGAGCAAAGCCCGTTGACACAGCGTTAGAAAACAGCAAGATCGCCAGCCGCACGGTGTGATAGTGTCCCAAGGCCGTTAAAGAAGTGTCACAGTTAGCAGGAAGGGAACACATTGTATAGTCCCACCAAAATTAATAAGCAAGGAACCTATTTGCCAGTTGGTAGCGCCCATGTTCTAAGCGGCATTAATCATCCGCTTCGACGTAGTTTATTTTGGAATCGAACTTTGACGGTATTTCCTGCCAGATAAATTACCTCATGCTGTATAATGGTCAATTCGGTGTGGGAATCGGATGAATTTAGATACTGGCTCCCTAGAGCATGCCTGTCTACCTACCTGGGCTTAACTCACTGAAAAGCTCACCTTTGAGTTTTGTGGCAATCAGAACTATAAATAATCTATTCATACCGATATACTCCTTATTTGTTTACAACAGTATTACATTGCTGTACGAAAAATACAGCTATTTATGGATAGCTTGAAAGTCACGGTACCGCTGATCCCTACTTGGATAGCTAGGAAGCACAGTTTGCCTGTGTCTCTAACGACAGTCCCCGCTCCTAAGGAGGTGAGTACTAAGATGAGTACTCTCAGGTCCTCGCCATGCTACTAGCACTGATGTACTGTGCCTGAGCTGCATAAACTAAATTCACACTGAATAGGATCTGTCTGCCTTCCGACCAACGGTACATAACATTGTTTCATGATTTAGGCATTTGGAGATGACGGAGAGCAAGTGTTTGCCTTCCGTTTGCTCATGACTATATCTATACTGCTAAAAAGCATAAAACAACATTGTATGCGGTTGGTTAATGGTCAAATGGTCAAATTCTGGTGAACAATTCAACTGGAGCGGCAAGGAGAGTCGCGACCAGACCACAGTAGAGACAAAGTTGATGATTTCATGGATGAGGGTCGGTCATGGCGCATAAGCATAATAGAAGTACGCTTGGATACCAAAAAGCAAACTTGTGATTTGGTATAGACACATCGACATTAAAGCGGATTTTATTAGCTCATATACTAATGACATCACTTCTCGAATTGTATTCTCCATAATTATCTCTGCTATAGGGTAGTTATTTGAAAGTATACAAGCCAAGCCAGTTACTCTTCAAGGGTATCTTAAATTTTTGTACAGCATGGTCTTGATAATCCTTTCTGAGTAACAAGAGGATCAAACATTCTTTGGCTACCGCCCTGGACCTCTATGCAGTAGCTTAAGGTGGAATGCACAGTAGCAAAGTAATACAGTTTCAGTAGTTGAATACTGACATGCTGCTGCGGCCACTATATAACAAATGATTGTACTTTTTTATACTCGATCCGCTACGAAGGCCAAAGGTCCAAACACCCATGGGAACCGTGGAGCTATAGCGGAACACAATGGAGAGGGGAGGAAGCCACACAGACTCTAGCGAAAGAACAGGTACGCCTGCAGCATGCACACAGTCTGGCCCGCCTTAGGGATCCGCCGGGTGGTACCTCCACCCTCGTCGGTCAAAGACTGTCTATCACCTAAGGACAATAAGAGCTTCCATAGCGAAGAAGAAAATTCTTTTGGGATGCGATTCGGCGACTGATTACTAGACTCATAACGTCTACCACTTCGCCACCGCTGCTACCTATACTGGTATACTCTAAAGAAATCAATTTGGCTTACAAAAGAAGGCTTGGAATACATCTATGCATCAACAAACGTAGTAGCACTACTTTTTTGCTTTATGTTGAATCCAATTCCGTTATGTCTTATACTGAAAGAGTCAGGTCTGTTTCCTGCGCATTCCAAATTAATGAGAGTCTAATTTCAATAGTTAGGGCATCATTTGTCAGAGCTGATAGAATCCTAGGGTCTGATGCATCAGTACTAATAGTCGTAGAATCAGCACAGAGCATATTGGATATACATGGACATACTTGTATACTTTGTCGTTGATAAACAAAGTAAATAGTTATGGAAGGTGCTTCCATGAAATACACCTGTAACAACTACCAAAGTTGAGAAGCTCAAGGTGTCTCAGGCGAACTGTGTTGGTTGCTAATGCTACTGATATCTCACTAAATCCAATTCTATCTACTGGTGATACAAAGACGAATTATGAAGGAATCTGAAGAGATCCAAGGATTCCCAAGAGCGAGGATTTCTTAACGAAAATTGTAGGGTATTTAAAGATAACTGACCTCAGAGCTCCTGAGGTTCACCCTAAAATTATCAGTCGAGAGTACTTTCACCTGCTGCATTCCAACTTGGAGAATACTGTTGTGATACAAAACATGCAGAAGAGCCAAGAATATAGAATACTACTTACTCTCTTTAGTGTTGCACCTTCTAAATTTCAACATGATCGGGTACACTGTCAGCTATAAGTCTTGGTCGTACCTGCTTCCTGAATGCAATACACACAGTCCGTGCTGCTTCTTAATCTAAGCATCCTGGCAGCAGATAGAAAAACTAGCAGTTTCCTGGCACATACACACAGCCAAAGAGTATTAGTTTCCTTGACTGCGTCGCACTTTCAGCCGGTTAAATCCGACGTAAATTGTAGTTAGGATTGTTCCTAGCTCGGCGCGGAACAAAAAAGCCGTCGTCAGGATTAAGGCATTGTTGCAGCTGTTCCATTTATCGGTCGTTGCCTGTCACGGCTGTTTATCCCTTTTTTATCTGCAGCTGGAAACCTTTCAAGGAATCCTTCGCTTAATCCCACACACCGAACTTCGGAATTGGAACAGGATAGGGAACAGCAGTTTGTATGGCGGCAAGGCTTATGAGATCTTCTGATGATCGTTATAGTAAATTGTCATATTATCAAGGTAGAACTAACAAAAGAAATGGGAAGGATAAAGCACAACACGCCTGTTACTAATTCCGAACATTTTGTTTTCCGTATACTGATGTAGGACGCGTCGGCAGAAACCTAAATACCAAGGTAATGCAACTACTATAACGAACTTGAGAGTTTTTTAATCTATTCTTTTAACTCTCACTAACAAAAAAGAATTTGTAACAAAGCCTAAAATATAACAAGTCACCAGGGGTAGATCAAATTATAGCCGAAATTTTTGAAACAATACTGCCATATATATATATATATATATATATATATATATATATATATATATATATATATATATATATAACAAAAATAATGGGCAAAATCCACAAAAAAGTGGATTCGAGCATAAAATAGGATAGGTAACCCGAGCGATACGTATTTCTGCTGGTTGGCTTCATCAGGCCCGAAATGAATGCACATATGAAACTACAAAAGTAGATACACATGCCCACATATCCGGATATGGGAGTAACCTGAGGAAACGAAGATGGAGAGGGAAAAAACGACACAGGAAGTCCACAACAAGAGCCAACCTACACATTGTAGTATAAAATGGCTAGAAGACCTCGAATTTTCAAGGAGACATCTAACCACAACCACGCGGCCGGTTATAGCCATTTGCTGTGGTACTTCACGCCCAAAGGATCTACAAAGAGAAAATGGTCATCAAAAGCGCCGCTAATATGAAATTTACAGATTCCATAAGAACAGCATCTGAACCCGTTAATTCCGGAAGATTTGCGGCCCGACAGGAAGTCAGCTGGTCATCTGCAAAGCTTGTCTAATGGGCCGTAGGCTGGAAGCTTGCATACTGCAGCTGATCGAAGGCTTTCTTTATATCAAGAGCAGCAAAGATAAGATCACTTTATAGATGTATGACGTAGAATAGGAGGTGCCCCGTTGACCACTGGTGCTGAAGACTATACTGCCTGTGAATAATTGAGATGCGACGCTTGTTGGATCAATGAGCAAATTATCTAGGAAAATATAGGATCCGTAAAAAAATCTGAAAGCGCCGGAGCAAGCTCCACGTCATACTTTTATAGTAGAGAAAGCTTTGGTGGCACACATACATTTTTGGTCGGCAATCTTCTTTTTGTTAGGCCACTGATATAATGTTTACGGAAATTGCAATGAAGTCCATCTTTGGTCTTATTGCTTATCGGAAAATTTTGAGGTATAGAATATCCTGGTGAAGGACTATGATTATCTCCGTGTTCCCAGACACCTCTACAGGTATACTCATAAAACCTGGTACGTCCCTGTAACGTCATATTTGTCTTCCCTAGATCTAGACTGAGACCCAGCACTATAACTCGTTGCCTTGACCGACACATGATTATTTGATAGAACAATTATTGTTTGTTTCTCAGAAACGCTAGTGGAGTCGCCACGTATGTGTAAGCCGTCCGAAAACTAGACTTGCTTATCTCCTTTAGAGACCTGCTCGTAAGTCTCCAAGGTAAAATTATTCAGTTAAATGTCAAAAATGCTAATAACTGAACTTCAAATTACACTAGTCTTAAGCGTCCCTATAGACGGACTCATAGAGCGAGATTCCAGGACTGAGAGGCAAGCCGTCAAATTACCCCGTTACCAACCAGCGCAAGTCGTTCGCCGACACTAAAGTAGAAACATACGGCTCACCAGAGTGGCTCATAAACTTTGCCTCGGCGAGTGTTTGGTTGAGTGCACACACACATCGACCGTGAAATGTCTTCTTGGTCTGTACTTACTCGCTATCTAGATGCACTTCCGCACTAAGCGAGATGTGCACCAGGAAATTGCAGACAACACCATCTAGGGCAGTCCTGTTTATTTTCTGCTACAAATATTATATGGAGGTTATGCGTCAAAAAACGGAGGTCATTGCATCCATACACAGCAAGATTACGGAGGCGAGTGGACGAGCTTGGTCGAAAATGATGCTAACGAAAACATGAGATCAGCAGAAAACAAAACAATGACAGCAAGGTTACGCCGAGAAGTTTGTATATTTGGACAGCACCACCACAAGCTCAAATTAAATCAGTAAAGAGATTGAAGCCCGGATAAACAAAGGTAATGGGAGTGAGGATGATTTAGCTAGCTTATTGAAAAATAAGTCTCCCCAGGAAACTTAATTGAGTACTTATAATACTAGAATTCGGCCAGTAATGATACCTGGTCTGATGTCCAATCTCAAAAAATTGAGCAACTGTACACCAGCTCTACAAGATCACGGTGACTGGCTTGGGCAGGAAATGTAGTTCAGAAAGGCAATGACTCCGCAGTAGGTAAGCTTGTTCTGATACACAAAATTATATAATTAAACAAGTGACGTGTTAGACGTAAACGCAAAGTTTTCTACAATGCAAAAATACGCAGGAGTCTAGCAATAAAAAGTAATGCGTAGTAATTTATTTGTAATGATACCTAATGAAAGTCAAAGCGCCTGGATAATTTTCAGCATCATGCAGAAAGCAGAGTCACATGATGGGCTCGTACAATAGTAGTTTGGTACTTCATCTACTGAGACAGTGAATACCACAATCATCCTTACCGTATATTGATTACAAATTGAGTCTTAAAAGGCGGCGTCGGACGTCTTCACACACTGACACAAAAAAGTTCCAGTAAGCAGAAAATAACTCATTTTCTGTATAAATACGTTTTGTTGTTCGACTTGTGTCAATGTTCTCAAATGTCGCTTTATCACTGTAAAATAAGGTTCCATTCTGGGAGTAACAATAGTTAGTAACTGCGAATAGTTAAACTATTTTAAGCAACTACTGCGGTTTCAGGATATATTGTGACATCATTTATGCTGACACCGACACATGAATATCCTCGTCGCAGATTATTGACCACAAATATCTAAAAAAATTGTGTATGTTTCATCGTAGTACCTATACCTTTCCAGTCAAATAACAGCAAGTCCCTTTTAAGTTCGTACTTTCCTTATGTATTATGTATATAAGAGTAAGGGCGGCAAGTCTATGTCGCAGCACTGAGGGTTTTTAGGACCTCCAGGGGTCGCTCAAGGCCGGATCATGAAATACCTCAAAATATTAAAAAGGGTAATGATACGACCCAGCAGAAGAAAACCAGCGTCTACCCAGAATGGACCTTGGATTGTTAATAAAGCTGGGCAGTCACAGGGTAACTGCTTGACTGCATCATTTTTCTATTCACAACCTCAACGTAAGGAAGTATCACTTAATCTTATTTTACAGAAATGTTTCGCTCACTGACAATATCCTGTTTCGAGACCTGGTAGTACTTTGTTAGTTCCTCACGGTACTCAACTTATCTGTCAGCATTACAAAAGTTATTTCCTGATCTACAGGTGCAAGTTCTTTCAAAACATTCACCACAAGCACAAGAAATCTTTGGAATTAAGCTTCTTACCTGTACAAACTCAGCGTACTTCAAGACGGAGCAACACACTAGTTGTTGTAACGTTGACAGCACCACAGAGAAATATACATTCCCCAAAGCGATAAATTGTACCCCGAGAAAGTGTAAACAGATTATATCCTTCATCCAGCGGCATATGAATTACTCCAAACTCAAACATTAATAAGCCTCTTCCTCCTCGCAACTTACCAAGAAATTAATTTCTCCTACAGTTATGAGATCCTGTCAGAGGAGTTTTTGTGCTGAATAGAATTCCGTTCTGTGATATCATGATATTTCAGGCTGTACTTTCGGTGCAAAGAGCAAGGAAACATTATTATCGTGGAAAGTTTTGGATCAATAGTTGCTTGGGTGCTTTATACTATCACTAACATATGATTCATATGGAATTATATATATACAGGATGTAAACGTTATGATAGTCACTATTTAAATGGGTGATAGAGGGGGTTAAAAGATGCAAAATGTTTCGTATAACATGGGGGTCAAAACTGCATTTTTTTAGAGAAAAGCGACTTTAAAGTAAAATAAAATCTGGAAACGCCGCAATGCCAGACGTAAATTACGACGGAACGCAGTGTAAATAAAGATGGAGTTTGTCATTTTTGGTTCTTAGGTATTATTTCATTATTTGATAATGTACTCGTGAAATGCAAACAATTAAAAAAAAACGGACTTACCACTAACTGGTCTCAGCGCTTCACCTGATGTGTGAAAGTTTATGAACGTATTAAAAAAATCCACTTATGAATAGGGCACACAATTTTCATACACACATTGTTTTTATCTTTAAAACCCAAACTGCACTTTTTTGTGTCTAAAATGTCGTCCTCCACTTTCCACACAAGCTTCATTACGAGGAACCAAGTTTCTTCTTACTCTAGGTCTTCGAAGTTATCCATTTATTATTTCAGCCGCATTAAAATTTTGTTCGCGAAGTTGTGCTTCAGTTGTTATTGGACCAGCCTCGTAAACTATCTCTTTAGGTTCTCCCCAAAACCAGAAATCCATTTGATAGAGGGCTGGAGATCTTGCTGGCCATTTTCGAGGATCAGAAGCATCTCGACCGATCCAGCGATTTGGATAATGTTCATTCAAATACTGAATGACGCCTCTAAAAATGTGTGGTGGTGCTCCGTCATGAAGAAACCACAAATTCTGTCTCCGTTGTGATGGCATGTTGTCTAAGGTCTGTTCCAAAAGTTCTGGTAGGTTGTTCGCTAGAAAGCTAAAGTATCCTTCTCCTGACAACTTTGGGGGTAACCCGAAAGCGCCAATTACCTGATCATCAAGAATACCCGCCCAAATATTTATTTTATAACGTTGTTGGAAATGACCTTCACAAGTAGGATGAAGATTTTCTTGGGCCCACGTGTGAGTATTATTGAAATTTAATACCTCGTCTCGCGTAAAAGTTTTTAAAAAAATCCGGATTTTTAATGTTTTGTGCCAAAACCACTGACATAATGTTTGTTTGCGAGGATAGTCTCCTTGTACATGGTAGGGATAAAGCAAATTTTCCCGTAGGATTCTATGGACTGTGGTATCCGATAATCCTACGCGGCGGCCTAATTCCTGAGTGCTGATATCTGCATTGATTTCCAAGATATTTAAAATTTGTTCCTCCTGCTCTACAGTAACCTGTCTTTCACGAGTACGAATATTAGTGGGCTGAACACTTCCTGTATCTCGAAGTCTTTGGTACACTTGGACAAATGTCCTTCTGTCTGGGTGTACCCGTTGGCGGAATCTGTCGCGAGAAACTTGAGCTGCCAGATTTGAATTCTGACGAGCTTCACCGTAAACTAGCAACATGTCAGCGAACTCTTGATTCGATAACATTGTGAATGAACACGACGACGTACGCGAACAATAACTAACCACTGTTACCGTTTGCGATCGATTGCCGGTTCGATAAGGGTGATGAATGACCGATGCGCTGTTGTCGTGTGTTTTAAATATTTAATTTAATGAAACTTACTGTAGTAAGATTGAGGTGATTGTGGTCGATATAAAGCACTTAAAGTTGTAAACTATAAAGCCATTGAGACAAAAATCTATTGACTTTTGGACCATCGGTGATACGAATTTTTTTGACTTGTTTTGATCCCCCTATTACCCATTTCAATAATGACTACCATAACGTTTACACCCTGTATAGGAGAACATGTTCTTTGAAATAACTCTTTTACCAAGTGTGTACCTTGGATTCGGCCAAGCGATGCATCACGATTTTTCAATCGCCGTACACCATACCCGGTGCTTTTTCATGCCTGTCTGGGTCATGGTATTTTCGAAATTCAGAATGTTTTCACAATTACCTATACATTCAAACTGAAAAAAAACACGGATTTTCAATATTGTCATGATTTTAAGACTTTCAAAATCACGAGCATTTAAGATGTGATAGACTTTCAAGATTCACAAAGAATTCAAAATTTCCTGTTTTAAATATTTGGTTTGCAAGATATTGGTAATTTCAAGTATCTTAAACATATACGACGCGAATATGTGTGAGCATATGTATTCCAACTCATGAATCTCCAAGCAAAATATGAAAGGTCTTCTATAAAACATAATGCAAGTCTTAGAAGTATCATCCGGGCCAATCCTCGAAACAAGTGGACAATACAAACGAAAAAAATCCCAGCATTTCCAAGATTCGCAAAATCTTCAAAGTTTTTCACAACTTTCAGATTTCCCAAAATTTTAAATAAAGTATATCCAAAATTTTCAACACTTCAAAACTTCATAGATTCAGAAATAGCAAAGGATTCATAATTTTGAAAAGCATGTTTTAAAAACAATCGAATACTTCAAGATTTTGAGATTTTTTGGGCTTAGCTTATTTTTTCAAAAACGTGCAGTCTAGAAATCTTTTAAGTTTCTAAAACTTTTTCCCAAAGAACCGGCATAAACCTTGTGAGGAACGGCCTTCGGCAATTATTTAATTATTATGTTGTAGGTAAACACGTAGGCCAAAGTATCCACGAGCTTCCAAAATATAGGACCTCCTCGTTGGGCAGTCCGTACGCTATTACAGTGTTTTGTGGCTCGTTTTCATCATCATCCTTGGGTGTACTAGGTGTACTTGATCGTTTTGTTACATAAACTCACTTGACGAGGTATCTAAAACCAACTTAGAAATAGTAGTACTCAAAAATTTGAAAAACCACAGGGTGTTCTTAAAGACCATCCAAGCTTTGAATATTTCCGAAATATAGAATACTTTCAATGGTTCAAAACTACAAAAATCATCAAAAGATAGAAATACGCCGATTTCCAAATCTACAACATTTTAAAGCTAGGCGTCCTGAATGTGACTTGCGACCTATGGGGTCCCAAGCTCGTTGAATCACCAGTTTCCTGTATTTCTGTCATATTCGCTGGATGGACACTGTAAGCAGCGTACTCCAACTTATCGATCTACTATGTGTCTCATGATTTCCTAAACACATTTTCAAAATATCTGTCGCTTTTGTCACGAGGTTTCAAGCGACATAGATCACAAGTATGTTTCTCCTGTGTGTTTGGCATAATTATTTGTCGAACACACACCACTGAGCACAATATATTGTATTCCGGCTTGTACGTTCAGACTGTCTCATGAATTTCGAAGAACCGTAGCTCTCCTAGGAACGACCGATGTATGTCCTGGAAATATCGACCGAATCTGTTCCCGTAACACGTGCCGATGCAACCGGGAATAAATAAAGTTCAAGCTGGTGTTCAATCGGGCATCGCGTGTTTACCGCTTCCCGAGAAGACGGATGGAAACAGAAACAAAAGAAACGAATGTTGAGGATGTATCGCAGCAGGCCGTCAATCATAAAAGCATCCGAGAGGAATTGAGCTGCCAATATCATCGCGCCAGTCTGCTTCTCAGGGTTAGATTAGTCCTAATTTAATATCGATCTGCGCTATATGCTGTTTACTGACCATTGCAGCATTCCTTAAAGTTTTACAAACAAATGCGTATATCATTAATTTTTGTGGCTCGGCTAGGCACCTCTCTATACTATAGTCTCAAAAATGTACTCTACCAAGATATCGGTTTCGATATTCTTCAGCTGGAAAACCAGAGTTTCCGTTGCGTAATCCACAAATGGAGAAGATTTTATTAGGACGAATAAGGCAACTTCCATTGAAATTGCAGGAGTAGAACCAGACAAGTGGAACAGGTACGGCGTTATCTCTGTGCTCCTGGGATACTACGGACGTTAGTCCATTTTTCCGTACGTGCTTTATTATCCTATTTTGAATATAACAGTTCGTTGTCAGGTTAGGTAATAAGGCACAGCTTCCAGAACCGTGTTTATAATTGAAAATGACATCAAGGCAGCCACCTATTACATTGGTTAGTCCTGACATTGAAGATTTAGGATTTATTATCCTTTAATCGTTTCATTACTGACTAGAATGTACAAGTTCGACAATGGCAGTTATGGGATCTGTTCTCTCATTTTTTGTATAGGACTTGTTTAAATGCTGTATCTAAATCACCTGGACTAATCTTGCGCTTTTTTCAACGACACATTATTATTTGGGAACATACTCTGTGAGGCTAATTGAGGAATAGCATGAGACGACTTCGGAAAATACAGGCTGTTAATAAAGTATGTAGACCAACTTTAACCATCGGATCCTTGGTCAATTTGAAGACGAAATTTCCATATGAATATGGGTCCGCAACGGCTTTGTTTTCAAGCTAAAGCATATAAGCACTATAACAAATGATGATATTGTTCTGAAAAACTATAATAGAATTAAACGTATTTTATCTAAATTAAGTATGCCCTGTGACCACAGCCATGGCCACCTAGATCGCCTGACATGAATCCTATCGATTTCTTTTTATGGGGACATTTGGAATCAGTAGTATCCAAGACTCCTGTTTAACCCTTGACTCGCGAGCACGGTATCCTGTACCGCTATTCAAAATTCAACCTTCCATAACTGCGGTCAGAATGAACTCATGACCTTGAGCCCCCACCTAGCTTCAGTATATGGTGTGATGCCGAATTGGGAAAAGCGGCGCGGTAATTAGTATTCTCAAAACCGATTTGCGGAAGTGATACTTTGAAGCTTGGCGGTCCGTCATACCGATAGTCGCGTATAGCGTAGAACTTTTGGATACACGTCCAGTCAAGGAAATATTAGTTTTATGGGATCTAATGTGTTTATGTGTGATTGAGTCGTGGTAAGTCTTTTATCTTATTTTTATTTGTTTACGTGAAAAATGGCTTCGTATCTAAAATGAAAAAAACACAGTTCAGAAGGTAAAAATAAATGTAGTGCTTAGTACAAAATATTTTATGTGAATCAATATGTATTTGTGCGTAAACAAATAAATTTTCACAGAGTTGAGTATGAGAGCTGTATGCTAATATTTCGTATTCTGGAATATGTTATTATGGTATTTACTTTTTTCAAAATTTGCGTTATTGAAATAACATATTATATTCGAATCCAGTGATTTTGTAAATCAATTCCCAAAGTTTGTTTTTATTTCAGATCATGGCATCTGGCTTAGAGTGAGTAAAGTTTGGTGACAAAGACTATGAGCAAAAGCTCAGAAAATGGTTCGATGAATTGGAATCTGATGACGAACAAAAAGACTCTTCTGATTTAGAAGTTTCCAATGACGAAACATTACAGGAAGATGAAATTATAGAAGATGACTGTTCTTCCACTTTTGAGCAAGAATATGTTTCTTCAGATCATGAAGAAGAGGACAGTGAATTAGAAATGGAGTCGGTAGACCAAGATTCGAATTCGAGCCGCGATAATGTGCAAAGTGATCATGTTACAGGTGTAGTCAGTTATAAAGGTAAAAACGGTTATATTTGGAAGTCCGAAGAACCCAATAAAGCTCTAAGAACGCCCAAACATAGCATTATAATCAAATTGCCCAGTCTTAAACCAGCAGCAAGTCGTTTGGGGAACAGTCCTGATGTTGGTGAAATTTGGAACCTTTTATTCGACAACGAGACGCTAAATGAAATCGTATTGAGAACAAATGAAAAATTGGAAATAGTAAGATCTACCCACAGGAACTCTAATACCACAGATTACAAGAATACTAACCTTATTGAAATAAGAGCTTTTATTGGTCTTCTTATGCTAACATCTATATTCCGGTCGAACCATGAAAATATGCTATCATTATTTTCAAATACGTGTACAGGTCGTCCCATATTCAGAGCAGTAATTTCTTCCAAAAGATTTGAAAAATTACTCAAATGTATAAGGTTTGATGATGCTTCCACTAGAGTCCAACGGTGTCAGGAGGACTCAGCAGCGGCAATATCCTTTCTATTGAACCGTTTCATCGATAATTCACAAAAATGCTTCAATTTGGGTCCAACAACATGCATCGACGAAATGTTAATCAGTTTCCGAGGGCGATGCTCTTTTAAAATGTACATGCCTAACAAACCCGCTTAAAATGGTCTCAAATTACAATGTCTGGCGGATGCTCGAAACCCTTATTTCTACAACGGTTATATCTACACAGGTAATGATAGTGATGGAAAAACATTACCCGACGAAGAAAGGAAATTTCAGAAGCCAACACAGGCAGTTCTTCGGTTAGTCAAGCCTATCGAAAAAACAAACAGAAACATAACTGCTGATAATTGGTTTACCTCAATAGAGCTGCTTCATCAGTTACGCAAAAAAGGCTTAATTTACACAGGGTCATTGACGAAGAACAAGCGGGAGATACCTCCAGAATTTTTACCATCGCCCAAACGACCAGTTGTATCTACGTTATATGGGTTCTCCAATGATGCATTCACACTAATATCGCACGTTCCAAAAAAAATAAAGCTGTATTATTGGTCTCTTCAGCCCATCATTCTAAAGCAACCGACACCGAAAATGCTCTTCCTGAAATAATATCATTTTACAATGCGACTAAAGGTGGCGTTGATACTCTCGACATGAAATTATTCTTCCGGCCGTCGTACTCGTCGTTGGCCCTTAGCAATATTTTATAGACTGATAGATATATCTACCAATAATGCATTCGTTTTATTTCTTCATTACAAAGACATTACACCAAAATCCAGACGTCTGTTTATTGAAGAACTAGCGATGCAACTCGTAAAGCCTCATATGGCAAAATCCAAAATTGAACAAAGAACTTCAAGCTCTTATCAAAGGCGCTCTTGGAGTCGACGATCTTAGGAACGAACCATCAACGTCAAGAAACGAGCGGCTAGAAGTGAAGAAAACTTGGTTTTTGTGTCCATACCAGAAGAAGAGAAAGACGTTTTACAAATGCTACTCTTGTCAGCAACCTATTTGCCTCGAGCATGCCATGCAAAATGTGTAAGAACTGTGTCGCCGACCAAGAAGATCGCTGAAAACTAGCAATCTTTTGTCTAGAATGTCATTATTATTTAGCTTTTTTTTTTTGTTTTGCTTTATTTTGTAAAAAAATTAATAAAACCTTCAAATATTTACACTATGCTTTTAATTTTATATGTAAAAATCTAAAGCGGTATCACATACCGATACTCGCGATTAACGTTAAATTAATCAACCTTGCGGGTTAAGGGTTAAACCCTGGACAACTTTAGAGTCAGAATTGTCGAGTCATGTCTGACTGTACAAAATACTCCGGGTATTTTCAGGTTTGTTCGCTAGTCAATGTGTAACAGACTAGACGCCTGTATTGAAGTCGAAGGTGGGGCTACTTTGAACATCTATTGTAAAATAAACTATTCGATATTTTCTATTGTTGTCGTTCTATTCGAATGTTACTGTTCAAAACTACCTTCTAAATATTTTTTTTTCAAAAATACCGTATAATACTATATAGTATATGTGTTACAAAACCTAGACAATGTATAGAATACCTGGCTTGCCCAGGCAATGTATGGAATATCATGAATATTACTATCCATTACATACTTTACCTAGGGTAAATTATGGGGCCTCGGTTGGCCGCGTGGGTCAGAGTGTCGTGCTACTGATCAGCCGGCCGGCCGGGCCGCGAGTTCGAATCTCGCCTTCGCCATGGATGTTGTGTGTTTGTTTTAGGCAGCAGCGGTGGCCGCAGTAGTAGACTCTTCGGTCTCCTGATCAGCCGCCGCGCGCTGTGTGGGTTCGAGTCCCACCCCAGGAGAAATGTTTCTCTTGGCCATGGATGTTGTGATTGTCCGTAGGTGGTAGATGGTCTCTGACTGTCGAACGCGGAGGTACCACCCGGCGGTTCTCGTAGGCGGAGCCAGAATGTGTGCATGTTGCATGCACACGTGTTCCCTCGCCAGAGTCCGTGTGGCGTCCCCCCTTTCCCATGTATCCCCCATAGCCCCACGGTACCCAATGGGTGCTTAGGCCTTAGGCCTTCGTGGTAGTTGGAGTATAAAAAAAAAAAAAAAAAAGGTATTGAATATAATTCCTAAGAATTGTATAGAGTACCTGCTGTTCCACCGGCAATGTGTAAAATAAATAGATCTTGGTCTAAGTGTATCAATGTTAACCAGCATTCCTATAAACTGACTGGAAAATGAATCAAGTTATATTATTTAAAATCATCTTCATCAAAATTAACAGTGAAAAGGCGTTGCGGAGGACCACCATTCACACTCCTCCAGTTTTGTTTTGCATCTGCCTTGTAGCTGTTTTGCAGCTGATATTTCTGGAAGCCACTCTTCCCCTTGAGCAAAACCCGTTCCTTGGTCTCGTCTTTTACATACATTGCCGGCTGCGCATTCGGTATTGTATAGAATACCTAGGCAAAGTATAAAACATACTATGCATACTCAATAATTTGAAAGACTAGCCTACTCCTTATCCTTTCTTCCCATGCCTGCATGAATATATATCCAACGCTCTGCCTGCTATTAACGTGGGAACATCTCGGGATATCCGAAACGTATGCGCGCAAAATGATCTCGAGTCGACAATAAATCTGCTCGCTCCCTAGGGATCTCGCACGTGCCATCTCTCTTTATCACTGTCTCTTTTCTCGCATCTATTGGGATTTTTAAATGGCACTCGCATCCCTCTTGACTTTCAAACGACATTACGGCCGTGTTCAATGGCAAAGCGAGGAATTAATGGGAATTTGGCGGTTGCTGGCTAATTTGGGAGATATGTTAAGGCTGCTCTTTTAGAATAGGAGCACAGACTTGCCGGTTATGTTATGAAACTAAATTACATATCACGGCTAGGCTGGTGGATCATAGAAACTGTATCATGAAAACTAAATCCGGGAGGTCTGTGAAATCTTCAATTCAAGATTTTCTAAGCTTCCATAATTTGGCAAAAATATCTTTTTTTATTCTGCAAGCCTCAAAACTTTCTTTTTAATCAAGTTTCAGACCTCACACTTTATCAAAAATTTCAAGTTCCAAGATCTTAAAAAATTTTAAAATTATCAGTTTGCAAATTTCAGTCTTTTTTTAAATGTCATCGAAAAATTTTCGATAATGTCAAAATTTTCTAAATTTTCTAAATTTAAAAAGTTTTCAAAATTTCCTAAATTTTTTAAATTTAAAATATTTTAAAAATTTTAAAAAACTTCCAAATTTTCAGTTTTCAAATTTTTCAAAAGTTTCTATATTTTCAAAATTTTTTTAATTTTTCAAAATTTCCAGTATTTTCAAAATCTTCAAAATTTCCAAACTTTCCAAATTTTCAATATTTCTAATATTTTCAAAATGTCCTAGATTTTCAGTTTTACAAAGTTTTGAATATTTTCAAAACCGAAAACTTTCAAAATTCTCAATACTTTCAGAAATTTTAAATTTGCTAAAGTTTGAAATAAAAAATTTTAAAAATTTTCGGGATTTTCATAAGTTGCTAAATTTTCAGTCCTAATAATTTTGAACATTGTCACTATCCCAGAACTTTAAGAAATTCAGAATCAGTTCAGATTTACAATTTTTTTAATTTTCCAGACATTTTCCCACAATTTCTGAAAAACTTAATTTCATAAAGTACGCATTTCCGTGTTATTTACATACTAGAGCAACCAATAGCGATACCGCAGATTCACTTTATCTGGAAGGAAGGTACATAAACCTTTTTCTCCAAATTACGCTGTGCGGTGAAATATGTTCCTGAGTTTATTTTATAATCCGGGTAAACGCGCGGTTCCGTGATCAATGCCAGCAACGCCGTTATCGAACCTCCCGCTTCATTATTTCTACCCGGAGCCCGGAGCATTTTCAGTCGGGACCGCATCCAAAACGCCTCCTCCGTCACAACATGTAATCTATTTTGAACGTGGCCGTCGTTTGGAAAAGCTAATATACGGCGCCCGCCAATAGTTCTAAGGCATTTAGATAGTTTTAACATAGTATGGTCAAACTAAAAAGATATGAGAAGAGGTTATATCGACCGGTTGTGAAGTGGATTCAAGCCTCATTTAACCCATTTTGTAGAGCTCAAGGTTTTAACGGGTCTTTTTATACTCGGAAGTGAAGTGAAGGGTTTTCCATTAAAAAATTGACAACTTTATTTTTAAATAAAACACAATCCATTTGAGATATCTCGAAAATTTTATTACTGGATTCTAGTGTACATACTCAAAATATTTATGCATTGAATTCGACTTGTTCATATGTCTACCACTGGCATGTTCGCAGCGGCTTGTTGGCATAGAGCAATAATTGAATGTAGCCCCATAAAAAAAAATTAGGAGTGTCACACGCTCTTAAAGTTGTAGCCACCGACTCGGAATTTCGGTAGTAAATTTTAATTATTTGTAAGCGTTATTCGTTTGTGAACTTCACCTTGATGAAAATGTTTTCTTCACTGAATGTTTTACATTAACAGTTCGGTAATTGATTTAAAGGTGCGTTTACAGTTAAAGTCCAAAGTTGTCAAGTCCCTATTGGAAAACTCGATAGTTGGTTAAGAAGAAATATTCCAGTCAACAACCAGCAACTAAGATTAGACGGTACAAGTTTAGGCATCACCAGGGCATTCGTGTATTTTCAAAAAAGTTGTGCAAGAACTGCTTCTACAACAAGCCCATTGTAGCAATGTAGGAATGCGTTGCTGACGTACTGTGATCCAATTTGCATGTTGAATTATATTTTGTTTTATGTTGTTTCGTGTTTTATCGTATTCCTTGTTATATGTTGTCTGTGAGTATTTACGTCGTATGTCATACTTATCCACTACCTTTGTCAACAAGAATAATGAGTTCTCTGGCAATAAAGTATATTTTGATTGTTCAATTGACTTACTTACGTTAAAACAGGCACCGACAAGCGGACATAAGCGACAATCTCAACGTGAAGTAAACAGTATATATAACAGCAAACTGCAATGTAAAACAGAATGTGGAACCTCCCGCTTTAATTATCTACGTCACCGTGTCGTGGACACTATAGTCAACATACTGCGCCTGACAAAGCATATCAAAATGCGACAGCAAAAGCTGCCATCTATTACCAGAATCGACCACTGAAATAATGACAGTCACTACTATGACCGCTTGATGCCATCTAGTCTGACGATATAGTAAATGATGGGCTACTCCAGATTGAAAAAACAATGTTGCTTTCGTCCGTTAGAGGACGAACACGTACAGCTGTTTCATGCTCATTGGCAATCATCAGCACAGTCTAGGCTTGGTCTCTAGGTGAGAAAATATGCCAGAAAGCACTGTACACAGTTCGCCTCAGGGTTCATCCTTCGTTGGCTAAATCAGTATTACTAGTTTTTCCATTGCGAGAAGTCCTTCATCCACTATATCGCCAGAATCGACGGCATCAACGGGTCACAGTGGTAACTCGGCTGTCGATACGAACTGAGATATTGTACAGTTTAAATAGATATCTATCTATTTACGGCCATAGTGGTCAATTCTAGGAATAGATCGCACTTTGAACTGACCTACTTCGATAGACCAGACCTTTACTATAGATGATACTTCGGTCTGCGTTCGTTTGTTGTTCTAGATAAAAAGCTTGTCTAGACCATGCAGGTGATAATCAATAAGCACACAACAGTGGTAGACGGCTTGTCCTTTGTCGTAATGACGAGAGCAGAATTAGTAAGAACACACTTTTCACTCTCAGGTATCCGTAGTCTCGACCAAAATGGGCTTTTTTGGTTAAATCCCATGCGTAGATCACAAATTCGGTCACAGCTTTTTTTGGATTGATAAGAGGGATCAAATCTCCTGTATTTCTTCTACAAAAGAGCTTCGCACTTCAGAATTCCTTGACGGCTATATGCGAAATTAGCGCTCCAATTTACCACCGGTGGCGGTGACTGAATTTTGTTATACTATAGGCAAAGGCATCGGATTTCTACCACGTCACAGCTTTAAGATTTAATAAACCTTCAGCATCAAACTTTCACCCGCGCAACGTGTGGCCCTACTAATAATATGTGCATTATGTATTCAAGTTGCCTATCAATTTACTAATCAAAGATGCAAAATGTGATCGGACGTTTATAGCACGCATTCGAAGTGTTGGGTAACAGTTAATGCAAAATAAAATGATGCTGATAGGCTGGATAGATATTCACACTTGAGTATGGAGATCCACATTTGTAACAATTTCCAAACCTACACTGATTTATTTTGGGTTGAGAATAGATACCTTTTTATATTTTTTTCTTTTGTCAATGTACTCTATGGTTGGGATTCCCCGAATTGACAACCAGCAGTCGTCTGCCGGCATCGCAGGTATCTATTTTCCCCAGTACCGTTTATTTTCAGAAATCCTGCTGGTAAGGTATCCTATTAAATATGTTCACATGATATTATTTACCTCCAAATACAGCGCGCATGACACAAACTACAACCTTGCTAATGCTGATTGCGCCTGTAGCTGTTCAGCTTCGGCAAACAGCATCAACTTAGATGTGTATATCCCATGTTGATGTAAATTCAAAGCATAACCACCGAGATCCTACCCGTCTATTTATACATATTCCTGCTTTGAAGATCGCTCGGATTGAAAAGGGGCATACACATGCTTTATCCTTATTATTCTGTTTATGGTCAGCATATTATTTAACTTGCTTCTGTGTGTACGTGGACCAGGTGAGCGGTTGAGTCATATTATGCAAGGTACAGGACATGCAAATCGACTGAAATTAAATGTGCTCTCCGAATGGGGCTCAGAATATATACACATGCATTACCTCCGATTTTCCGCATTGGATGTCGTGCTATTTTCTACTTTGTGTTGATTAGTATGAAGTCTTAGATACAGTTAAATTTAAATGAAATTACAGGAAGGCGGATTTTATTGACTAGGGTACCAAATCCACGTTTGAATAAAGACCCACATTAATTCTATGGACTATGGTATGCGACAGTCCTACGCGGCGGTCTAATTCCCGATTGCTAATATCTGCATTGATTTTTTCCTGCTCTACAGTATCCTGTCTTTCACAAGTGCGAATATTAGTAGGCTGAACAATTCCTGTATTTGGAAGTCTTTGATACACTTGAACAAATGTCCTTCTGTCTGGGTGTACCCGTTGGCGAAATCTGTCGCCATTAACTTGAGCTGCAAGATATGAGTTCTGACGAGCTTCACCGTAAACTAACAACATGTCGGCGAATTCTTGATTCGAGAACATTGTAAATCAATCAACACGACGACGTACGCCAAAAGCAAAAACACATACTAACCACTGTTACCGTTTGCGATCGATTGCCGGTTCGATAAGAGTGATGATGACCGACGCGCTGTTGTCATGTGTGTTTTAAGTATCCACTTTAATGAAACTTACTTACTTAGTGACTACAAATTTTGGCTTAACTTATAAAAACTTAATGCCATTTATTTGTTAACTACCCAATTTAAAAACGTTTGGATTAGATTATAAAAATTAGTAAGATTGTGGTGATTTTGGTCGATATAAAGCACTTAAAGTTGTAAACCATGAAGCCATTTAGATAAAAATCTATTGACTTTTGGACCATGGGTCATATGAACTTTTGCACATGTTTTAACCACCCCCCCTATTACCGATTTCAATAATGACTATCAAAACGTTTACACCCTGTAGAATACGTTACGAAGGGCGGGTTTCCCACTAATGGCTCCTTATTGAGGGCTACTCTATATTTGATAAAACATCATCATAACATATTTCGTTACTGCTTCTGGAATTCTACGACACATTAATAGAATCATATCAAGCAAAGTTATAAGCCTTGAGGAATATCCAGAGTCGTATATTTTCTTTTTTTCTATTTTATCAACATCACTTGCGTTTTCCATTTAACTCGTCATAATGCATTCTCTATGGCTTTACCATATGGGAAGAGGCATGCCCCAGTGCATCCTTCACGTCCAATCTACATTGATCATGTCAAAGTCGAATGAAAATAAGAAAGCGCACTATACAATATTCCTCTTCGATTGTTCACGGGATAATATGATGAATGAATAAATTAGTATCTCTTTTGTTCCAGGCATGAAACCCCGCATGAAAAACCACTTCCGAGCCCACCAGCTCAGCGTCTGGCTACGCTTGATCCCCGAGCTCCACCGCGCTGGAATGGAAGACGTGGTTGCCAGACACAACCTCTTCCGAAACCACAACAACGCAGACCTTTACGACGGAGCTGTCCGACCTGACCCTTTGTCCAGGGTTTCCTACTACGATCCCACTGTTGAGCTCATCCGGCGGAGGCCTAACGCCACCATGTCCACCTTGGACACTCCTACCACCATCCAAACCATGGTCACTACTTGTGTGAATGTCGTGGCTTCTAGTTACAATCCGCAGCTGTTTCAGAATCAGAATAATGCGACAGATGCGTTGGCGAACCTAGAAGCTGCCGGATATGCTGCGTATAGCACCGCGTTGAGTGTTACTATAGCTATTGGTTGTTCGTTGCTTATCTTGAACGTACTAATATTCGCGGGTGTGTATTACCAAAGGGACAAGACGCGAATGGAGGTTAAGAACTTGCAACAACAACAAAGTAGAAACCAAGCGGCATTTGAAACCATCTCTAAGCACCAGCACTACCACTTGGGACACTCGCAAAGTTCTAGCATCATCGTGGACGTAGAACAAGACACCTCAGCGATGATCCTAGCTGCGAACGCCCATCAAGATCATCACAAATCTCAACACCTTTGCCCAACGAGCATGTCCAACGCAATGAAAGCTCCCCCACCAAGTCCAAATGTCATGCAAAACTGTATGACCCTTCCGAAGAACTCTTCGATGGGATCATATCAGCACCAAGGGTGTATGACCCTACCGAAGAATTCTAGTCTGATGAACAACACTGCCTGTGTGATACAGGAGATGCAGCAACACGGGTTGGTCCAACCGCCGAACGGTAATGCGACCATGCCCTTGAGCGTGCCCAAACCACCTCCTCCTCCCAGGGGGAAAAGTGAAGGGCAATCGATGCATAAAGGGGGAGGGGGAGACGGTATGAGGGGAGTGCCACATGCGGCGATGAGTGAGATGAGGGTGTGATAATGATGACTGATAAGGTTATTGTCGATGTGGGAATCATTCGTCCTTATATGTCAAAGTCAAAGAATGTTAGGAAGAAAGGTTTGGAGGTTGCATTGGATGAAAATGCTCGATGACGAGACCCCTAATTTCGTTTTCAAAATAAAGTAGCCTGTAAACGAACCTTTGTATATGACGTCATTTAGTGGATTTGTACTTATTTGATAAGTAGTCAGTCTTCTAATTGTCATTTTCATGTGAATCTGTAAGTCTTGGTTTACGTTTGGTTGGTCAGGAGTACTCGCCTAGATACCAGAGACACAAGAAAAATCAAGGAAGAGGAATAGAAGAACTAAAGGCTCAGATAGATAATTTATTATAATAATTATCTGTCTGAACCTGAATCTGAGATTTATCTAGAAGACCGGCTTTAAAAATGAGTCGATCAAGTAATCCAGATCCAGCGCCAAGTGCTCATATAGTAAGTGAAAGAAACGGAAAACAATGAAGATATGTAAATTTACTAGACTAAAAAGAAAAAAAAATGATATCGCTTTTATGCTTTTTAACTGGTTCTCTTGAAAGACTTTCTTCTGATTCTCCACCATTTGAATATTCGTCGTTGACGGCGAGGAAACACATTTTTGCTGAGTCTTCGGATTTATGTGTAACTGAACATATTTCAATTGACTTATTAGATTGAAGCCTGGAATATCTAGAGGTAACGTCCCTTATCGAGAAAGAAACCAACTCATATGGCGTCATACGAAAAGCTTCATTTCAGGAGAGTTTTCCTTTAAAAACGAAAATATAGGCCGTCCTGAATTTGATACCACTTTTTCTCCATCTTTAGCCCAGATGGCATATATAGAAGCTGGAAAAACTACTTGCCTCATAAAAAACTGTGAGAACTTGCCTCATAAAAAACTGGGAGACCAAACGTGACTTATAAAAAATCTTTTTGGAACAACAAAGGTCTATGAAAGTTCGACAAAATATTTAGTTGTGTCTGTTTAAATATCGGTCAGTGGATCTAATGATCACACACGCAATACGATGATTATGCAAAAACGTGCTCAGTTCAAAGAGATAAGTTTGTACAAAAACGGCCCAGAAGAAAAATACATTACTATCATACTAGATCATTATACGTCAAAACAGAGAAACATAGATCTGGCATGACGACTGTTCCAAGAGTCTATTTGTTCCACCTGATTTATTCTGGTACCTTGTAATAGATATTTTCACTGTTGTTCTTAAGGTAACTTCACCATCGTAACTGTTACTACATTTGTGTATGAAAATTGATTCTCATTTTAAGTGGCACCTCCAACCCTTTCTCCAAAGGTATGTTGTTTTTTTTTAACTGGCCTACGACGCGCCTAAATAACCATTGTAAATAAATTAATAATACCCTTAAATGTAATGTACCACCGACTCTCACACATTTGCGTCACTCGTACTGCAAGCAAGCACCAGTATGTGGATCTCAACGAGCTCAAATACACATCACGTTAACAATGGCGTACGATGCGATATGCTACTTTCACTCTGGTACTTGACTGCTAACGTACATGACTATTGTATATAGGAATTGAACCTAGGTAAAATTTGGATATTTGTTAAATATACCGGTACTTCCGCATATCAAAACGGCCTGCACCACCAAGTGTACTCAACCTCACTCAGCTGTATGCTACCAGAATATATTTGCCCAACTCTAGCCAGATGGAATTTGCTCGCTCAGATACAGCTTGTCCGAAATTGTCACCTCTTGAGACACCGCTCACCCACAAGGTTTTCATGACGCGGTTACGAAACTTAGGCTTTGCAAGCCAATTCGATGATGCCCTGCAAACAAGTGATAAAGGTACCTTTGTATTGCGTGAAGTTTTATCGTTTAGATTTTTTTCACTCTTCCCGCAACTGTTCACACGTGAATCGTAAATTGGTGTGTTGCTCCGAAAACGTCGCGCCAGTCCAATTCCTGGTTTGTGCTGTTTTATGCTCTAAAGTTACAAAATGCAACTGAGCGGCGGGATCGCGGCTGGCCAGAGGTGAAAGAATATATTCTGGCAGCGCGTAGCAGAGCGCGCTTGTGAGGCAGACCATCTGTTACGTGGAGTTATCGATAAAAGCCAAGAGAGAAGCATGTTCGCAAAGAAAACATAAAAATTGCATCCAACATAAACATCTTCATTTCGCACAATACGTGAGGACAGTTAGAACATCACGTTCGGGAATAATTTTTCATTCTGCTGTTTGACCAATTTATAATTTTTTTTTCAAATTTGGGATGAAACTGTTTGTAGAAGGTTACCAATCTGGTGTATGGTGTTTTACATGTTTTTGCAATCTATAAAAGTGAGCATTATCTTTTACCAATTCTGAGGGAGAACTTTTCATGTGTGTCAGTATCACTTACCTGCGCACTGCATATTGAGTTTTTCAGCATGCCATATCTACGTTTTGGTTTCCGTTTGTGTGTCTTGAAGACTGGGCCCATCCCATACTGACGTTGGCTAACAAGTATCAAACAACGTTGTGCGCTGTTGGTCACAGGTTTAGACATCGAAATCAAACAGATCCTATTTAGCCCGGGTGCCAAGAGAATTCGAGAATCAGACGATAGTCACAAGGAGCACGGAGACAATGGGCGCTTCGAAAAATTTATTTTATAAAAAATCCTGCCAGCTAAAATGGTCCAATAGGTATGAAGGTGGAGTGAAAAGTTCTCAGCCTGCCAATAAGGGATTGTGATTTTTAGATGGGAAATCACAATTGGTGCAACATTAGATTTTTCGCGGAAGTGGAAGTCTGGAATGATATCAAAATGCTCATCATAGCTTCTTCGTCGGACCCCGGGCGCCTTCCAGAATATACTTTCTCCAAATTTGGGAACAGATGGAGATCCGGGGGTGCCAAATCAGGAGAGTAGGTATTGCTTACATATCCCTGAGAGCAGGCGCGCCATCCTGATGAAAAATGATTCTTTCCGTCTTTGAGCCAGATCTCTTCTCAAGAATTTTGGTATCCAAGGAAGTTGAAAGGGTAATCAATCAAGTTTTGCATCCCAAAACCCACTGATCATGACATATAAGATGCTGAACCACCGGCTTCCACCCACTGCTTTGACTGATGTTTTGTTTCTGGTGCACTGGTAAGACCAACTCTGATCCATGAGGGCAGATCGCCGCATAAAGTCGCTCAGATCTCTATTGGTTCAAACTTTGGTGTTTCCGCATCCGGTTTTGATCGGTATTCAGCAAATACAACAACCGTCTTGTGCAGAGCCTTCTTATCCCAAGTTCTTTACGCACGATGCATTGCACACCCTGCTGCGGCAGTGCCATTGCTAGAACTATCTCACTCACCTCCATAATTCGTGTTTTTAATAGGTCATCTTCGACGCATGTGCGACTAAGTCTAATTTCAACTTACTAACTTTTTAACAGTTGAAATCAAAAAAGCAGAGTCTCCATATTTTTTTTTTTTACTTAGGAAGGATTTCCTTATCGATAAATCCAAACAACAAGAAAGATTTGATGACAGCACTGCATCTAAGCCAATCCTGCATCACCATGTCTGCCAACTGTATCTCAAGTGTATTTTCATATATGGTGAAGAATCGGCAACCAGATAAAGGTGCATGTGCTGGACCCGTCATGTTTAGTATAAATATCACCCCGTAACGATCGTTTTTCACAATTCAACGAAACTGACAAGATCTTGCAGATTTGTATCTCAAAAATCGTCGTTTTTTCCAGTTTTTAGTATTCTGAGAATCCTTGTTCTCAGAATATGAATTTTCTCAAATAGATTGCTATTACAGACTTTTTTTTGGCATCCCAGAACTCAAAAATTTCATTTTACAAAGACCTCCGTCTTCTTATCATAGAAACCTGAATTATCTTTATCCTACACCTTTATTTTCAAGGAGATTTTTAAATAGCTACCCAAGCAAGATGACTTCTGATGTATCACTTCTTATACGCTAATTTTGACAATGTCAATGTGTTTCCACTAATTATGTTAAACTGGATGTGGTTAAGTTATATGAAAAAAAGTGAAGGAAGGTTAATAATGAAAATCACGTTTGCGCTACAGTGAGCGATCTCCGAATATAAACTGCAAATACTGAAGTGCTGAGTAAGGAAAGGACAATCTATCATTCCAACAAAACATACGAATGATGCGTTTCAAACTTCAACGAAAATTTTAGACGACTGTTAGCAGTACTGGTACTATCCCAGGCAGCGACTTACTATAGTTTATTATTGTACATACACTTACACTTTTTTATTCTTTTCGATGAACTTTGGAACAAGTCTTTGAAATGTCACGAATAATTGTACATAGACTACATGTACAGGGTGATTCAGAAGACAGTAATTTAATCTTTGATGCATATAAAAAACAATTCAACGCGTTCGAACAAAGATAGGTCTTAAAACGTCCACTCAACGAGATGTATGGTTTTGAAATTATAATTTCGGAATTGATAAATATACGTGCTCGTATATTTTAGAAGTGGATCGACGCACTGGCTTGAATGAATGTAAATCGTTGAGATTCAGGCTACAATAGTGGCGTAGAAATTTTGGCCATTGCAAAAAAAAGTATTTTCTGTGCCACAAGCTTTTGTTGAAACGAATATAGCATTTTTGAGTAAGCTATAGTTGAATAAGCCACATTTATCTCTCATGACTGTTTGAGCAATATTCTTGTTCTGACCTCGCTAAGAGGCAGAGAAATTTATATCACCCTGTATCTTGAAGATAAAGAATTTTTGGGCATGTGTTTATGCAAGCTTTTTATGTTATTTCTGGATGTACCTTCTGCTCCAGAGGTACTTCGACTGTTCTTTGAATCAACCTGTATTGCTTATAGTTGAAGTTTCGTTGATTTTAAGTATAGTTAGACGTTCATTGTTAATTTTAAACTATATATCACGATTCGTGAGTTTCAAAGATCAATTAAGAGATGTTTGAATAATGTGACATATTCATAACTAAATAAACTATTATTATTACTATAGCCTTTGTTTCTTTTCCTGATCCCTCAAGGATTGATATACCCGGGGGTCTGATGAAGCATTTTAACTTCTGGTGTCGATGCCTTGTATGGCTAAAACCGAATCCGAAATCCGAAAATGTTCTGTTTCCGAGATATCCAACAATGTCAAACTATTATAATGCCTAAAGTTTTTTTCTGCCTAGCTGCAAAATGACCGGGACGGCAATTTGCCGTCATAATTATTGTTACTTTGGAACTAGCTATCATTCACTTGAAGAAGCTGTGATTACTTAAGCTATCCGCTGTGACGTAACACCTGCTTCAAGGATTGCACTAGAGGAGGTCATTAATGGCCTATATAATGCAAATCCTATACTATACGTCGTTATGCGATTCCTCCTCAGGTGGCGTCCACAGCTAGTTATTTTGATGTTTCGGTCTACTGCTAGCCTCGAGCGAATGAAATTACATATTTGCGTTGATTTCAGATGCAGCCACCGATAATATAAGTGGTATTTTATAAAAGTGGCACAACTATTCGCCATATACTACGGTGTGTACTGGATTTAATACCAATTGAAACTGCAAAAAACACTTATCAAAAAACGTGTGAAATCCTATACAGATGAGCGGTTTAAAGACTGCTGCGGAGTGGACCACCTGCTTGGCTTATGATACTAGAAAACATACGAATAGCAGATAATTTCAAGGTCAACATATGGAATACCATCTTCAATGAGTATAGCTTAAGAATATTAATGTTTGATATATTATGTTTGAAATTATGCCGCCTTGTAGATGAGAAAAGGTGGGAATTAATTTTGAATCCTATTTCAAATGAAGCCAGGAACAAGTGAAACCGATTTTGGTAAAATTCTTCTGTTCTTAGTTGCTAAAATGCGCAACCTTGCCCTGAGTTAACCGACTTTGTATCTCGTATCGTTTCGGAGAATGGTGAGGGTCGAATTTAAAACAAATTGGTATATAGTATTTCACATTTTTTCATGGTTCTGGGTATGATTTCGCTAATTCATTTGATACTAGACTTATACTAAGTGACATATAAATCCGAACACCCAGTTTAAATGGTTTTATTTTAATAAAATTTTGTATAAGTACTTAATGAAGCATAATAAGTAAATGATAAAAATTTCAAAATGATTGCACTGCTTTAAAGCCCTTTGACCTTTAATAATGCGTGGATGCACCCTGATGTGCTACGCATTCTCCAACGCGCCTAGGCATGCTTCTGATCATGTGGTCAATGGCCTCCTGTGGTATCTCGTTCCAGGCAACCACCAACTCCTCTCGAAGTGCTTCTAGAGTCTGAGGAGGACGTTGCAAATTGAGCAATCTCCTACCCATCATATACCACACGTGCTCAATTGGGGATAAGTCGGGAGATCTTGGTGGCCATGGTAACAATGTGACATCATTATGTTGAAAGAAGTCTATTGTGACTCTTGCAACATGTGGTCGGGCATTATCTTGTTGGAAAGTTGGATCTGCCAGGGTGTCAAGATAGGGTAAAAGATGGGGTTCTAGAACTTTGTGGATATAACGCTGCGCGTTCATGTTACCTCTGATGAAGATTAAAGATGACCTGGAAACATAACCTATAGCACCAGAAACCATAAATCCCACAGTGTGATGAACATGTCTTTCAACAAAAAACTGTGGATTCCTCCTTTTACCACCTCGCCTTCTAACCCTGGCACGACCATCGTGCATGCCTAAACAAAATCGAGACTCGTCACTAAAGACAATACAGTTCCATTCCTGATCCCAGAGTGACCGTTGTCTGCACCACTCAAGGCGATTACGTCGGTGTAAGGGTTAGAAGGCGACGTGGTGAAATGAGGAATCCACAGTTTTTTGTTGAAAGACATGTTCATCACACTGTTGGAGTTATGGTTTGGGGTGCTATAGCTTATGGTTCCAGGTCACCTTTAATCTTCATCACAGGTAACATGAACGCGCAGCGTTATATCCACGTAGTTCTAGAACGCCATCTTTTACCCTACCTTGACACCCTGGCAGATCCAACTTTCCAACAAGATAATGCCCGACCACATGTTGCAAGAGTCACAATAGACTTCTTTCAACATAATGATGTCACATTGTTACCATGGCCACCAAGATCTCCCGACTTATCCCCAATTGAGCACGTATGGGATATGATGGGTAGGAGATTGCTCAATTTGCAACGTCCTCCTCAGACTCTAGAAGCACTTCGAGAGGAGTTGGTGGTTGCCTGGAATGAGATACCACAGGAGGACATTGACCACCTGATCAGAAGCATGCCTAAGCGCGTTGGAGAATGCGTAGCACATCAGGGTGCATCCGCACATTATGTCAAAGGGCTTTAAACTAGTGCAATCATTTTGAAATTTTTATCATTTACTTATTATGCTTCATTAAGTACTCATACAAAATTTTATTAATATAAAACCATTTAAACTGGGTGTTCGGATTTATATGTCGCTTAGTATATTATAAATGATTCAATATGTCAGATATATCCAGAATGACTCCGCGTTCGGCTCTGTGCACTGTCCTCGCGAATGCTCATGCATACCAGGCTGTCAGTGTCGCCGTACATCGAAACCCTTCTTTATTCTATTTGCCTTCGTTCTTCCGTCCGAATGGCGACCGGTCCTGTATCAGAAAGCAATATGTATGGAAATGGTGTGATAGAATCGCTAAACTGCGAGTACGTGTAGTTTACGTCTTTTGTCGGAATGGTGGCACTTGGCGGCCATTCTCACGTTGCTCCAAGGCCAACTCTTCGAGCGTTATCTCCAGGAGACAGCGATGGCCGATCTCATGAAATGAGAAAAAAACGGTTTTGGGTGTTTTGTTATCAGTCGCTGAAGGAAGACGTACCTTGCTGGGGAGGATAGACCCCACAGACACGTTATCAGGAATGACCTTCGGCTGATATTTTTAAAACTAGGTTGTTGTAGATCTCAGCACGTAAAACAGACCTGTCCACGGCTCTAAAATGTTTTCACTATCAGTATTAGTTTGAGAATGAGGAGTCATATAAAACTGCTCCATTCTTTATACCCTTTGAAGAAATTGAAGCAAGCATTAGTTGATAATATGGAGCATGTAAACGGGCAATGTTAGTGGCCTGGTCATGTATGCCGAATATATCAGCTGTCTCGACTACATGTTGGCAATGTTGTTAGCCACGTGCAGATACATACATCGTCAGAATTTCTCATCAGATGTGTCAAAATCGGGCAGGAATAATTGACGAGATTATACGCATCGTGGCAGTTTACATTACTTCACATTACATTAGATCAGAAACGTCAAAAAATATGTTTTTTCAAATAACTAGGGTTCAGCAGTGCCAATTTATGATACATTATACACCTTTGGAATCAGAAGTAAAAATTATATTCTGAGCAAAAATTAAATATGTCGCCCGTGATGAAATTACTTTCCTAACAAGTGCGGAAAGTGATACTCGCACACTCGACTGCTGGCCGAACGTCCGCAAGAGCATTTTTTCTACCAGCGCGTAACAAGACAAACAACAATATACTGAAACAAATAAAATCATATATTATACAAAAACTCAAACCTGATTAAATTTTATGATTCTTATTGCTAATAACGAAAAAGCAGTTGCTGGCATTTTGAAGATTTATGAGTTATGATAAAATCGATAGGGTTACTACGCAACTTGAGAAGTGACATTTTGTTAGTTTTTTGACATTATGTAGATTTTTTACATTATGTAGGTTTTTCTACAAGATGCCAACCAACAACTAGCTGCCGTTCACACCATGCTCACTTGAGGCAGGCGCGGAAATAAGTATTTGCACTTTACCAGCTATCTAGGCAACAAGATGACATTTTATCGTTTTTTTAATAATAAAGTTAGGTTTTTTACGCAATAAAAAAACATGCTATCACTTTGTTCTGCTTTTACGTATAAGTTCGTTGTTGCTTTGTAGTGCTGATGTTGATCAGCCTTGAAATTTCACTTATATTGACCTATAGTAAACGTTGATTGAATTTGACACCCAGTGACAGTTTTACCTTTACCCAAGGTAAAGGAAACTATGACGAAACATTATACTCAAGTTCTAGTTGAGAGGAGAAGTAGTGGCAATACGCAATTTGTTTTGAAATTCCACGTCAAATTTGGCCAGGCAAGGATAGCAAAATTGTTTTTTTTCTGTCCTTGGAAATACTCTGCATAGCGAAATTTTCTTAGTGCAGTTACTTTAGTTGTCCACAGGCGTACCTTAGTCTCTATTTCTTTGCCATAGAATCTACCGTTTCAGATATTCCAGTGGTAGGTGAATTTGAAACAGCCCATATGCACAAAGACATTTCTCATGTCTGTAGGCATCAGTAGGCTGCCATATTTATGTTTAGACGTTGCAGTCATAAACCTGATATTTGTCTGTTTGATAGACATTTTAAGCTCTCACTCTGAAGTAGTCGTACCTCAGACATAAATAACCTGCTAGTTAACCGCTTCTAGGCTTCTATTGACTTTATTTCGAGAGTTCTAGAATCACGTATCTTGCTTAATTTTGATCGAAATGCTTCAACTTGTTCACATTTTGAGAAACAAAGGCTTTTCATAATAAATATGAATGCTCCTGAAGATTGGAGAATATCACAAGCCACTCCGGCACATTTATTTGATCAAGAAGGGCGTGAGCCACGCATCACAAAATTAAACATGATTGACACGTAATAAAGTTACTTGCGGTCTACGATATTCGTTCTCAATAACGATGAAAGATTCTGGACAATAGATGGTTCGCAATCATTACCTGGTGGTATTATTAAACTAATACAATATACAGGGTTATCCAAATTAAGTGTCCACCATTAGTAACTTTGTTATTAGTGAAAATACAAAGTTGTTTGAATCAGCAAACTAGTAGCATTTTTAACGCTGGTAAAAATGAGAAATAAAAAAAAACAATTGAGAGTCGTTATTTTGATTTTTTTCAGTAAAATAACATTTTTTTAAATGGAAACCCCTGTATATTTTTTTCTGTTAAAGCATCAAATTTTAAACAAAAAAGTTCATAATGACTTTTCCGCTAAAGTCAAAAATAAAGTCAACATAACGATAAATACTTTTAATTATTTGCAGTATTATAATATTAAGACGGCTATGAAAACAACATGGCGTTCGCGATTTGACAGCATTAAGATAAGCGACAAATTGTTAAACTGGACATACTCGCAACTAGAAGGCTTTGGAAAACAATGATAAAATCAAATAATGTCAAACATTAGTGTAAATACTTGTTTATAAGCTTTATTGTGTCATTAATTTAAAGAAAAATGTTCTCCCATGAAGAAAAGTGTGATATGTTAGAATGCTATTTAGTGTGCAGAAAATCCTCCTTGAGAGCAAGAGAATACTACAGTGAATTATATCCCGCTCGCATTCAACCGTATGAACGATATTTTCTGAGACTTTATCGAAAATTTAGGGGCAACGAAAATGTTTTTGCTAAAACAAGGGCAAAAAAAGAATTCATAATAAGCGAGGCCACGGAAATTGCAGTTATTGGATATTTTGAAGCTTATCGTGAGAATTCAATAGCAGATATTCTCAAGGACTCTAATTTCAGTTATGGTACTGTTCAAAGGATTTTAAAAAAATACAAATTTATTCCGTATAAGTACCGACCAGTTCAAACGCTTTTGGCAGGGGATCCAGAGAGAAGACTTGTTTTTTGCCATTGGTATCTTAGCTTCTGTCGCCAAAATGTAAATAACTTTCGTTACCTTTTATGGACAGATGAATCAAATTTTTCAAATTCTGGAATGTTTAATAGAAAAAACCACCATTATTGGTCAAGAGAAAATCTTTTGTTAGTACATCCAAGAGGCCCACAAGTCCGTTTCAGTTTCAACGTTTGGTGCGGTATAATTGGTTCAAAAATTGTTGGCCCGTTCTTTTATGAGGGAACCCTAACTGGTGAAAGATATGTGGAATTTATGTCAGAAATTCTGACTAATTTCTTAGACGAATTGGATCTTATAAGTAGACATCATCTGCATTTTCAGCAAGATGGCGCACCTGCCCACAACTCCAGAGGTACTTATCATTTTCTAAGTACTACTTTTAATGATCAGTGGATAGGAACAAATGGCCCAATACAGTCGCCTCCCAGATCACCAGATCTAAACCCACTTGATTACTTCTTGTGGGGTTACTTAAAGAACCAAATTTACAAGCGAAGGTACGATAACCTTGACGCGTTAAAGACTGCAGTTAGGGAAAAGATAACCCAGATAGATGGTAGGACCATACTTAAGACAGTTCTAGAAGTTGAAAAACGTGCCCAAAAATGCATTGAAGAACAAGGTGGTGTTTTCGAGCATCTTCTTTAAAAAAAATGTTATTGTATTTTGTAAGATTATAAGTTGATGTTGATGTTTGTCGATACAATTTAATTGTTTCAGATTGGAGGCCATAACTTCAACAATTTGTAACCTAGGAGAAAAGTTATTGTAAGCTTTTTTGTTTAAAATTTGATGCTTTAACAGAAAAAAATATAATATACAGGGGTTTCCATTTAAAAAAATGTTATTTTACTGAAAAAAATCAAAATAACGACTCTCAATTGTTTTTTTTTTATTTCTCATTTTTACCAGCGTTAAAAATGCTACTAGTTTGCTAATTCAAACAACTTTGTATTTTCACTAATAACAAAGTTACTAATGGTGGACACTTAATTTGGATAACCCTGTAGAGCTTTCCTACATAGAAAAGGCATGCGTTGCATCCATAGCGACACATAAGTCACAAGCAACAAAGTTATTTATCCGCCTGAGTTACTCGCTCAAAATCAGTATCAGAACGGCTATTAGTCGGAAGATAGTTTTTCATACTCCCATGTGAACTGAATCCAAAGATTGTTCTTTTTTCTCTGTGATATTCTAAACCCCATTATGCTAGCCATCGAATAATTTCAGTTTGAGGCTTATCTTGAAATTTAAGAAGCTTACAGAGTTTGTCCGGAAAGTAATAGGACTGAGTCGTTTTAGAAAAAATTATTGAGTCAATCGTTACAATTGTTTAAAAACTTTCAAAATAGGCTCCTTCTGCGTCGATGCAGCGCTGCCAGCGCGATTTCCAAGCATTGAAGGCGTCACGGAAGGCATTCTCCGGAATAGCCTTGAGAGCCGCGGTGCATGCTGCTTGGATCCCCTCTGTCGTCCCAAAATGCTTGCCTTTTATCGGCATTTTCAGGCGAGGAAACAAAAAAAAGTCCGAGGGGGCCACATCTGGGCTGTAGGGCGGCTGCGGAAGCGTGGGGATGCCGGCCTTGGTCAGGTAGCTGTTCACAAGAAAGGCGGTGTGAGCCGGGGCGTTGTCGTGGTGCAACTTCCAGTCGGCTGCGATGTCTTGTCGAACCCAGATTTTGATAAATTTAACATCTGTCACATTATCGGTGTTTGTCGAAGTCGAAGATCTTCCTGCACGGTCTTCATCAGCGACCTCTTCCCGGCCCTCCAAAAAGGCCTGGTGCCACCGAAACACACCACTTCTTGCTAAAGAAACACCTGGGTAAGCCTGCTTGATCATATCAAACGCCTCTATCGCGAATTTACCGAGTTTCACACAGAATTCAATCGCGTACCTCTGCTCTAACGAACGCTGCATTTTCGGCTTGCACCACTCACAGAAACAAGTCGCGCGAAAATGCCTGTCCTGACTCTCCAAGTGCTCGGAGACAACTGACCAGCCGCTCATTCGTTAGCTAGGAACGCCCTCTACCGAATGCAGTCGGTGCGTGCACGCTCCGAAGTACAGTCTTGGCGGAAGAAAATGAGTCCTATTACTTTCCGGACAAAAACTGTATAGCTTCCGTGGCGTAAAAACGGGATAACGTGGTTATAACGACATTTACCAGCGAATTGTCAAAAAATCAACAACGGACATAAATACCTACGCCAATTGCATTTTTAGACGTAAATGCGGTTTTCTATTCAAATGTGGCCTAAGAACTTTTTCCCCAAACCTTTTTAAATGACGACTACATTAGTCGTTAGTGTTGTTTTTTCTTCTCTGTACACCTGATCAGAAAATACTTGCAGAGCCTTTATTTTTGAGGTATACCTTGATTATCACTTTTTTTTTATCAGGAAATAATAAGTTTTTAGTTTGTGTTGCAGTTTCATTATCCTAGAAGTGAAAAATACGTTTTTTTTGTTTTAGTTGTTTGATAATCATGTTCGTTTATAACACCAAGGAAAAACGTTAATGTGAAGAATATAGCGTTTGTTTGTCTAATGCAGTATGCTTCTTTAGTGAAAATAATATACTGGTATGTACCTAATATTATTCACATGATCGATTTTTTATATTCGTACTCCCAAATTATTCACATGAATTTCGCGATTGTGGATATCAAGGAACATGTGAATACACTGAGTTACAAAAAAAGGTAAACAGCTACGTATTATGTTTATCCGATTTTAATAATTTTTGGCATATATGATCAGCGTCCCTTATCAGCAAAATTATCAAATTTGTACCTTCATTCGCCAACTGACTGCAGAAGCTGGTTCAATAATGTGTTGAGGATCCACGATTTCTTATACACTCCTTGACACACCTGGGCATCGTGCTGATAAGGTGGTCGATATCCTGTTAGGGTATGCCATTCCAGGCTACTGCATCTTCATGTGTAAGAGCTGCTTAAGTCTGTGGAGGGTGTTGCCTGCGACCTATCATGTTGATGCGAAGTTGATGCATGAAGGGTTGCAAATGTGAATGGCAACAGTGACTACATCTGTAGCAGCTGAACTTATTCAAGATACCAGTTTTTCTACCTAGATCACCGATATGTCATCAAGTCATTCTTACCGACCATTGAAGTGAACTTGTTTAAGTTGCACTTAGTTATAATACTATCTGACAGACAAGGGTTGTCAAGTTGAAACAATGCATCATAAAATTATTGTTTCAAGTCAAAAAGATGCATCCGTCTTTGATCTCGATATTTCAAGCACCACCTTGACAGATCAAGTACTCTTGTGGATTTAATCTCGCAGAGATCTAGATGGCGAATTACATTAATTATGATTTCCATCACCTGAATATGCAATATTCTGTTATAAAGTAAATAATGTTTATGCTGATTTTAGAACCTATTGTCAAGAAAGGATGCTTCTGTCTATATCCAAGGTGTACCAAAGAATTTCTGAACTAGCTCTATAACTCACCTAAAGATGGTAGTTCACGGCTATGACTGGTTCATGAATCAGCTGATAACCTCGCAAAATAGTGTGTGACGTATTCTCATTTCTTTTGTTTTACTAGGATATTACTTAGTGTCTGCGTGCTCTCTTGATTGCATCACGAGCTAAAAATTCGAGCAAAGAGCGAACGTGTTGCATAAACGTTGGAAAATCGTCTATAGAAAACGTAAATTCGCTTCAGCAAGCGGTGATGAAGCCATGAGTCGTTCTCAAATCTTTGAATGACATGACCGATTTTAATATAGGAAAAAGGTAAAAACTTTTCGTTCATGATGAAATCACGGACAGAGGAAATCAGGCGAGTACAATAGCACTAAATGAAATTCTTGTAGAACAACAGCAATGCGGAAACTTCGCACACTACTTTATGAGGTTGTCAACTGATCTATATAGCAAGCACAGCCTTGAGCTGCTTATGTTGTAAGCCATAGAGCTAGTCAGGGAAATTTGTCGTTTCAATAGTAACTCCCGATGATTTGATAATTGAGAAGCTCGAAAAGACAAACATTATAAGCAAAGTGACGTCATTTTATGCCCGATATGACGGCTGTCGCAAAATGACGATTTATAACTGCCATAGCTGTCCCCATAATATGGTATCAAATGGAAGGGCTTGGTGTCAGAAATGCATTAAGCAAAGTGACGTCATTCTGATTCCAACATGTTTCCCCTTCAATAAAAGCAACGCGGTAATACCTAATCGCTTTATCAACTTTTGAAATAGGTCGTACGGAACTGGTACAAATTCTGAGTAAACCATCTAACTCTGCCCATATTTCATTTCAGAGGTTTGTCAATTGCTGTATAACATCTGCAAATATTCTAATAAAGTAAAGACAATATGGAGGATACCAAAATTAGACATAACCACCCGACATTTGGGTAAAACATATGGTTCTCTATTGAGAATAAAAAATTCTGTTTCAGTCCAACATTACAGACAGAAAGTGACAATCGACAATATCATTGTGGTTAAATAAAGGATTTATGGAAGGTTTATTGCGACAGGTTCAAATTTCAGTCTTAAAGATCGAGACATATTTTTGATCATCATTAGTATGCAAATCAAATATGGAGCCCGTAGAAATTGCTTCAGTACCTTGTACGATAGTCGGAGCGACATCTGCTACGCAAGTCATTCAACAGACATATATCTTACAATGGCCGACAGATCAGTAAACAGATGAATGTAATGCAAAGTTTTGAAATATTCTGCACGTGCAATAAAGTGGAATCATGTAACAGAATGGTTGTGGAATCATGTAACAGAATGGTTATGGAATCATGTAACAGAATGATTGTATAGTTGACATTGTAATTGCACTGATGTATAAGTTCTTATCTGATGCAGGTGTTTGCACATTTGTTGTATAATTGTTACTCTGAAGTGTCCTATTAGATGTGCCATACCGCTTGGGTAGCTAACCTAAGAACGCCTTTTCAATGCTCTCGCAACCCGCAATGCTGACAGAATATACTTCTTAAACGTGTTTGTAACCCTAGGGAGGATAATTGTTATTTGGGTATGGTATAGGTATCAAGTGATAATGATTGCGGAGAACGCAATAAGTAAATTCAATATGTCAGGCGTCTCATATGATGCAATATTCTCATGATGGAGATGGTCTGACGATGGATCCGGGAGTTCATCATGGGAACTTTGTAGCTAATCTATGCAACTCCTTGACAAGTACCCTCATACTAGGGTCTGATGACTAAGTTAGTTAAAAATATTATGTACAAATGTCACTTATAGTAATTACATCAAATTTCAACTTTTCAACATTAGATAGTTTGTTATAATATGCTTTTTGATCAACTGAACAAGGCCAGTTTATAGATATGCTTAGCCAAAGTTGATAACTGGTCAAAACCACCGTTGGGCACTATCGAGTTCAACTAATTTTTATTATTATAATAGTGGTATGACTACCTGCGACAAATGAAGAAATAAAATTATGAAAATAAAATAAAAAATACAAATCTATCACTAGGTCGTTAAGCGTAACGGCGGGCTTATACAACATTTTAATAGTCATAGTTGTAACCTTAAATACAAGGTGGGAAATTTAAAGTGGAAGCATCAAGCAACACTATATCTTTGAACATTAGTTGACAGATCGACTAATGTCATACCGCGTTGGAAGCATCATTTCAGTATAATTTTAACCAAGGAACAGTACTCACCAAAACAACGCGCTGAAATTATTCGGTTGTCGATTCAAAATAACTTCTCAATCGTGAAAACTAAACTTGCGTTTAGTAAAAAAATAAAGTTAAAAGTGCTCCAGTTGATAACACTATCACACGTTTATACGCAAAATTTGTGAACACCGGTAGTCTCAGTAATGCCAGTCACCTATCCAGACAACGAGCAAGACGTTCCGATGAAAATATCGAAGCAGTACGAGCCAGTTTTGAAGAGACTCCATCAACATCCGGTCGTCATCGTTCTCAAGTGTTAGGCATCGCTCGAAACACTCACCGACGCATAATTCCTAAAGATTTGAAGATGTTTCCATACAAAATTCAAATGGCTCATCAATTAAACCCAGCTGATTATCCATCTCGCTTTGATTTTGCTAAATGGAGCATTGAAAAGGCCAAGAATGAACATGACTTTCGGCGAAAAATCATCATGTCCGACGAGGCACATTTTTCGTTACATGGAGGCGTAAGTAAACAACATTGTCGGTTTTATGCTACGGAAAACCTCCAATTAATCGAACAGCAGCCTCTTTATGACTAAAAAGTTACTGTTTGGTGCGGTATGTGCACGAATATGGTCATCGGTCCGTATTTTCCTGAAGACGAAGATGGAGCTGCGGAAACCGTCAATGGTGAGGGTTATTGAGCCATGATAACGAATTTTTTTGATGCCTCACAGCTCAAGCAACAATCAAGTTACTGCGACAATTATTCTCTGGACGACTGATATCGAAAAATGGCGATTTTGACTGGCCACCTGATTTGACGCCACCAGACTTTGTGGGGCTATATGAAATCCAAGGTATACACTAACAAGTCAAGGACTCTAGCTGCCCTCAAGAACAATATTCGTCAAGAAATTGCCGCATTATCCGCCGAAACATTGGCCAACGTGGTGGAAAACGCCAAAAAAGGGCACATTTGGTTATCAAGGCCAGAGGTGTCCATTTTCGGGGTGGCATTTTTGAAAAGTAATTACAACAAATTTCCTTGGATCAAAAAAGACTTGTCAAACGAACAGCAAAACATATTTTTTTAATGTATTTTTGTTTTGTAAATGGCCCACCCTGTAGTTGACTCTGTTTTAGATAAGATTTCTAAATAAAGGTACATTAACACTGCTACCTATTCTCCTCTACAAGATGACATAGTAAGAATTTCATCCTTACATTTCGTCCCGTGTCCTCAATCATCAAGCTCACTTTCACTTATACACGCCGCATTGTATTTTTACGGTTGAATAGAATTTTTAATTCTGTTGATCTTTGAGGATCCTGGATGAAAATTATAATGCAAAAGTTAATGAAGAATGCTTTATCAATGTGGTTAATAATGATAATTACAAATCTGTTGTATTACATTGCAAATCAGTGGAGTTTGATGGTAGTTTTACAACTTTCTGCGCAGCCTTGACCGCTTCAGCAATCGTCTTCTCGCAGCGCTTCTTCTCCTTTGTGAAAACGATAGCTGCCGCTGCAAAAAAAGGCCGTGAGGCTATTATTTCGTTAAAGGTCTCTCGTAGTCTAAAACTGACAAAAAAAAGACTAGACGTGACAATCTAGAGACAACTTCCTTGAAACTGATGTTTAGTTGCACCGCCTTGCTAAGGTCAACTTCAACCTGACGTTAACCTCAATTTCACTATTTTTGTTGACGGTTGAGCTAAGTGGAAGGTTTCCTCTGCTTGAAGCAGATATTCTAACCTAAGATCTACGTTGGATTTGACAACTAGGTGGTTGGGAATCTCAAATTGATCCGAAAGTCTAAATACATATATATGAAATGGATGGATACAGAGATATCGCAGAAGTTGAAGATTTTGACGACAGCACATTTTTGTTTCTCCCAAAAACATCTCTCTTCATATTGAAGCTAAATGGCGACAGCCTGGAATTCCATTATAGTTGATAAGGATATGATAGGCCGCAATTACAAAAGCGCATCCCTGAGCCAAATGTGAGTATAAATATTCATATAAATATATGCCCTAAGAAGCGCCAAATTTCCAAAAATCTTGTTTTTTATTAATATCTCAAAGAACTTTGTGCCGGCTATGTTGAGTTTTGGCAGTATTACTTATTGCAATAAGGCACTAATCAGAAGATAATTATGAACACCTCGAGGGCGGTCTCACGGGTGATACAAAAAATGTACCCTACAGACTTTGAAAAACCCGGATCAAGCAGCTAAACATACAACTTTTCTGTCTGTTGATATCCCTTCGAATGTTACTCCACTTTCCACGAAGAAACTATTTCATAAGATGTCAAAAAGTAATTGTTACTAGGGAATGTTTTCAACCTTTCGCGATGGTTTGCTATTAGTTTTTCTCCTCTTTCAGATATCGTTTATTTAAAAAACTCCAACACTCTGTTCTTAGGAACCATACTTCTTCAAGATCGCTTTTTGAAGTACAATGCTAAATTGCGGCAGATTTGCATAGAAGTATAGTCAAGTCAAGCAACTTTTTGCGCAGTAGTTGCAAAAGTAGTCCCCTAAGGATGTAGATACACTCTTGTCAGTGGTGAAACAGAAAATTAGTCTGAAGTTGACCTTGGCATCTGCTTACCAGTAAATTTGAGAGAAGCGGTGCAACTAGGATTAGACCGTTTGATGGAAAGTAAACTCTGCACTGCTTGGGTGTTTTATGTATGTATATGCACATCATTTTTGATATTTTGTTTATATGAGAAAGAATGTGACTTACGTCGTCCTTCTTGGCATGCGTATAGTACCAGCCAGGGGTCACTGCTGCAGTTAAGTGGACTATGGGCAATCAGGTTATATGTGAGCTCTAAAAAAAACAAAGGGTCAAAAATATGCGTTTCTCAATGGGTGTAGGTATTTGATTTAGCGTTTTAATGGTTCCACAAATAACGAGACGCAAATCGGCTATTCATACATAGGCGATCTCATCAAAATTTCAGTTCACAATCGTAGTTTTGTCAAAGTTAGAAGCTAACAAGAAGAATGAAAACAAAATTGTTTTGAGAAACGCATATTTATGATGATTTTGTTTAAAACTGTTAGACTTTTGACTATCTGCTTTGACACACCTTGGCCTCTTACCGTATTTCTGGAATCATCTTGTGGGACTTACCCCTGTTGTTTACTACAAGGTAGTATTTAGCTTTGTTTCCTATCATGTAGCAACGGAAATGGACAGTCTTCTTAACGTTGCTGTAAGCAAACAAAAAATCATGGTTACTTGCTGGTCATTAATATAACTAAACATAAAATAAGTACACAGCTATTAATAACAGGCTTTGGTTCAGGCAATTTGATAACAGTAGATGCAACTAAGAAACACTCTGTATATAGTTACCATTCATCGTAGTATGTAAATGGGGCATTCAGCGAATTGTGGAGTAAAGACACATCAAGAATGTTGAAGCCAATAGAGTAGCACTTTGAGGACATTATTGTAGCTTCTCCATATTGGTGTTGAGCGTACCAAGTATTCCCAGCACTCTGTAACATGAAAATACACTATTTTACAAACAAAGTCTGGTTATTTATGTATTTCCTTACGACCCCGAAAAATAATATAAAAAAACGAGTATGTCAATGTTGCCGAAGTCCTAAATATCCTTCAAACATCCATTAATAAAAATCAAAGCCATTTGGTGTTCAATTGCTTGTAATCGAGTTATCAAGTGATAAAGTAGGATTCGCTTAGCTTAAAGTGTAACATAAGCTCATTCGCCGTTTAAGTAACATCATTGACGTGAAATGTCATTTATAAGCAATTGAAAAACTAATGATTACAATAAGAATACCCCGTAGAGTGTTTGGTGATTTTATTAATTCGGCTTTGAAGGCTATTTGAAAACTTCGGCAGAATTAAAATATATGTTCTTTCACGTTGTTTTTCGGCGTCGAAGTGGCATAATTTGCCATTTTCCATGCATTAAACCACTCGGATCTAGGAAACCAGAGCTACTACGGAGAAATGAGAACATTTTTGAAATTGACGCATCAGAAACATTCTGAATTGATTGTTGCGTCTTCAACACCATGCATTCTACTTCTCACGCCGCTAGAGGAAGTATTGCAATCGCGAGAGAAATCGAAAATGAGATTTTGTGTTATTTGAATGTTATACGACATGTACATCACGAAAAACCATGTCACTCATTTCCTTCAGTCTGTCTGCCTGTCTCTCCGCTAATTTTAGCCTGAGAAGTACCATGCGGATATTTTTGATACTGTGCCAAAGACAAAAAAGCCTTGTAGCTTTTGAATGCGAGAAAAAAACTCAATAACCAAAAAAATTCTTTATGACGTTCCAGAGGGTTCTGATCGTAGTCAGAAAATGTTTAGTTATAGGGAAATTTTTTTGATCTTTTTCTATTTATACTCTGGCAAAACGGTAATTCTACGCACAATATGTGTATTTCACACATCATAGGCTTCTCCGTATATTTGTTCTCAAAACTTTGAATGATGGACATGGGCGTACCCAGGGGGGACGCACCTTTAGAGAGATCATTTTCTACAAAAATTAAATTATACAGTTATAAGCTTCTCAACAAGCTAAATCAATATGACATGATGAGAATTACTAAGTTTAGTTGAGGTCTATGTTAGTTATACACTTAATTTTGCTAAAAGCAAATTCCACACGATTAGTAGGTATCTACTATATTCCATCTCATCAGTAGATTTCTGCGTAACATGAATCGAAAACTAGTGACGTCCAGGCTACACGGTCAATAAATATCGCATTTTATGATACATTTACGTCATGGAGCACTGTATAAGAGCAAGCTGCGTACGTAAATAACAAAATGGAACTTGGACAGTTTGGAAATCCAAAGTATTTCCGAATGTACTCCGAAACAAAACTGTTCATACATTCACACTGACTACACGTTTCAAACAAATTACACAATAACATACTTTTGCCTTTCTACTCGGTGGCATACTTAGAATTTTGACCTGACGTTTCAGCTCTCAATTTTCTAACATCTCTTTCAATGTCTTCACGATCACCTTTAAATAATATAAATGAGTTACATTTTGTTATTCCTCATTCGATGACTTTAAGCCGACTATTTGAAGTTAAACACTTGAAATTTTATATCAATGTGTAACATGTTATAATTTTTGATAATCTATGAAATAAATGACTATATGATAGTTACAAGGCTCACTGAAAAATAATAATATATGACATGCTGTAATATTTGAAACCGGAATTGAAGGCTATTCGCCTACGCAAAAATGGCATGAATAAGAAAAATAAAAGATGATACGGGGGATATTGACGTTCCATTTATTCCTCCTTGCAGTTTATTTTGAAATCTTATCTCAACTAAATTTAGGAAACAATAATAACGATTTTGAGGAAATTCATCTCGTTTTCCGTGTATCTCTGGAGATATTTGGAACGTCAAAGCTTTTCAAATTAATTTTATAAAATGTATGGATATGCAACTTTGCCACCATTCCACTGACCCATATCCCTTACCGTTTCAGAGATCACAATGGTGAAAATATGACAAATTTGTTTTTCAAATCGTTCTAGAAGAAACTAGGTACATATCCTAAAAGCTCTATAAAAGTTTTTTCGGCTATATGACGAAACTTAAACGACGAATAAATTTTGCAGAAAGTGTGGACGTGTTCCTCGCTAGAGCCCCCCCCCCTTTACCCTGTGCCACGCTGTATCCCGTGGGTGTCTAGGCCTTAGGGCTCCCTGGTAGTTAGATAAATTATTTCAGGAATTAGAATAATATGCTATATCCCCGGCTATATCAAAACTTCACCCTTTGAAGTGGCGTATTAGGATATACTAATAGATGTACGATATTCCATCAAAAAAATCGTTTTGTTGTCAATTCGGTGTGAATCGCCCTATGCCAAGTAGGAAGCGTATAGACTTCAATTTTTGTAAATAATATTTTTGATCATGTTTTATAATGGAGATATTGTTCAATTAGATACTAAACACTCACCCTGTATGTCTAATTTGTTGCAGCAGTTACGTCGCTGGATAGCTTGAACATTTTTGAAGATTTTTTTCGATGTTAATCACTCAACTTTTGGCTATACACATATCTCCACAAAAATCTTCAATTAAAACAACCGCACTCAAATAGGTTCATCCAGTAGCCATAATGCCACAGACAGACAGTAAAAGAAAAGCATATGCGAAGTTTATACAGGGTGTTTCAGTTTATTGTTGCATAACTTTAAGATTCGATAGAACTTTTAAAATTAATGCATGAAGTCTATATAAACATGGGTCAAAAAACTGCGTGGCTTCCGAACTACAGGGTGTTTAAATTTACTTTCTAAAATAGTTTTTTTTAAATATTTCGAACAATATTTGATGTCTAACAGTGAAAATTGGTATACTGATATATCTTTGGTACGGCAAAACGAACCATGGACATAGTTTTACTGTAGCCGCTAGAGGGCGCTCTCTACTGTATCTGTAGTGTATTAAAATGACCGAATAATTTTTCTTAGTGCAATTTTTTGCTTTTTGAATGCAAAAACTGATTCTTGGCACTTTTCAACATAAAAAAGTTCTATTGTGAGTTTTCGTTATAGTTACCGGTTTTTGAGATATTTCGATTTTTAAGGTTCGATGCATTTTTAATTATTTATTGGAAAATAATATTTTTTTTACATTTTCGATTTGGGCACTACAAGTAATTAAGATGATCGTTTAGATTGTGTTTTCAAACACAGCAATAGTTTCTAACTCCAAATAAACACAAAAAACATAATATTAATTTATTTAACTTTCCAATATTATTTTTAACAAATTAAGTTAATTATTTACAACTAAAATGCTATTGGATAGTTAGGACAAACATACAAAATCTAAAGTAGTTGCTCGAAATGTAAACCCAATTGTTCAATGCACAATTCACATCTACGAATGATCGAACTTGGTATAGCATTATTCAAATAAGGCCTTATTTCATCACATGCAGTCCTGATTCTGTCTATTAGCATATCTCTTGTGGTTACGGGAGTCTGGTACACTTTTTCTTTTAGAAATCCCCACACAAAGAAATCTAATGGATTTAGGTCAGGGGATCGTGGAGGCCAGGCGACTGGTCCTCCACGGCGGATCCATCTTTCTGGATAATTTTCGTCCAGCCAGTTTCTAACTATTCTCGAACAATGAGCTGGACAACCATCAAGCTGGAACAAGGCCAATCTTCTTAAATCTAACATAACATCATCCCAGATATTTGCGTTTAAAAATTCCAAGAAGGCGAAAGGTAGGGTCCAAATAGTCTATTACGGTAGATACCAATCCACACGTTCACACTAAATTCATGCTGAAAATTTCTTTCCCGAACTGCATGCGGATTTTCATGCGACCAAATAGGTTGATTATGAAAATTTACCACTCCACGTCTAGTGAAGCATGACTCATCGGTCCACAAAACGTTACTTAAAAACTCCCTATTATTATCAAGAATCCACTGACAAAATGTGATTCTTCGTTCTCTGTCCCCTGGCTGTAGTCCTTGCACAGGTTGCAAATGGTAAGGACGTCTATGGTTATTTCTAAGAACACGGTGAATATGGCTTGCTGCAATTCCCAAGGCACCAGAAACTCTCCTAACACTTGTGGTCGGATCTCTATCAAACTCACGCAGAATCATACGGGTAAATCTGCGCTGACGAACATTTATGTTTTGATCCCTTTGGATATTTCCAAAACCATTTTCAATTATTTGGCGATGCACTCTTACAAATACTGAGCGAGTTGGATGTCGTCTGTTTGGAAATCTTCGTGCGTATTCTCTGGCTGCTTATGCTGCGTTTCCATTTACAAAGCAGTGGAGAATAAAAATGGCATTTTTATAAAACATACAAAAAAAACAGGTAAAAGAAACTATATTTTGTGCATTCACAATTGCAAAAAAACGTTTCAGGTTTCAACAGACAACAAAACTAACTGTCAACTAATTGACGTTTAACCTTATTCTGCTTTCAATTTCAAAAATATTTGCAGGCATCGCCTACTTCTAAAAATTATCGAGATACTGACTTTTTAAGATTATTTTATCATAAATAATTAAAAATGCATCGAACCTTAAAAATCGAAATGTCTCAAAAACGGCTAACTATAACGGAAACTCACAGGAGAGCTTTTTATGTTGAAAAGTGCGAAGAATTAGTTTTTTTATTCAAAAAGCAAAAAATTGCACTAAGAAAAAAATTTCGGTCATTTTAATACACTACAGGTACAGTAGAGAGCGCCCTCCAGCGGCTACAGTAAAACTATGCCCAGGTTCGTCTTTTCGTACCAAAAAACCCTTGTATACCAATTTTCACTGTTATACATCAAATATTGTTCGAAATATTTAAAAAAAAAACTATTTGAGAAAGTAAATTTAAACACCCTGTATTTCGGAAGCCACGCATTTTTCGACCCATGTTTATATAGACTTTGTGCATTAATTTTATAAGTTCTATCGAATCCTAAAGTTATGCAACAATAAACTGAAACACCCTGTATACTAATGTGCAAGGTTTATTTCCTTTTTGCTTTGGGGGTTAAAAATGTCGCACTTACATGTAAAACTGCTTCAAGAAACGAGAATGGTGGTTCAACCAGCTGGCACTGCTCAGCGCGTACGCTAACTGCAAATAGGGTGGTCAAAAGAACGTATGCTGACAGCATTATGATGAATTGTGGATCATGCAGAACACTGTCATCATTTTATACTTGATAATTGATGGATATCTTAGAACTCAAATAAAGACGATTGTATTTGCCACTCGAGAAGTTTCTTAATTCAGATTGCAATCTGCCCTCAAGGATGGCAGAAATTTAGATTCAGGTTAGTTCAAATATTTACAATGTACAGTGCATTGACAGTGTTTAATGTCAGATAGCTTAAATTATTCTGTTTGGCACGTACTCGATGGAAAGTTGTGTTACGTATTTTTATTGCAATTGCACTGTTCACATCACTGTGCAATAAAATAAAGCGAGTATAAAAATATAAGGACACAGCTAAAATAAATCCATCTGCAAATTGACTCATGGGGTCTGTGTGTGCAGATATCCAATTAGGAAATTAAATTACAATGATATTATGATCATTATGAATGAGTAAATTATATTTCAGAGAGGGAGAGAAGGTTATACATATACATATGCAAATATCAATATTGAATAGAATTAGTTACCACTAAACTTTCCCGAATCCAATCATTAATATGAGGTTTATTTGCACAATCGTGGTCAAGGTTTTCTGGTAAGGTTATATTATATATTTCGGGACTAATTAGCTTATAATTTTTATTAAATTAATTATTAATATTATAATAATATTAATTTTGGTAACATTTCTTGTACCCATCTCATGAACTAAATGATCTCTATAATACTTTGATGAGGGCAAGGACCGCAGAATTTCTATATTAGTTCTCTGTGTTTGCTGTATATGATATATGAGCCTTGCAGCCTAAATTTTCATCTATAAATATGCCCAAGCAATTTAGGCTTTGCTTTCCTTCAATACATTCATACACTGACAGTTTCCAAAAGTATCAGTGCACAGGGTCTTGGATTTTCAAAACTTTACGATTATGTAGCATTTTTTGAGCGTGGGAAAAAGTTTTGAATTTAGGTTTTACAGTATTAAGTGATTACACTGTGGTTTATCCACTCCTAATTATTTTAGTTCTGGCATTTTCAGCTCTTTGAAAAGCTACATTTCAGGTGCCACTATAATTGTATAATGATAATAATATTGTAAGAAATCAGTAAAGTGATGTTTGGCGCTCAGTGTGTATGTGTATTGCGAAACAGGGGAAGCTTAAGTATGCATTACTTATAGTGTAAGCAGGAAATGGAATGAACTTGGGGCAAAAAACTCTTGCATATACATATTAAATAGAAAAGGAGCACTAGCACTAGACCCTGTGGTACGCCACGATTAGATTAACTGGAAGGTATAACTCATGGTATCTTTAATTTTAAGCTGCAATCTTCCACATTCAGTATATCCGGAAGAATTTGGTCAAACCACTTTTCAGTTCACACAGATAAATCATAATATCTATTTAACTATTTCGTTTACGTGGGAGCGATCTGGAAAGAGCTAGAGAAAGCAATAATCTGAAAATATGGCGTCAAGAATGCCCATCCTTCATTTTCCATCGACTAATTGGTAAACCTATTAGAAACAGGTTCCTCTGGAAGGAGTATGTCCAACTGCATAGAAAATGTACATAGCACTCACTATTATAGAAACAGCGTAACTGGTGAGCTGTGCATGAACTATTATTCTGTACATACAAATAAGAACATGTAGCCTTGCGGAAAGATGAAAGACAAAGGGCAGTTGTGAGCATGTCCAAAATAAAGGAAAAGGAGCAGAAATAGAAAGACTGGTAACCCGAGCGATGTGCGTTTCTGTTTAATGGCTTCATCAGGCACAAATGGATGTGCATCCAAAACACCAAAATGAAAACATTTGCCCATCACATCTGGATATGGGTGTTATGTCTAATCTGTACAATTCAGGTATACGAGTACCATACAAAACCTAGACAATGTATAGAATACCTGGGTTGCCCAGCGCAATGTATGTAATATTATGAATATTATTATCTATTACCTACTTTTCCAAAAATGAATTTTATTTATTTATTTATTTATTTATTTATTTCCAACAGGTGAAACCCAATTACAGGAAACGCTGAAAAAAATAACAATTAAAGAGACATGGTTCTTGGACTTAAATCTATAGTATCACACATTCAAAATAAGATTGGATGATCTATAGCAGTTAATAATCGATGCACAACTGTCACTGTAAATAACACACGATTCAGTAACACTGCTCATGACGCAGCACATGAGATTAATTGGCGATTTCGTCATAACATTTGTACGGCCAGCTTGACAATAGAATGCCGTTTGTTGTCCGACTCCCTAGCCTTGTGAACGCGGATACATATTTTTTCAAGTAAATTTTGACAGTCAATTTTATTGTGAATGAGGCCATACAAAAACGACGAAGCAAATACGTTTCGTCTTGTTGACAGTGAATCCAAATTGAAAAACTCTAATAGGGCACTATGGTCACAACCTCTTTCTGGATAAGAACCTGTGCATTTAAGGTGAAAATACTTCAAAGCTTTACGTTGAATGGCCTCAAGGATCACGACAGAATTTTTGTATATAGGAGACCAGATCAGAGTCGCATACTCCAACTTGCTCCTGACAAAAGTAAAAAATAAAGTCATTAATGTATCAACATTGGAGAAACCCTTCCAGTTTCTGATACAGAAACCAAGTAGTCGAGTGGCAGCTGACGAGATATTGAGTATATGCTCAGTAAACGTTAGCTTGGTATCAAAAATGACTCCAAGGTCTCTATAAGAGGTGCATCTGTCTATAGCCTGACCATTGATGTTATAATTATCATAAATTAAATAGTTAACTTTTCTTGTATAAGTCATAACTTTACATTTCGAAACATTCAGACTGAGACAGTTTCGTGAACACCATGACGAAATTAGAGCTAAGTCATCTTGCAACATGACGCAATCCTCGACTGTCTTGATTGACGTGCAGATTTCAAGGTCATCAGCGAAAAACAAATGGAAACAATTCAGTTCAAAAGACAAGTCATTAATAAATATTAAAAATAATAATGGACCTAGATTTGACCCTTGAGGTACCCCAGACGTGGCCCGATAGTAACTCGACCTATGACCACCATAATCGACAAATAACCTTCTATCCCTCAAATATGAATTCATGAGCGACAGCATTGCATCAGACATACCCACTGTTTTAAGCTTATCCAGAAGTGCAAATGATCAACTTGATCAAACGCCTTCTGAATATCTGTGTAGATGACATCAACTTGTCCCTGACCGTCCAGTACTTCAGAAATGTACTGAGTAATTAGAGCCAAGTTGGTGACCGTAGATCTGCCTCTCATAAACCCATGCTGATTAATAGAGACTGCACCCCTAACCGAGCAGTAAACCGTTTCATAAGCGATGATCTCAAACAACTTGCTGAAATTGCACAGGATTGCTATTTGGCGATAGTTGTAAATGTCATAGATATCTCCACTTTTGTGAATAGGACATATTTTAGAGGTCTTCCAGATATTTGGATATGTCTCTGATTTTAGAATTAGGTTGAATATGGAAGCCAGCGGTTTCGCTAGTATATGAATGCAATCTTTAACGAAAAAACTTGGAATACCATCACATCCAGACGTCATTTTGTTCTTTAATCTTTTCGAAGCCCTAATTACGTTTTCTTCACCTATATATTTTAAAAAAATTATATCGGTAGAATTATTTGTTGGAGGAGATGACCCTAGTAGACCAGAAGGGATAAAAACTGTTGAAAAGAAGGTAGCAAAACTGTCCACTATATCCTGAGGCGTATCGCAGACATTGCCGTTAAGCGTCATCCTTGGGGGGATTCTATATGTTTTTTGATCTGGGTAAATGACCAGAATTTGCTAGGATCATTGACAATGGCATCCTCAACCGATTGGACGTAATCGGAGTAGGCAACACTGATCTGGTTCTTAATGAGCTTCCTAAAATTACTGAACTGATCATAAGAAAACTTAGTACCGCCACGTTTCCAGTTCCTTCTTGCTATGTCCTTCTTCTTGATATTAAGTATAACTTCACGTGTGAACCATGGGGGATACGAAAAGGTATCAACCGCAACGTTTTCCTTCAGCTTGCACCCATATCCAGACGTAATGGGCATACGCTTTCGCTTTGGTGTTTTCGATGCTCATCCATGAGGGCTGGATGAAGCCAATAACCAGAAATATTCGTCGCTCGGATTACCAGTCTTTCACTTTCTACTACTGTTCCTTTAATTTGAACATGCTCACGATTGCCCTTTGTCTTTCGTTTTTCCGCAAAATTACTTGTCTTTCTATGTATTTACTCATGAGCTTGAAGTAACCCGACAGAGAGCTACATCAGGCCCACGTGGCGACGTTGTTTGATACCTGGAAAACAAGTCTTCTGACCAAAGCAAAAAAATTTTCCTGCTCGTTCTTGTTGGTGGCTTCTAGTTTTATTTCCCTTTCCATCCTTATTTTCCTTCACGCTGGACCCGAATACAGATGTGATGGGCACATATTACCACTTTGGTGTTTTCGGCGCACATCCATTTGGGCTTGATGAAGCCAACAAGCAGGAACATACGTCGCTCGGGTTACCAATCCTTTTATTTTTGCTCTTGTTCCTTTATTGCGTGCATGCTCGGGATTCTACTTTATTATTCAGTACCATAGAAAAATAATACCGTCATCATTTCATAACAGACTATCTTGGACACAAGTTAGCTCCTCTGAGAAAACGCACGCATTTATGGCACGTCAGTCAAACAGGTCCATAAATGTAGTCCATAGTCCCCACCCATTTGATAACGCTGCCATCAAGAATCTTCTCTCCTGCCCTATCCGCTGTACCGACCTTCTGGCAACAACATCGCTAATAAGCCAGCTAGCCATGAGCCAGCTGTGAGCAACCATACGTCAGACCCTCACACAGGGTTTGGTGCGACATATTCGCGACGCGTGTTTTTGAAATTGCTCTTGTATCAAGTTTTAGGGCCAAATGAGCGGGGATACGTACGGAATGTGCAATACTTCTGATAGGTATGTAGAATTACCGGAGATGAAATAATAATGCTCTCCCCCATACCAGCAATCGGCTACCCCCAACGTTTAGCTCCTTCGAAAGGTTTTCTAAAGATAATAGGGAGTCTCTAAAATGTCAGAAGACGAAGGTTTATTTCAGTTTTTTGCCTCTAGCTGCCCCGCATGGTAATGACCTTTTATAAAAACGGACCGACGGATATGAGTATATATACGTTAATATAATGCTTCATTTTTCTGCCAGCGCGCGGAAAGTACCCACTTTCAACCTGGATCTGCGAGCAGAAAGTAGCACTTGTCCACACGCATAACAGTGCTACTTTCGCACGCAGATGCGAGCTGAAAGTGAGTAGCAACTTTCCACATGCTGGTAAAAAAATCTTATATCTAACACTTTGCGAAAAGTTTGCAACTGCCGTGGCGTGTGGAAAAGTATCACTTTCCGGCAAATAACTATTACGAAATATTTCGCGATTGCCAGTGGCGCAGGAGGTAACAAAACGGTTCTGTGATGTGATGCACAGAAGCCAAATCTAAGCTCAGGTGTACCCCTTCACGCCAAAGCTTTCTCCTTTGGCCTCTTGGCTAGTTTTTCGGTAGCTATACTTGGTTTCCCTATTAACTTTTAAATTCAGAGTTTGACCACGTGTTATCATTCCCCGCTCGCAATAATATTTATTTTTTGTAGAAGTCAAATGGAAATAAATAGAGGGTATCCGTATCTGAATGGGCCTCACAGGGTGGTCACTCGTAACAATATTACCAAACAATCAAAATGTATTGTGAATTGCTCGAAAAATCAATAATTTGGATCGTCAAAGAGAAAGCGACAGAAAAAAAAGGTTGTTCAAACCGTGAATCATCAAGGTTCACCGTCGGCTCCAGTATGTAAATAGTATGTAAATGCGACTTCAATTTGGATGATGGGCAATCATCTGTGGCACAATCCTGTTAGGACCACCTGTCCTCTAAGCTCAAATTAGCTCGTCGAGGAAGAGGAACTAGCGGACCTGTGGTTCAACAATGTATAGCGGTACAGCTCACACAGCCCAAGCGTTAATGGATGTTTTAAGATGTTTCCAAAATGTCCGTCACGTTGAAAGGTGATGCGGAGTGTAGTGTTCGCTTACCACATTTGAGCATCTGTCACTTCTTTTTCTGGGGATATCTAGCGAAAAAGGTACTTCTAACATCCTATAAGGGCTAAGAGAGCGGATTGCTTATGAAATATAGGCTATTCCCCTGATGTGTAAGTAAGTTTTTCAGAGCTTCAGAAGTTGTCACCAACAGTGTATTTCATCATAAATGGATGCATCCGTGTAGGCTAAGCTCATTAGGCAGACTGCTCCATAATCTCGACACCGTAGGGACAAAGGAATTGCGGTTTCGGCCGCTTCTGGACGTACGAAGTCCGACTCGGTTAGTATGGGAGGCCGAGGTCAGGCGGATCTCTGTCAATTATGTCGGGGAGATCCCGAGACAGTCCGTTAAGGAAGAGTCATCGATCTGTCGAACAGCACTCTTCTGTAGTTGGGCCGACACCACGTCAAACAGGTCTTATCTGGGCGTCATATGGAGTGAGAAGGTCATGTCAAGTACTTCTTAGTCCTAAGCTAGTAGCCTAGCGTTTTCAGCAGCTGCCTCGAATGGTGAGGTGTGTCCATGCCAGACCAAGTCCTCGGGATCTGGAACCCAACTATCCGACACGAGAGGCTCTTTGGTAGAACTCGGCCATCTATTGAAGGCTGCTAGTCTTCTTCTCTTTGGCTAACCGGCAGGGGTCAGATTGGCACCCTGAATCCCTGCAAGTAGACCGGTGATCAGCAAGGAGCTCGTTGATATGTAATAGAAAGAAAGTACTAGCCAAAGCAATTCTTTAGGAACACCGCCATTGGCTGTGGGCTTAAGACGGGAACCCGCCAATTACGACGGATACCTTGCGGCCAGAGAGAAAGTCAGCCTTCCGTCTGCCAAGCTTCTCTATCAGGCTACTAATACCACCCATCTTCAAGAAGTTATCCTCAAAACATGATGAATGTAAAATGGTAAAAACTGTTGGCTCCACACACACCCACCTACCCTGTGCGGTCCCTACACCACCCCTGTTCCAGGCAACCTCAAACCCTTGAGGAGTGGGGGGCAGAGCAATCTGCTCCTCCCTCCTCTCCCGCCCGAAGGCCTGGCGTGGCGCTGCGTGGTTCAGGCCGCTGCGCATTCCCCAAATGTGTGCTGCCGAACGAGCTAACCCCCCTCCCCAATTTTGCCCCTTTTTCCCGAAATTTGACTCGATCGCGCACGCGTCGCGGAAGCACGTGGTGGACGTTTCTTCCAACTGTCGGTTCTCGACTTTTATGGACGGCCTCTTTTTTGGGGGTCCTGCGGCATTAAGGTTGGTGAGCCTTCGCTCTTTCCTCGTCGACTGGAGTCAGTCAGTCAGTCGTCAGTCAGTCGTTTGCTGTTTGTCTTAGTCTCTGGCCACCTCAATCGACATTTTTTGGTGCATTTTTATACCTAACACTTTAAAAGTACTTGGTTGGTTGTGTCCCATCCTGTATTTGACCTCCTTGCAAGACCTCTGACAATAAAACTTGTTATCCAATACTCTTCAGCAGTATCAGGTGATTGCATTTTTCGTTCCTTAGGAGAAGTCTGTCGTATATCTCATATTTAAGGCATAAATCATCCAACGTTGCATGCTGCAAGTAAGTTCAATGCGTTTTTTATACAAATAAAAGAGTATAGATGTTTTTTTCCACTCATTCACAAACATCCCGTAGGACTGTAAGGGTATGATGTACATAATAAGGACTTTATTTGTGATAGTATTGTTTATTATCTTTATTAACATTGTCTGTATCACTCAACATTTGTCTGCCAGGCACTACAAGTCTGTTGAATTACACTCCATATTTTTCGAGTATGTCGGTATCGCGACATATTTTCTAGCCTCCTCGGTTGTTTCAGCTATCAGTTTCTCATCTCGCTCCTTTTGCGTGGTAAATATCAGTACAGTCCCTAAAATATGAAATCATTAGTAGGCGAAGACTATTTTTGAAATCTAGCTATATAGTCATAGCTATAGGAGAGGTACTACGAAATGTTGAATCACTATTATCACGTCTGGAGCTAATCTCATGACTTGTTAGTCAAGCTACCTCAGTATTTGAGGAACAGACCTACAGACAGCCAGACTGAACGGGAACCAGCCAGATTGACGGAAACTGATTTAGTTTTTCGTAATGTACGTGTCATGTACCATCCAAAAAGCATATTTTATTTTTGAATTTTTTCGTGATCACAACACTTCCGCGTCGATTGGCGTGGGATGTAAAAGCTTCTTGATACATCACTTACCTTTTCCTCCTTGGCACACGTAGAATGCAATAGCCTTGTGGTTCAGGACGATCACGCTAAATGTGATTTCTGGAAAAATATGTTGGATAAAAAAATTGGGAAGCATTGTAGAATGAAATTTTTGTTTGGAGATTATGGTCGCTCTCTAGCTATCCTGCAAGCAACTTGAAAGTGATTTCAAGAAATTTCATGGCCTTTTCGTAGAAGAGTAGCAATCACCGTATGGTACGTTACCGCCTGTACGTATTTCAATCTTATCAGTTCTCTTATATGCATGTGGAATATAAACACTAATCCCACAAGTCAACGACATTATAAAATTCAACATAATTTTGGCAGCATAATAACTAGGTGGGACCTGGCATAGCAAAAAACAATTAGCAGGGTGGGACTGACTCCAACGCAATATTATTACAAAATGTTTACACCATGTTTCACTGGTCCGCAGGTAAGACTTGAAAAGTCTGATTTTAAACTGTTTGGCATCAGCAAAACGGATCATTGCTTCAGTACAGTTCTAATAATTTTGACACTAATGGCCGTTCAAGTGTTACGTAAGCAGATTTTTTACATGTACCAACCCACCTCCCCTCCCCGTTGTTAGTAAAAGTAAGCAAATCTCTTCCCTCACCCCACCCTTGCATTCAGCAAAAATCTGACTTGTCCCACCCAACGTACAGTAACATGGTAACCATCAATTTCTATTGGGCTTCTGCTAATGCATTTACGAAGGTTGGAACAATAATGTTTGAAACTTGCCTTTCTTGTTATGTACAAGGTAGTACTTTGCTTTGTTGCCCAAAACATAGCAACGTATCCTCTCATGCTGCTTCAAGCCGCTGAAAATAAATATTCTCTTGTATATACCTAGAAATTACTTATAGATCGCTCTAAAGATCAGTTGTGACTATTTGGACCCCACCCAGATCCAGGAAAAAATGGATGTAGACACAGTCATGCAGTGTAAGGTGAAAATCGATAGCTTGAGAATCGGACGGGGTGGTATTCAGAACAAGTACAGAAAAATCAGGACAAATAATTACACCTGTTTTACAGGTGATACAAGCTTATGTTTTTTATATACACAAATAAATAAAAAATTTCTCTATGATGTACAGATGGAAAAAATTCAATATTTTCGTAATTCACTTCTTGAAGCCACCAATTGACAAACTGGAAATACGAGAAGGATGAGAGTATAAATCTATCTCAATTGACCTGAACCTCTTTGTCTTTTGGACGAGTGAACTTAGCGAGCTAAGATTCAAGATGAATTGATATACAAATACCATACAGGGTGATTCACACGTCGTGACCAAAAATGAAACATCATTCACGGCTTCATTAAAAAGATTCGGGGTGTTTAAGTTTAAAAATAAAATTCCAGCACACAACACTCAAAAATGGAGAAAATAAACTTTTGACTGGACTTTCACAAAAAAATACCTATAACACAACTTTGGTAAACCCCCAGGAAACGTTGGTATCAAGGCCTCCTATTTTATTTTGAAACTAATTGTATCTCGGATCTTCTAGAATGATCTTATTTATTTTCTTTATTTTTACGAAAACAATGCACTCCTGGAAAAAACACAAGAGGAATTATTTGTAGCAAATTGCAGGCGACATTCGAAAAGTTGCATATTTAAAAAAAAAGTGACGTACTATTTTTATTTAGAAAAGTAATGTCACTAATACCCTGTATATCCGCTACTAATGCACGTTAATTTTAAGTAAGGACTTCTTAATGTGAACAATACTTAGGTTAATCCGCATACCAAGTTTTTGTGTATTCCTGTTGATGGTTTTGAAGATACTAAAAAAATTATTTTATTTTTAAGCTTCAACACCCCGTATGTTATTAATGAATCCGTCGAGGAAAGAATGTTACATTTTAGGTCACGAGTTGTGAATCACCCTGTATCTTAACGTAAAAATAACTGATGCAGCATCTTGTAAGATTTTGTTAAATGGTATGGGGACGCGGTCAAGTGGTAGCTCATTTGCAGCTCTTTATTAGAACTTTGTGATTCTAGTGTATAAACTTATTACCCATCTTCTATTGGGACATTTCATCCGAATGTGCAATAAAATATGGGACATTCCGTTTATGAATTTTTTTTAAAGGAATGGTGCTTATTTTATCACACATTCACAAGGATCCTTCCTAGGGAAGAGGATTGATATAACGTACACATGCTCTAAGGATTGGCTGTGGGCGCTATATGCGACTTGATGTACGAAAACGCTCAACTTTGGTCATCTGCCAGATCACCATCTTGACAGACAATAATTATATATTGCATTTGAAAAATGTTCCAAAATGGCTCCCAGCCCCATCTTGAAATGTTCAACAGCCACATTTGCGCTAAAATGCTACGATTGGTGCACCAACCTCGTTACCCCTTCCATCATTCTAACTGAATCCATTAAAAAAAATAATCGTATCTAAATAAAGTGAATACCTCAAGCTGTTTGAGAATATCCTCACAGTGCTCAGCATTTTCAACTGTCAGCTGTCTCTTTTTGCATTATGAAATGTTCACTTAGCTGACTATGAGAAGCGGTATCCGATTATGTTAGTCAATCTTGGATGTGGATATGGTCTAGTTGTTTATGAAACAACTTCTTCAGTTAAAGTTAAAGCTTACTTCAAGTCCGTCCTTACCTTTCATCCCTGTATGTAAATGGTGCATCTACAGCAGCATGAAGTAAAGTGAAATCTTGTAGATAGAAGCCTATTGAGTAGCACCTATCTGAAATGAGAGGTGTTTCTCCGTATTGATGCTGCGCATACCAAGTCCTTTGGGAAGCCTGAAAGATGATGTTACTTGGCTGAAGCTGAACATTTTGATATTTATTGGCAGAATACGAATATCCTGGTTATATTATGAGGGAATGGTTCTGATACAACTCCACCCGGCTATTTCGTCATACGCAAACAATAAGAACGTGATTTGAGATTCTGGATTCGCATACAGCGTTGGGATTAGAAAACATGTTGCTTCCCTGGACTACTGAATACATGGCAGTTCCGAGCTGTCCTCAAAAATGCTGATTCTTTTACAGCGGTTTGAAGACTTAATTTATGTTGTCTTAAAAAATAAAGAATTTCAAATGAATGTACTGTACATAGTGAAGGACTTAATAGAGAAGAAATCTTACTGATACGGTAAGCATACAGCTTATGTGTCTGTACGATCGTCAGATTTATTCGGATTACTGAACGACCATAACGGGGCACGCAGACAACGCCCAAAAAATGTGCAAACGACAATTTGTTATTTCTATAAGTGGTATAGTTTTAAATAATATAAGAATGACTACGTGTGAAATACCTGCGGGCGAGTTTTTCTTATTTTCAAAACCGAATTAGTGATATAGCTATATCTATATAGGATTTAGAATTGATAAATTCACCGAGAAGGCCAAATGCCAGTTAATCTTCAAATCTACATATCCAGCTTTACTTGGTGGCCAGTAAAACAAGATTCATGCCGTATACACTGAAGATTGTTGGCCAGGAGCTTGGAACCGTAGAGATCAAAGGCTTTTCCTATTGCACAGTTTCATTATCTTAATGGAAACATTCTCCTGAAAATACTGGCCCGCTAGGAATTTCTTCTAACACTCCCAAATTAAAAATCAGAATCAGCCTGTCCAAGGTTGCATGCCCCAAAGATGGAGAAAAACCATCATAGGCATTGTCAAAACAGTGTTATGGCTCGATAAATAAGCTTCATAGGTCGTCTATACGATATTTTCATAACTACGTTCGTTTACCAATTTTTGCTATATCATTAGAGCTCTCATTAGGCCATGCGTAAGTGCTCATATGCGAGCTTTCAGAGCCATCTGATTGATAAAATAGTGTTTTTGAGCCATTTACCAAGTTACATATTTAATGAAAATATCTTAAACTGTGGAAAAGATAGATTTTGTCGTTTATATACTAAAATTACTCCAAAGAATTTGTCGGGTGGACAAATATATTTCAAAGTGAGCAAAAAACTGTTTCGAGGTCAAATGCTATTTTAGGCCACAAACATTTTTAATATCATCATGGCGAGACTTATGGATTTCCATTTTGCATTTATTGTAGAATAATCGAACTAAACAGCAAAAATATCTACTTCCTATAAAAAAATATAGCACAAGAAGTTCGACTTTTTTAGTTATCATCTTCGACCAAATGTTTGACATTATTTAACCATATCTTGAACAGAAGTAAATATAAAACCTTAATAATCACAGCAACTGGAGTTGAAGGTTTTACACAGCTTTTTCTTTACGCGTACTCTTATGTGAATAACTTGTACATTTCATGGACAAGTACAAATAATAACAATATTATTGTAAAAGCCGTATAGTTTGTTTCATTTTTTTAGGGTAATAACTTGAAAATATACTTATTAATAGGTTATGAAGATATTATGCCTACTCTGATTGTATGCGACTGACTCGGTCGCGTCTTCACATGCTCATACTGATATTGTTGCGTTCCCGACCAGTGGCCAAAGGTAACGCAAAAACTTTGATTTGAACATCATATTTAATTTATTGTGGCGTAAATAACATTTGGATAAGGTTTAACCATGCAAAATAGCCCTGAAACGATATTTCCGTGGTAATAATGGTACTTGCTACTTTGTATTATAGGAATATGTTTGATGGTATTAGATTTTTAAATGTTCATACGAGTTCTTAAAAATTATCTAAGGTACAGGACCCTAATAGTTTCTAAAGCTGGCTATCGCAATGTTGTAGGCTGTTATAGGTTTTTATAGATACTCACGACTAAAAGTGGGTGGATAAGCCAGTATCTTGGTTCAATCAGATCACATTGCTGAGCATTTACGCTAGCAGCAGCTAAGATACATAGCACAGCAGATAGTATAGGTAGCATCTTAGGTAACTTTTTTTTTATTGCTGTTCAAGTCTAGCCACACCTCGCTTTTTATATAAAAATGTTTAATCTTTTTGATGATACTATCTAGATAATATTACATTAAGGGACAAGTATCCTAATACAATATCATCATAGAAATTTTATGGCACCTGATTAACAGTAGGCAATAGTTTTATTGAATTTGCACATGGCTTTGAAGTAGATTCAAAATCAAGTTCAACTCATTCAAGGTAAACGTAAGCATCACCTTTCAAACAGACGAAACAATACATTTGTTAATCAGATATGGCTTAATTAAAAAACGATCAAACAAATTCATTTCTATAATTGTTGTCTGAGATAATCTTCCTGGATTAACCCTTAATACCTCACTAACAAGTGATAAACTATCAAACATGTGAAGCAGTTTTCAGTACAGGAGCATTATAAAAACCATAAAACGTATTGTATGGAAGATTATAGCATCTAGTCGAAACTTCCGCTGACTTATTTCGATTGACCTCATCGGGCTGAAGGTTAAATGGTTATGTAACTACCCTGCTGCTCCATGGGTGTACGCGCGGAGCATGTAGGTGACGCCACTAGTGAAGTAACCATGTTTCCCAAGCCTGCAAGTTGGCTATCAATAGAATTACTTAAAGCAATGTTTTATGCTAGTGCAAAATAAAACATCTTCATCAATAGATCGTCACAGGTTGTGTGGAGCGATGGCTGGCCGCGACGTTGCCGGCTTAACCCGACGCTGGAGACTTTGATAGCTTCCGCAACAATTTTTATTTTCTCCGTATTGTGATTCAGGCGTGCTGCTGACAGATTGGACAGACATCCATATATAGAGATTCCAGATCCACGCAAATATTATGGAACGAAAAATTTAATGAATTGTGACCATGCTAGGACACCGTTTAAATAATCTAATAATCTCTCTCATGAGGTCAAGTGGCTTATGCTATAGAGTAGTCATAGCCAGAAGCAGTTACACATCCACAAAACATGGGATGCATTTTTCAGTCAACTGGAATGAGGCCGAGTTTCGTCCATGACGTGTCGTGATCTCTCGCTGTGTTACCGCGAGTGGGCACCATTAATATGCGTGGTAGCTAAAAAAAAGTTGATTTTGAGCATATTTTTGTAACTACACTCTAATTCATAACTACGCGTTGACCCAAACGTTCATTTGCTTAAATGGAATGCTAGGCAGCTTATTGAAGATCATTTAGATAGGTATTTTCTAATGAAGCAATTCGATAGGTGATATTATATTATTTTATTTTTAAGTTGCTGGACAATCCATCCAAACAAGCACAGGTTACACCTCCGCAACTATTATAGCTAGAATACTGAATTTTCCGGATGATCCTATATTTCCTGAAAATTCACTTACTTCTTCAGCCTTTTTAACAGCTCAGGGTGGCCAATTTTCAGGTGGAGGACCCTATATATTTCTATTTTCTTTGGTGCCGCTTTCCACATGCTACGACTAGTTTTTGAGTTACAGCTACCCTTTTTGTAAACTAGATGTTAATGGTAAATGAAAAATAATATAAATTTGAAGATACCTAATTGCGTTTGGTGGACAACGGCACATCGTTAGAACACCTTTTTTCTAATTAAAAATTAAACCTGCCTAGCCTGACGTGTTTTTAGTGCATAAACGGTTCATAACTCCATTATAACAGATGTTATCTGAAAATGTGAGTTAACCTAAAATATGCTTTAGACTTAAATGCCTGAAAAATGAATGGCTCATAACCGTTTTTACTGAAGAAGTGAAACATTAGGTATTATTAGCCGTTACTGAGGATAAAATTAAAAAATATCTAGTGTGTGGGAAAAAGTTCGAGATGGCAAACTTGCAGGTAGAACCCTCAAAAATAATTATTTGAAGACACGAAGCGCGATAAATAAATATAAAACTTACATCTCGAACATATCCTTCGGCTTTATTGTAAACATATGGATAAACATGATTTTTAATAAAAATGCATCAATCATAACAAACTAATGTCACTAAGTGATTTTTTTAATTAAAATGGTGTTGTCATATTTGCCATTTATCTCAATATCCAGTTTTCAAGGTTGGCTGCAACTCAAAAACTAGTATTACAAGCATCATATCAAGACGAATCTTATATAAAGGGGAACCGAGGATGTGAACATATATAGGTGCTTCATTTCTATCTTGTGAGAAATAGTTCGTTTACATTATTGACCACCCTGTACTGATTAATCAAAAAATTAAAGCAGATAGAGAAAATATGCAATATCGTGAAAGCTTTATGCAAAAAAATCTATTCGCTAGCTCTAACATTTGCAGAGGTCCGAGTTGTCAAAGATGTTTTCTTTTCGACAGATTGTCTCAAAAATTTTAAAACAAAAAATGTTATTTCAGATTGCTTCGTTCAATTAAAAAATGCACGTCATGGTTACAGCGTAGTTATGATTCACTCTGTAGGGATAAACACATTTTTCATCATGCTGGTGGTCAATTTTTCTGACTAACTTTTTTAGATACCATAACGGAGTTATGGGTCATGCCCACACACAAAACCTCGCATTGTAAAGTTTGATTTGACATAACTTGGGTCCTGTTCTGCAGCAATGGCTTCAATCCATTTGTAGATTGATAAAAAATTCCGATCCTTCATTCAGTGTCAATGCTCTTTGCAATAAAAGATCAGCAATATATAAAACACCCTTTATTAAGTACAAAACCATTTAGTATTAAAATGAATAATCAATAAATACTGAGATACAAAATACTGCTTAAGACTAAGAAAAATCAGCTAGACGTAACTATCAGTTTCATGACATATGACATTAAGTTTTATTTGCTTCAGTCTTCCCCATATTTTTGTATTATCCGTTTTTGCTCAATGAAAAACAAAATACTGAAATTGATACACGACATTTTTTTTATTATAATCTCCTGAAACCAATGATTGATCTAAATTACCATACTAAACTACATAGCTATAGTTGTCTAAGATCGAGCTAAGTACATACCCACAATACTTATATGAGTAGCTTGCCAGAGCTTTGAAAAATTGGTTACACCTTCTGGGATAAGTGTAACGCAGAATTCGACTATGTAACGATATTCACAGTGACATTAGCCATTTGAATGTTTTAGATCGTATATAATTACATTCAACTTTTAAATAAGATATGACCGTAATATATATTTTGCACAAAATCTCATACATAACGTGTATGCATCAGAACTGTAACACGCCGATGTTGTTACCTTAGATACAATAATGTGGAAGATATTAGAATGAACAAATAATATACTCGTATATCAGGAATTTCTCGTCTCGGCAACATGAGGTTCTATTTTATTAAGCTCATATTACCGAATCTTCCTGTATATAAGATATTATTGCATAAGGAGCGTCACATACGGTCTCATTTAAAAATAAAATTGTGACATATTATTTTTATAAACCAACTGAAACCCTGTATTTTAACTTATCCTCGTTAAGTTTTGAGTTAGGATATTCTTCTGGAATGGACCAGCGGCTAGAGAGCAACATTTTGAACTCAAGTAAGAGGCGTCAATACTTCAGTTATCTATAAGAGTAGGTGATTCCACTATCAGTCCCAAAGCTCCTCCACAATGAACAAAAATATCAAGTTTTGGCTATAAATATTCTGACACTAAATTATACCTTTTTGATGATAGTTCCCGTATCCGACTCCTCTGATGAAGGCGGTGACTCAGAACTAGATGAGTCCTTGCTCAAATTAGCACTCACTGATTTCACAAGCATCGGTATATGACTCTTCTTCCTATTATGATCTTTATCCTTACCACTGTCTTCTCTAAGGTGATGTTGCAAGTAAGGTTGGTTATCCGGTACCACAACCCTTGGTATGTGCTTCCCTTTATCTTCACTAGGCTTTTTGCTAATGCTTGGTTTCACAATCACTCTTGGATCCCGCCTTACATGTGCACTTGTAGGAGTCGTGACAGGCTTAGGCCTTAGGCTTTCGTAGACAGGTTCATTCTTGAGGTCGCCTTTACTGTTTACCAACTCATCCCTACTACTGTTGCTACTCTTAGGTATGAGTGGACCTATGAACAAGTTGTTGCATACTATTTCAGGTTCTTCGTTAGGCTCTTCCGCCAATGTGGGTTCTGAGATGAAACTCGGCAAAGGAAGGGACTCCGGTAGAGACTCAGTTTGCCTTGGAAGTGTCGATACTCTGGGAGGGGGCACTGGAGGAATCTTGGTACAACCTCTGCAAGTTGGAGAATTGGGCTGTGAAAAAGAACACGACTCGGGGATGGGCAGGAACAATCCATGCGCAGGCATAGACCTCCTCTTGTTGAGCACTGACTCCCTCCCTGGGTAATCAGGCAGTACCTTAGGATAGTTCCTTCTCTTTATTGTCATTAGGGACTCTGCAGGTGTCAATGGTGTTGGTGTAGGTTCATCGTCATCTTTTGAAGTCACATTCACGTAACTTGGGTCAAAGGTTTTCATTCTTCTCATCAACGTATAGTCAAGATCCTCAACTGGTTCTGACCTTGAATGGTGGTGATGATGCTCTATTTTTATCACAGTAGGCTCGGTTTCGGGATAGTTCACCAGATCGATACTTGTTGAGCTTTTGCGTAGTTCCTTTCTAATATCAATTTTTTTCGAAGAAAAGTCTTCCAAGGTGAATGACCTTCTTAGTGGTATCTCAATTTCAGGCTTCAAGTGTGGATAGTCTAAAGACTTGGTGAGCTCTATCGGCTGCTGCGCTAGAACGCTTGGACCTCTAGCAGCTGGTGTGGCATCCACAGCCACTGATACTTTTGGAGCTTTGATTTTCGGCCTCGTGATGGTAGAAGTCTTCATTTCAATTACTTGTCTTTTACACAAGCTTTCTGGGCTTACAGGCCTTGTTGGACTTCTACCCAGTGTGGAATTGTTTTCAGCATCCAATGGCAGGCAAAATGCTTCTGGAGGTAGATTCATTTTATTTTTAGCATTATTACCTCTTCTACAGAACTTTGGACTGTACTTTTGAATAATTTCTTGGGTGATCCAATCCCTTACTTTTGTATGTGCGTCTATGGTACTAGCTGACATTTGCCTAGTGAGCTCTTGTTTGGTTTCTAGCTTAACAGCGCCATAAGTATCATCACTTTTGGACGCCTTGCTCATCATCTTGACGATGTTACATCCATTCAACAAGAAAGCTTCTTCTTCCCTTTGCAACTTGTCGCCTTCAGTAGTTTCAGTTGCCTCATCTGCCTTTACCTCTGTACCCTTCTTCTTCTTGTAACACTTGAAATATAAAATAACAAACAGAACAACAACGTTCAACAAAAGAAATATACTCCCAACTATGGCTATTATATTGGCACTACTTCCTTGCTTGACTTCCTGAGGAGGAGCTTCTAATACAGTTCCATAAGCAGTCTTCACTATATTCTCAGGTCTTTCAGGTCCCATATCCTCTATAGTCCCATACACTTCACTTCTTCTGGGAGGAATGGATGTACCACTGTAGATACCCAGCATCTCTATGGGTCTTCTGGTACTGCTACGGTAGTTTTCCCATGGCAACGGATTCTTCTTATGGGCTGGAGGAGGTGGGGGTATATAAAATGGCCTTCTGGTCGCATGGACCTCTAGGAAGTTTTTGTGGTGGGACATGTAGGAGTGGTTGTCTTCAAGTTTGGGAAAGACGGTCGTCCAGAACTTGACTTCTTTACTTCTGTAGTGTTGGTTTGAGCGTGGAGGTATATCTGAAAAGAAGTAGTAGATACAGGATAGTTGCAGTGAAAAGGATATTTTAACCTGTACAATTAAAGTTATATCTTAGGAAAGAAAACTGTCAAATTGCTAACTCCACAACTAACTTCATCATCATAAGGACAAGGAATTTTGTATGATGATTCACTAAGCGCACTTACCTAGTTCCAGGTACCATTCCTCTGGTGGGTCAAACTCCTTCCAATCCACGTCGAATTGGTACCAGTATGCTGGACTCATGTTCTTGAACTTGTTCTTCCTTGGAAGATTGGGATTCCTGAAAGAAGAATAAGTTGGTCAGGCCAGTGGTTAAATCTTAGCCTGAAGCTCACACCTGATGGAAAACGTTTGAATAAATTACTAAGTACTGTTAAGACCAGCAAGACAAACGTGATCAATGGTAATTCAGTGTACATAAACTTTCCACTGACCCTTAATTTGATTGCACAATAGTTTATTTAAAACAAGGAAAATTCAAATTGTGATTTAAGACGCCACAAAAGTGTAGGCGGATTTTGGCGGGCTACACTACATACGTCCATACATAGTCTAATCATATTAAACGAAAATACCCCTGGTTCTGCAAAATCATTTTAAAGTCTGGTATTATTGCTGCAAATTGTTCAAGGGGGCGTTTAAAACATGGACGCATAAAATGGGTACACCAATTTTTGTGGAAAATCTTTTTATTCGACGACAAAGAGAGAAAACGTGTTTTTTGGGATTGAATCGAATGTTTTGGCAGGAACGAAAAAACTCTTTATATAAGATTTTTAGGTATTTATGAGACCTGCAAAATGAGACTGCACGAAAAAGGATGCGACTAATACCAAAAAAGTTAGCATTCGTTCAATTACTCACAAATACGAAATGTTTGAATTTGTTTAGAAGAAAAAACGTAACCCATCCTTTTTTGCATAAAATAACATTTGTCTTCCGGAATTGTTTGCGATTCATGTCGGCAAGGTAAACTAGTGTATTTTTAACTAACCCTGTATATTGCTCAATAAACTAGTAGTGATGGCCGGAAGATATGTGTTTTGGTATAAACAAATAGAAATTCTCAAAAAACTACTTTACCAAAATAACCCAATTTTGTTGTTGTTATTTAGAAGTATGATTCCTACGGATTTGTAGAATTTCAAGTAGTTTCGTGAAATTATCGTGGCATTACCAACAGGTGCCAAAACCTGCATTTTTCCCCGTTTTTCGGGCATAACATTTCTGATATTAGTCGGATCTTTCCAAGTGTAGTCTCATTTTGTAGGTCTCATTACCTAAATATCCTATATGAAGAATTTTTTCGTTCCTGCCAACACTTTCGATTGAGTTCCAAAAAACACGTTTTCTCATTCTTTGTTGTCAAATAAAAGGTTTTCAGACAAAAATTAGTGTACCCATTTTATCCGTCCGTGTTTTAAATACCCCCTGAACAACTTGCATCAATATAATCAGACTTTACAATTATCCCAGGGATTTTGATAATATGATTAGACCACTGACGAGAAAATGTTGTAATCAGGAAACATTTTGAAACTGAGATATTATGTTCTTTTTGAAGTATAACATCAGATATCCCGACATTCGCAAAAATTGAAATGTTCGTATATGTCAGTCAAATGTTCAAAATTTTTCAAAAAGCTGAAATTCAAAATCATTCTGAAGAAAAACTCATATCCTACCCCCAAAGCCAATTCTTGTGATAAGCTTAGTTATTTCTGGTTCAAATTAACGTTGACGACCAAAATTACAGTGGCTTCTTTGAGAAAAAATGGTATGTCGAATCCCAAGGGCCGAAAAAAGGTCCCTTTTTCGTCAAAGTGTTTTTTATCAGTTTCTGAGTGGTGAGCATCCTGTTTACTTCTATCAAGAAACAACGGACTTATTCTAATTGTTTACAAGGCAAAAATAGATGAGCCCTTAGCGACGCTTTCTTACATGGTTAGTATGAAAAAATCTACTATCTGTTTGAATAAGATATCAAAACAAGTGTATAGCAATGTGAGGCCAATTGATTGATACAAAGTCGCTTGACAGCTCCTTAAAAAAAACTACTAATATTTCTGAAAAAAATAGTTTTTTTCTGGATGCTGAGCTCCATAAAGGCTTCAACTTTTGACCATTATTTCAGATTTACCGTTGTCCAATAAAATATAGAATTGGAAATCGACGATTTCTGGCGATTTCTTGAGATAACAACTTAACCGTTATGGCAAGTTCGTCAAGTAAGGTCTTATTTTGAAAGTATTTTCATTCCCATCATCCTGGATCATCCACACCAATAATTCATAGTTATTTGAAGAAAAAGTTGTTTTTCCAACTTTAATGTTTAATAAGAAGGTTAGCCAGCAGAGCTTTCTGCATCTCTCGGCGAAGGGACTTTCTGTATACCCGAAAAATATAATTCCCTTCTTAAACAGCTACATTTTCTTTTCTCTTAAATTCTAGATATCCTGATCTTTTGTCAAATCCAATTTGTCAGATTAACCGTACGTTTTCACGTTGGATGCAGAGTCGGTCTGCCCATGCGGACTTGACATCTCGGTCGAGTACGAGGGATGTCCTTTAAGTTTTGTATATGGAAATAAAACAACACGGTAGGTAATTTTAAATGACTTTATTGTTTTTCGAAGTATTCTCCGCGAAGATTAATACACCTGCATGCGCTCGAACCAGTTATCGAAGCACTTATTCCACTCGTTTGCTGGCAGATCCAAAACGGCATTTTTGAATGCGTCAACTGCTGCTTCTGGTAACTGGAACCTTTGACCACGCAGTCTGTTGTTAATTTTCGGGAAGGTAAAGGAATCGTTAGGACTTAGATCGGGACTATATGGAGGATTTTCCAATAATTCCACGTTTTCTTCCGTTAAATACTGCCTTGTTTTTTGGGCTGTGTGCGAGCTTGGATTGTCTTGGTGGAGGATGATTCTTCCTTTGGGGTTGATTTTTAGAAGCTCGGTGATGACTTTTGGCAAACAAATGGCGGTATACCAATCCGCAATAACAGTTCTTTGCTCATTAAGGAATTGTTGCAATATGACCCGTTTTTGACACAAATGTCGCGACCATCTTTTTCGAGACACTTCAAGAACGGATGATTTTTTGTTGGCTTTCCTTCACCTTGGAACACCCAAACAGCCGACTGTCGTTTATTTTCTGGTTCGTAACAGTAAATCCACGACTCATCACCACTAACAATGCTGTTTCCGGAATTTAAACGGTCAAGCGTTTTTTGACACCAATTAACCCTGGCTGCTTTCTGCTCTTCAGTCAACAGGTGGGGTATCCAACGAGAAACTAATTTTCTTACTCCTAATTCTTCATGTATATTTTTTTGAATTGAGGTCTTTGAGATCTTCAAGGACGCCTCAATCTTGCGATATGTCACGTGTCTATATTCAGTGATGAGTTTGCGCACAGCATCCACGTTTTCATGGGTGACTGCCGTTTTTGGTGCACCCACCCTGGGATCGTCGCTAAGACTCACCCGTCCACGTTTGAGTTCTCTATACCAATGGGAAATTGACGACTGATGTGGCGCTTTGTTGCCGAAAACAGACAGTAACTAAGCAAGGCATTCTTAAAGTTGTAATAAATTATGCCGCGAAAATGTTCTTGGCTGAGTTCCATTTTTCTAATGACTTGGTGACACTTAAAAATTCACTGTAGTGAGAACACTTCATATATTGTTGCGAAACTTTGAATTTAAGTTTACTAAAGAGTGAGGTTAACATTCAGTACTGACGTTCGATCCACGCGGCCTACTATGTTCCTATATACAAAACTTAAAAGACATCCCTCGTATTAGTAAAAAACTGGCTCACCGTTGCACTGCCTATACGTTCTATAAAGGATACCCCAATTTTAAAGACACTGAGTATTGATATTACCTCTCCAGCCGCAAAATAGCCAGACGCGAAACGTTCTAGCAGAACCTGTTTGAACTGTGAATGCACTATATTTTCCCAGCAAATGTCAACACCCTCGACAAAGATAACTAGCAGGTAGGTATGTACTCACCCGGTGTTGGCGAAATTGCAGAAGTAGGTCATGACGATCTCGGAGAAGAGCCTCTCCTGGTCGGTGTAATTGTTGTGGAAGTGCAGTCCGCCCAGCGGCACGCCGAACACATACGGCAGTTCTTCGCCGTTGTGACTCTTGCCCCTCTGAAACAGAACGAGGAGACGGTCGGTCAGGACAGAAATAGACGTGATGGACGGGATGAGCGCGGAAAAGTGGGACAGGCGAGACACTCGTTTTCTTTGGATGGCGCAGTGGAGAACATATCCTTTTTTTGGACTTAATAATAAAGCAGATATGCAGAAATGGCATATCAGTCCTTAGTCGCGAAAATTCCGAAAATGTGATATTACATTTTTTAGATGTTATATGACCCGCGGATCACAGGAAATCATATAACTCATTTCCGTTGGTCTGTCCGCCCTTCTCTTTCTCTCTGTGTCTGTTTGTCTATCAGCCTGACGAAATGATAGGAATATTCCAAAAACGGAAAGGCTTTGTAAATCGCTCCAGAGGCAGCGCAACAAAAAAAATAAAAAAACCTCCCTACTTCGTTTTGGGACATCCTCCTGACCATTTTCAGATGTGTTTCATATTGTAAATTAAGGATTGGGGGTTGTAGGAGGGGGAGGGTATACCTCAACAGACATATCTCAATTTTCTGGCACACACGCGGAGATTCCCTTACATTTGCCCCTAAAGAATGTAGGAGGGTGAAATTATGAATATTACAAAATTTAGTATATTCCAAAAGTTTGCAAGCGCCTAAGAATTTTTAAAACCCAGAAATCTTCAATATTTGAAAATTTTCGTAATCTACTCGGTAATTTTCTTATTCTGAATATTTATAATGACTTGAACATTTTGGATACCTTGGAATACTGTGAAAAGCCTGAAGACTTAGAGGATTATGGAAAATTCAAACGTTTAGAGGATTCTAGACCTGACAGGTTTTAAAAGGTTTAAAGACTTGGACAATTTTACTTGCAAATATTGTGGGACGTTAAGCTTCCCAGGCACAAGATTGGCGATAAAATAGAAAAGTTGACAACCTTCAAACTTCAAAAAGGAAGCCTCATACCTGATTATTGATGAATGTCTAGTAAATTCTGATCGGGGTTGAATCTGTCAAGGTGATAGCTCCTTTATAAACAAAAGTTCTCAGTTTCTCCAATTTCATTAATTTATGTTGCCAAATGCTCAATTGGTGATATTGATAGCGAAGATTTGTTATACCTGAGGTTTTTAAACACACTATTCTCAATGTTCTTTGATGTCCACTAGATTCACATATACACAGTTTCATTGATCTGACAAGCGTTTCCTTTGATTATCCCTCAATATCCGAAGACGAAACGAAAATAGACGTAGATCAAAATAGAATGCTGCTAGAACTGACACGGAAAATATCTGCTAAACAAACGATTAATATATGAGTCATTGTGCAGTGTTAAACTTACGAAACCATAAACTTCTCTATATTTAAACAGCTGTTTGCAGGTTATTGACCGAATGATATAACAGTGTGAATATGATTGCAACTATGTATTTATGTCTTCGTTCATAGACTACGTTTGTTTAAAGTCTCAGTTCAGTGGGAGACGTTATGCAACTGCTTTTGGCTATGTTTTGCCCATTAAAAACGTGAGGCGTTTTTGACGATTGTCTGAACCCCAACCCCGACCCTTTATCTCACATGTTTTTTTTTTAAATAGAGTTCTAGTGTGACTGTGTTACATTTAATCAAATTTGCATCATTTTTATTCAAGACTAGTAAGTGCAGACCAAGTTTTTAAGATTGCTTTCTTGCAATTTTTCAGTTATCCATACCCGCGTACAAGGCTAGCCTTCTGCGGGTTTTCCACCATGTTTATTGTTCTAAAATATGTCATTTCTAGTTATCTGCTGATAGTCTGGACAATAAACATTATTATTATTATTATTATTATTATTATTTTGATCATTATTATTATTTTGATCATTATTATTATTGTTATTATTATTATTATTATTATTATTATTATTATTATTATTATTATTATTATTATTATTATTATTATTATTATTATCTCCGGGGAAAATGACGTGATATTTGTCAAGACCTCTCTCTCTTACGCGTGATATTGGGTGAGATTCAGCTCGATCCTCTCCCCCTGAATAAACACCTCACGTAATTACTGGATGGCCCTCCACGGCCACGAGATTATCAAAATCATCATCAATAACAAATAATCAATAACTTTCTTTTGCGTACTGTGTACTGAAGGTGCTGTTCCAAATTCAGGCTAGCACACAACATAATATAAGAGAAGACCTGAAAATGAAGTGCACTGTCGCATGTTTTAAAAACGCAAACAGAAGTAAGTACGTAGGTCAACTTCCTGATAAATCTGCTAGACATTCATGGCAGACTAGGCCTTCTACTGCGTGGCCCTTGCAGGATATAAACAAAACCACGTTGCTCCGGATGGAAACGTGCAGCAAAACAATCTAAATACTCTCGCGAAGTACCAATGACACATTGAAACCTCTCACGGTTAACTAACATCAACATTATTGCTGTAGGAATGCTTCAATGTTGGCTTTGTTCTGTAAACATGTTAACCTACACAATTCGGCTCACTTCCAGTTTTCATATACAGGGTGGCGCATCGAAAACGAAACTCATTTACTGGCAGCTCAGTTTTTTTTATTTTTAAAAACGCTCAGACCCGTCGATTTTGTTTTCGAGGGGGACACAAGTTTGGCAAAAAATCACGTTAGCACATACAGCCCCTAAGCGGGGGTGACACCACCCCCAAAATCTTAAACGGAATGGGGGGTCGAGTGATACCTTATTTTAAAGGTCTTTCAATTCCCTTTGTAATGATATAAAATTAATGTACTTCAGTTCAGTAGTTTTTAAGAATTATTGATTTAAAGCTTAAATAAAACTAATACATCGTCAGAAGTGGCAAGTAAATGTTGAAAATGGCTACCATGACTCTCCATGCAATAATAAAGATTTTGCTCAAAACGTTGCTGCACATTTTGCAATTATTTGAGGAGTAATTTGAAGGCACTCATTCACAATTCCTTGTCGCAGGTCTTCTAATGATGTTGGCTGAGTAGCATAGATTTTGCTTTTTGAATAACCCCACATAAAGAAATCCAAAGGTGATAAATCTGGCGATCTTGGGGGCCATTCAATGGCACCTCTTCTACCAATCCATCGATCTGGAAACGTCTGATCTAAATATTGTCGAACACGTAATGCGTAATGTGGTGGGGTACCATCCTTTTGGAACATCAACCTATTCGCAATGTATTGCCGATCATTCTGATTTTCAATTCTGGCTGTTAATGCAGGATATATGGGGTCTTCCAGTAATTTCAAATTTCCAGGTAAGAAAAAAGGACCAGTTTTTAAATGCCAGCTCAGACATTTAATTTTTGTGGCTGCTGTGTATGAACCTCATGATAAATTCTGGGATTAGAATCGGACCAATATCGGCAGTTATGACGATTTACTACGCCATTTAAGAAGAAGGAACATTAGTCGGAAAAGCAAGCGTTGGATAGAAAATGTTCATCGTTTATAATTCGTTCAGTCATATCTTCACAAAATTGTGATCGCCGATCAAAATCGTCTTCATTAAGTTCTTGTACCAGGTGAATTTTATACGGATGAAAACTATGGGCCTTTAGAATCCGTTGGACAGTACGGCGACTAACACCACACACAGTCTCTAATTTGCGGGTACTTAACGTAGGATCTACATCAACTTGCCCTAAAACCTCCACTTCTATTGCTTCGTTCCTTATGGGATTTTCAATGTTGAGTTTTTTATTGGCGATTGACCCAGTTTCCCGAAATTTAGCTACAAGTTCCAGAACATATTTTCGATGCACGTTACTGTTCTCGTGTCGCTCATTAAATATTTCTGCTGTTCTATTAGCACACTGATTATTTCCGAAAAATATTTCGATACTTTCAACTCTTCTTTCCAAAAAAAAACTGAGCTGCCAGTAAATGCGTCTGTTTCGATGCCCCACCCTGTATATGTTAGAAGAAAAATTTGTCCATTGTTACATGAACTATATGCTATCTAAAGGAAAATCCCAACACTACACAGAGTTCATGTTTCTCTTATAGTCTAACACCAATCATGCTTAAATTGAAAAATTTGTGATATTATTACATTATGTTGAAAAGGTGAATGCCTACCAGCACGCTAGGAACGTGACAAGAAGAGCTTTGTAAACGAAAAATTACAAAGATGACAAAATAAAAGACAGCATTTCCCACAGGATATGTATTTTTAGTCCAGATATTTTTAAGCGACCTCCGAAACTTTCTTTATTCCAAATCCTAAAATTACAACTTTCTTCATTGGCTTCAGCATATTTACTCTTAACGACATTTTCTAGCATCTGGGAGTATGTTTGTCATCGTACAGGTCAGAGCGCTCTTGAAATAGCGTTTCAAGTTTAAACTTACTTTATGTTTCTAACGATTGCGGAATAAAAATGAATAGAAAAGTATTTTTTGACAGAATGACGGGTATTGGGTAACTAGCACATTATCTCGATTACAGCTTTGTTCTTTATTGTGCGTAGGTACTTCCCTCACCTATTACCGTGGTAAGTAAAATTAAAGGAAATCAGTATTCCACTGAAATTAGGAATACTCAGAGAACACTTCAACCGTCACCATCAAAAGATGTTTAACCACTTCTATTGCGTGTATACAGAACTCATTGATAAAATAGATGTTGTATTTACAAGGCAGTATACCGAGATAGTTAGGTCATTTATTAGAAAAAGGACCTTCAGGATTAAACAAGAAGATTTTCTGATCTTCCGGTAATAAGTGCTGGAGTGCCGGGGAGTTTTCTAGCTCCAGTGCTGTATCTTGTGTATAGGTATATAAGGTATTCCTGATATACCTAGTCTAACAGTTGAAAAATATGCAAATAATACAGTATTGGTTGCACCTGAAAGAGATCTATCAAGTTCTGTTGTATGGTTTGTGGTTTTTTTGGGATGGAAAATATCATGAAATTATATATATTTTCTGTCTCCTGAAAAATTAATTAATTAAGCGATGGATGATTAACGTACCTTTCAGAGACACAATTTCCTTTTTTACTGAACTCAACTTGCAAATAGTCGCAGAGATTATAATGTTTAGTACTTTGGGTATTGACCGTAAGTTGTGTTTGGCTATTCCTCTTCAAAGACGGCCGTTATGGTGTTGTAACAGGTTGGTGACGTTTCCTGCAGCATTTTCGAAATGTTGATCTGAGGGAAAGGAACAACTTCACCCCGATGCATTTAAAGTGCTTGGGGAATGTCGCCAACCTGTAGCAACACACCAGCAGATGACAAGAAAGAGGATATCCCAACACAATTTGGAGTTAAGACCCTAAGAATCAAATCTCATTTCTGCCACTGTGCATTGAATTTAGTAGAGAAAGAAATGGTGCCTCTGGGGGGTTCGTTGACCCCCAGTCACTTGACTAATGTAGTTTCCAGGAGATAAAAAAACAAAGTTGGTAAAGTACAGACCTCTATCAATAATTTAGTGAAACGGATCTGGAGGTATAAAATCTAACTGAACTACTTCAATTATTCGATCCGCGTTTGCTTTACGAACCGAAGATTGACAGGTCCTCCTTGAATAACCATTAAAGGTACCGTCGTACCATGACGGCAGATCGATACACTAAATACCTAAGTATGACACTTGATACCAGGCTCAATTTGAGGCACAACGTCAAAACGGTAGGGAAGAACTGAACCTCAGTTACAAGCAGTATTGTTGGATATTGGGTGGATGCTCTAAGCTATGGCTGCTTAATTAAATCAATATGTATATTCTAATCTTAAAACGTGAGTGCGGTCAACAATGGAACTCTTCGAACTCCGAAATTATTCAAGGATTCCAAAATTGAGTTCCGGAGAACATGTTAGTACTTCTCTGTACGTACATAATAGGGACATTCATTGCGATTTAAATATCCTGGGAGATCAAGTTACGAAGAAAGGATGCATCAACATCCCAATGTAGAACTTTTTTAGATGCTAAATAACCATAATGTCAGCCGCTACTGATGAGGACAAAGGATGACGAACTTATGTAGTGTATTATGTCTATAGATGATGATAGTACTAATTATACGTTAATAGCATCGAAAGAGCAACAATTCATAAGTTAGCTTTTTAAGGACTATTGGTTCATTAAGTCGATTAGCTTGAATCTGCGACCGCCAAAACCACAAAAAAATTATATTGTGTTAGTCAAGATGCAAAATGTGTTCAAGTGTAAACAAAGCTAGATATAGACAGTGAGATGATAAACGATAACATTCTGTTGACGCATCCTTACATTTAATCGAAAATGACTAAAATACGAATGAACTAGCATCAATCTAATATTCCAAGCATTTTGGTCAACGTGCATTGTAGACTATTCTACAAACAACTACAGTGGTGGTGGTGTTGGCGTTAGTTACAGTTGATTTTGATACGATTGCGGATATGATACGGTCATATTAGTACCTATACTAAGCGACATATAAATCCGAACACCCAGTTTAAATGGTTTTATTTTAATAAAAGTTGGTGAATGTATTTATCTTACTGTAAATAACAAGTGAAAAAATTTTCAGCCTTATCAGTTGGACATTCCGGTTTTTATACTGCTTTTTTTTAATTCACTAACGCTCTAAAAATGAATATTTCAGCCGCAGTAAAGAATCGACGTTGGCGGATTTTGGTTCTTGACATCCTTTACGATCGGTTACGATGCCTAGAGTACGGAGACCTGTACGATTTCGTCATCTTAGTGAGTTTGATAGGGGCCGTATAGTGGGACTTCGGGAAGCTGGTCTTTCTTTTCGGGCAATTGCAGTTAGAGTGCAACGAAGTGTAGACACTGTGGTTAGGTGTTGTCAGGCTTGGCTTCGAGAATGCCGTACGTAAAGAGCAAGGGGCACTGGTCGCCGCCGTAGAACAACAGACCGTGAAGGTCGCCGCCTAAGATTATTGGCCTTAAGGGACCGTTTCTCCACTACCAGGTCCATTGCAAATTAATGGTTTGCAGAACACGGAAGACCTATTGGCATGCGAAGTGTTTACCGACGAATGAGAAGTTTTGGCTTGTTTTCATACCGGCCACACTGGGTCCTCCCTTTAACTCGAGAACACCGACGTAATCGCCTTGAGTGGTGCAGACAACGGTCACTCTGGGATCAGGAATGGAACAGTATTGTCTTTAGTCACGAGTCTCGATTTTGTTTAGGCATGCACGATGGTCGTGCCAGGGTTAGAAGGCGACGTGGTGAAAGGAGGAATCCACAGTTTTTTGTTGAAAGACATGTTCATCACACTGTTGGAGTAATGGTTTGGGGTGCTATAGCTTATGGTTCCAGATCACCTTTAATCTTCATCAGAGGTAACATGAACGCGCAGCGTTATATCCACGAAGTTCTAGAACTCCATCTTTTACCCTATCTTGACACCCTGGCAGATCCAACTTTCCAACAAGATAATGCCCGACCACATGTTGCAAGAGTCACAATAGACTTCTTTCAACATAATGATGTCACATTGTTACCATGGCCACCAAGATCGCCCGACTTATCCCTAATTGAGCACGTGTGGGTTATGATGGGTAGGAGATTGCTCAATTTGCAACGTCGTCCTCAGACTCTAGAAGCACTTCGAGAGGAGTTGGTGGTTGCCTGGAATGAGATACCACAGGAGGACATTGACCGCCTGATCAGAAGCATGCCTAGGCGCGTTGGAGAATGCGTAGCACATCAGGGTGCATCCACAAATTATTAAAGGTCAAAGGGCTTTAAAGCAGTGCAATCATTTTGAAATCTTTATCATTTACTTATTATGCTTCATTAAGTACTTATACAAAATTTTATTAAAATAAAACCATTTAAACTAGGTGTTCGGATTTATATGTCACTTAGTATATTTATGCTGTCATATCCACACAATATCCAGTAGGTAGGTCATACGGGCTTAAACAAATGAATATATTTTTGTGCAAGGGTTCTTGAGAACACTGGGAACCTAATGATGGAAATTCATTCAGAATCTTCAACATTAACAAACTAAGCTATACCAAATTTCCCAGGCAATCATATTAAAATAAGCCATGTCGCCCTAATACGGCATTGATGAAATGGACTGTTTGAAAGAAGGAAATGAAGTAAAATAATAAAACAAACGATATACTACCTGAATGGAATGCTAGAAACAAAAATTGATATTAGCAAAAAAACTGCATTAACCAGTTCGTAAATGAAAATGGGCACCTGCAAGAGCATTATGAGTTAATTATTGCCAGTATTGTCAACAAAAATAAATAATACTATAACCTTGCTAAGCAAGATAAACCAAATAATCGAGAATATAGTAAATTTTCCGGAAAAACAGTCCAAAAGAATAATAGATAACGATGAAACAGGAATAATAACCTCGCAACGAGGATCGTCCACTACGTCATTCAGCAGTGCGCTTAAAAATGAGTCATAAATCAGCTGATCTTCTCACTACACCTCAGAAAATCAAGATGTACTAAAAAATTTGAAAGTCCATATATCCTGCTTATTTGAATGAAAGGATAGATGGAGCCAAGAATACTAAGCACGGAGCAGTAGTTTGCTGTAAGAATTCAACAGATTCAAGCAAAATAAAGGTTGCTGTAGATTCCAAACTTGGAAAAAGGACATGAAGTTAAGCAGTCTGAAAAATACAATCCAAGAATCTTAATAACAAACTTTCATTTAAAAGAGTTCAACCACTATTAACGTAAGCATAATTTTTCTTAACAATACGGTTGAAGAAGAGCTGAATTCTCTGGAACTGGTCACCAAGCTGAAAAAGCAACAGGCTGAACATAAAGTTTTATAAACCAGTCCTCGCGTAATAAGGTCAAAGGTAAAAAGTATTTTGATTGAACTTTTATATGGACAAACAACTTGTTGATAGAATTATGGACACACACATAAGAGATTTCAGTTTAGAAGTAATTGAAGCTAACCTTGTAAGTATCGTCCAGTTTCTGTATTGACTTACTTACCACCAGCAATACGAGTTTCGGGGGCAAAGTCAACCCAGGATGCATTTATTCAGTTAATGACCAAAACTCATTAGTACCTTGATCGTAATAAGCCATCAGCATGACTTCTTGTAGACTTGGCGAAAGCACTCTATAGCATTACGCATCAAAAATTATTAAAATACTTGGAAAATTTAGGATTTCGTGGAGCCACTTATCAATTCACGGAAAGTTATTCGGAATACAGAAAACAACTTGTGAACACTAACAGTACACTGGCAGAAAATATTGGAGTTAGATGTGCCCACAAGGAACCGTTTTAAGACCAATCCTGTTTAATTTGCACATTAATAACCTGTCTACGTTGGAAAAAGCTGGAACAATTATTGGCGTAACAGATCACACGGCGATTATTTATTCATAAAAAGATTAGACCTATTAGAAAGGCAAAATTGTATTTGATTCCCAATCAAGGCAGCAGCGGTGGCCGCAGTAGTAGACTCTTCGGTCTCCTGATCAGTCGCCGTGCGCTGTGCGTTCGAGTCCCGTCCCAGGAGAAATTTTTCTCTTGGCTATGGATGTTGTGATTGTGCGTAGGTGGTAGATAGTCTCTGACTGTCGAACGTGGAGGTACCACCCGGCGGTTCTCGTAGGCGAGGCCAGAATGTGTGCATGTTGCATGCATCAAACTCGATTCATTTATCCCCAGACTGAGTAAAACTCACATTCATTGTGAACCTAAGCACAAGTGACTACTTGTTCGGGCATCTCAAGTTCTCTCAGGTTCTAGAAAATATTTTTGATGCACGTTACTGTTCTCATGTCGCTCATTAAATATTTCTGCTGTTCTATTAGCGCACTGATTATTTCCGAATAATATTTCGATCATTTGAACTCTTTCTGATGTGGAATATATCATAGTTAATTTATGTAATAAAGCGTTACAAGTTGTTTTAGCAACAAAGTTTGTCAAATCAATCGCAAACTGTGTACTAAATTCCCATTTAAAATAAGTACGAGATAAACAAACCATGGGCGTAGTGAAGAAAAGCATTTACTTATTAAGTAAATTCTTTTAGTCAAATTTCTTCTGACAGTAACTAATCTGATGTACCTATCAAAGTGTACTTTAAGCTTTAAATCAATAAATCTTCAAAACTACTGAACTGAAGCTCATGTATTTTACATCATTATAAAGGGAATTGAAAGATCTTTCAAATAAGGTATCACTCGACCACCCTTTCCATTTAAGATTTTAGGGTTGGTGTCACTCTCGCCCAGGGGGCTGCACGTGTTAACGTGATTTTTTGTCAAACTTGTGTCCCCCTTGGAAAACAAAATCGACGGGTCTGAGCGTTTTTTTTAAAAAAAAAGCTGTGCTGCCAGTAAATGCGTCTGTTCCGTTTTCGATGCGCCACCCTGTATATTATTATGTTTTTGAATGTTATAAATATTCAAATTCAAATTCAAAATACATTTATTTGCCCAAAAACAAAAACAAAAAAAAAACATTATATCTACTGTATTATAGAAAATACACACAATATTTTTGGCAAAAAGGACAAATCCTCGATCAAATGACCGTTAACACCCAGCCTTACATAAGTAGGGTGGGTGTGAAAATGCCCTGTGTTACACTAATTTTACACATATAATATACAAAGAATATACTAGAATTTAATGATTTTATTTATTACTAGCATGAACCATTGATATTGCAGAAAAAAATGTATTTACTCACTTAAAAAGTGTTCCGACGGGTGGGGAGCACCGGAGAGGGGGCGAAGGGCGGCAGAAAGCAACGGACGCGAAGCAACACCGACGAACCCTCATACAGTTAACAACACCGAAATACATCTACACACACATACAACATCTATCATCACATGCTCGCTTCTCCATCTTAATAAAAAGATAAATTTGAAAAAATAAACTTGACAACAAGTATCCGTGCACAATAACACTCATTATTGTATTATTGATCCTGAAGCAGCATGGCCATTATATACTTTGAGAACACTCTTTGTGACATTACCTTTACATCATTATTTAGACTGTTCCACATTTTAACTGCAAGAAATGAAAAAGAACGTTGAAATGCTGCAGACCTATGTCGAGGAGTAATAAAAAAATTCTGGTTATGTCTTGTCCCGTAATAATGATTAAAAGTTAAAAGCTCATTTTTCAAATACGGAGGTTTTCCTGATTTTATTATTCTATAGATGAAATTAAATAAATGATGTTTCCTGCGATTTAGCATATTTAGTATAGACAAATTGTTTAGGTAAGGTGTTATGTGGTTACGATAAGGTATATTGAATGAAAATCGCAATCTGCAATTTTTGTATCGCATTTTTACTAGTATACGCCAACGAGGTCCCATAAACTATATCTCCATAGTCAAAAAGCGACAGTACGAGATTCTGACAAAGGACATACTTTTGCTTAGGCAGTAAACATTTTTTTAGTTTGGAGATATTTCTTAATCGTCTGTACGCTGCCCACAATTTTTTCTTTATGTGTGGTTCAAATGATAATCCATTATCGAAGATTGCGCCTAGATTCTTTGCTTCGTGAACAATGGGGACTATCTCATTGTTTATTCGGATATTCAAACTACGCTCAATATTTCTCCTAAGTTTGAAATTAGATCCCAAAATTAAAGCTTTTGATTCAGAAGCATTGAGTTTTAAATTGTGGCGTATGGCAAAACTGTTCACCTCTAGCAGGTCTGAATTAATGTGATTTTCGGTTGTGTCTAAATTGTCGTTATTAATAGCAATACAAAGTTGTGAGTCATCGGCGTACTGATGAAGCCTTGCATAAGCAACAGCTTCAGACATATCTGCCACATAAATACTAAACAGCAAGTGCGAAAGTATTGACCCTTGAGGGACACCTTGCTTTACAGGTTTAAATTCAGATTTGAGGCAAACGGATCCTTGAGAAATCATAACGCAGCTTGATCGAGTACTTAGGTAACTTTTTAAAAAACTTATTGCATTAGGTGAGAATCCAAAATAGCTTAGCTTTGCTAGCAGCATTCTGTGATTTAGAGTATCAAAAGCTTTGCTAAAATCTAACAAAATCATGCAAGTAGCGTTTTTCTGGTCCTCATGCATTCGAACATCGTTTAAAATATTTACCAAGCTTGTAGTTGTACTGAAATTCTTCCTGAATCCCGATTGATATTGAGGAATGATATTTTGTGATTCAGAAAATTCCGACATCTAAACAAAAATGTGCTTTTCTATAAGTTTTGACACAGAGGACAAAATACTAATTGGTCTAAGGTCTTTAAGTTCTTTAGGCTCGCCAACCTTTGATATGGGTTTCACAATAGCCTTTTTCCAAACAGAAGGGTAAGTATTTTCCAAAAGGCATGTGTTAATAGTATTAGGTAATCAATGCATTTGCGCAGAAAGGAAGACACAATTTTATGTCTTTGATGAATATGCCATCCTCTCCAATCGCACCTGATGAAATGGAATTAACAATTTTTATTAGTCTGCTCCGATCTATCAAATGAAATTTTAAATTATTATTTACAGCTTGATTATTTTCATACAAACTGATCAAGTTTAATGATGCAGTGTCTCGCATGTTATCAGTCATCTGAAAAAAATCATGTATCTCAGATGGATTTAAGAGATTATCAGGAAGTTCAGTAAGAGTCCTCTGGTTGGTCAGATTAAGCCTTCGCGCGGCTTTCCAAAAATCGTCTTGTTTTTTTCTTGCTAGTTGATTAAAATAGGTAACTTTTTCTATCTTAATTTTTCTTGTTTTAAGATTTAATATGATCCATCGGTCTGTCTGTCGGTCTGCCCGCTAATCGTTGCTCCGTCTCTAACACGGGAAGTACCGCTCGGACTTTGGGGAAATTTCCACACAAGGTTACTACAGAGCCAAGGACAAAAACGTTTTGTAGGTTCGACCCAGTGACGTGCCAAAATTCGAAAAAAAAGTAGAAGTCGCTGAAACTCCATTTGGCTGACTAACTGCTAATAAGGGAGATTGACTGTATGTGCATGCTTGACTGCCTTGATCCATTTAATTCCTTTGTTATACATATTCGTAGCTCAGAGAGGCTAACTTGTGTCGAACATAATCTTTTACGAACTAACGGCAGTGTTGCATAGGAACTACTGAGTCATATTACTTGACTCCATTGTTCAAGCACCAAATGATTGGGGTATGACAATAACAATGATTGGCCGTAGAGAGGCAATTACTCTATTACAAAACAACCATGTAGTAGCCGATCAAATTTCGACCTGAAAACACCGCTGACCGGCGCTTTATGGGCAAAGCCGATTTCTAATTTATATGTAAATCTGCCAAAGTCCCAATTGCGTGCATTTTCTGAAAAAAACCCGGGTAGAATTGAACGCTGAATGGCTTTTCGCTTGGATGTACCGCGATACAGATAGCCACTTTTTTGAAATTGGAAATGTCGGAAAATATAGCAAAGTGTTTAGACGTTTTGCTGCGAGTGGTTGCTTTCTGTTAACCCGGATTGCTCTATACCAAAAAATACAAATTTAGTGTCTGTTCAGAAAATAGCAGAAGTGCACTAAGGGTACGAAATATGAAGTAGATTGATGCTCTATATTGTGGTTTTGAATTCGAATTACGATTTCGTGGAATGAAATTCCACAAAACTCAAGTTTTTCAAAACTAAATCGACTTCCTACATCCAATGCCAACATGTAAGTCTGGAAAATAACAATCCTGCGATCTGAAATGGCGATAGTCATAACAAGTTAGGCATTCCCAAAACATATTCAATAATAGAAGAGAATAAAGAAGGTTATGTAATTTCCTGCATTTTCTGAAAAAAGGTCATAAGATCAACCATGTTTATAATCCGTTTATCAAACAAAATCAAGCCCATTAGTTTGGCAATGTTTGTTTATAATACATTGTCAACATTCATAATTTTTTAGAAACGAATCATGAGGATTTCCAAAGGCCCTTGCGTACCTGTGATCTGGATGGCAACTTGTTTCCTGGATCAAACGGTTACGTAGATTGAGTATTTAGTGCTGCAATTTGGATGTGGCCTCCAGATAGCTAATTTTCTAAGCTAAGTTTGCCCCCGGGCCCCTTAAGCGGTATGCATTTTTGGTAAGAGTTTCACCATGCGTGATATATCAATATTCTGCCCATCTCTATCCATACTCATCTGGAGTTAAATTACTGGCCTTGCGAATATTTTTGGTTGAGATTCCTCCCACTTCAATCTCAGCTACCATCCAGATAATACGAACGAATTTGTTACTCTTTTCAACCGACGTACATCAAAAGGCCACTATGTAAATTGTGTCTCCCTAATTTAGCAGAATGGTGAGTATATATAATATTAAAATGCATTATTTCCTTTTGTTTCGCAATGGTATAATAATAACAATAGTAATGTTTATTGGAATAACGTACACAAAATCGTTATCTTACAATAAACATACAATACCCAAAGAAGTTTACTTGTGCTTGGGTTCACATGAAAGTGAAAAAAAAACAATACTAATGAGGAACTACACAAACGTTAAATAACGGAGGTATTTTTTGCACATTAATTGCCCTCCTCTTTCGTCGGTGAAGTTTGATTGTCATTTATCTTCCAGTCCTCAGCCTTCGGATCACAGACAACCTTTTTCTTATTTTTATTCATTGTACTCATATATTCTGTATATGCATATTTAAGACTGGCGTTGGAAAGACGTTGAAGTATTTGTCAAGTGCTTGTCAAATGATAAAATCAAATGGTCGAAAATGATCTCCCTTCGCCAAATGGCAGTCCTCTCTTCCTTGGTGTATGCAGATATGCAACGCAAAAGGTAAAAGTTTATACTCGTAATGACACGTATATTTAGGCCAAAACTGGAAGAATGTATATATATGTATATAGGTGAAAAATTAAAGCTTTAATTTTTCACCTAACTGGTCTAGACGACAATGACCACGTCTCAAGTTATATATATATATATATGAGCAGTAGTCATTGCCAAAGCCAACGACCAGTTGGGCACAAAATACAATTAATTTTTAATTGGGAAATTGGCAAATTTTTAGGCTTAAGTTGAGTCTTTTGACGATAAAATCAAGCTTTCGGCATTTTCTATGGAGCCTTCATCGGGATTTCGTCGTTAAGGTTGCAGCCACAAGGTGTTTCAAAACGAACGTAGAGAAGATAGAACTTGTAATCAGTATAATAACAAAAACACGGGGACATTGGGCTTATTGAAAACGACAGATACCTTCGTTACATCTCAGATTAGAGACTGCATTCCGATTGTTTCACTAAAATGTCTTCTCACGTGTAATACTTTTTAATTTGTTCGGGTGGATTGATATTTTTAACATGTAACGAAGGTATCTGTCGTTTTCAACAAGCCCAATGTCCCCGTCTTTTTGTTTTTATACTGATTACAAGTTCTATCTTCTCTATATTCGTTTTGAAACACCTTGTGGCTGCAACCTCAACGACGAAATCTTGATGAAGGCTCCATAGAGAATGCCGAAAGCTTGATTTTATCGTCAAAAGAGTCAACTTAGGCCTAAAAATTTGCCAATTTCCCAATTAACAATTGATTGTATATATATACAAGTAAGTGTTAGATTTAGACTGAATCTTATGTATACGTATATGCTATTCATATTTTTCTCGACGGCTTTTTCGAAGACATGCATGGGATGAAAACTGCAAATATCTTAATCATCTTCTATAGCTTGGTACAAACTACACATATGCATATTTATATTTTATTTTAAGCAGTTATGTGGTGGCTGATGAAACACTACATGCTATTTTTTAACAAATTCACAGAATCATTGGGAATTTTTGATATTCATTATTTCATGCTCTTTGCTAGATCACCACTTTATCTTGTCGAAAGTATTTCTAAGTATCCTTGTTTGATTTGACTAGCTTCTATTGGCTCACTCTGTTTTATTCTCTCTTATCGCCTTTAGTCCTGACATGGACCTTGTTTAGGATTCAACGAACCTAGGCTACTTCAACCTCAGCCTTACTTCAATTCATGTACACGTACGTGAAGTCGCAACTTTACCTTTATTGCATTGTATAATTTATTTACAAAAATTGATTGTGTGTGATTCACTAGTCGTGACCAAAAATGAAACCTCAAACATTTTTCCTCGGGGGCTTCATTGACGGTTCTGAGGATATTAAAGAAATTGTTTTTTATTTTTTAACTTCAACACCACCGTATATTTTTAACGAAGCCCTCGGGGGAAGAAATGTTACATAGAAGACCTCGCTTAAAATGCGATCCTGTGTATGATGTTTCATTTTTGGTCACGACTTGTAAATCACCCTGTATAATTGTGTGTAAAAGGTAATCATTCAAATTTGGCGACAGTAGATTTCTTTGTGCTATCGTTAGATTGTTGCTACCTAATGATAATGCTAAATTTGCATCATAATAGGGCTGCCGTCATTTTAATAAGCGAGTTTCATCGTATGTCATCGAACCTATGTGAAACTACAGTACTTCCTCGCACATAGGCTAAGGCCCATATCGTCAGTCGTCCCTACAATTGTAGGGCGCTTTCATGGCCTCCTTAATTGACATACTCCTTTCTCTCCTTCAAAAATTTCTAGATTACACTTGTTCCGTGTCAGCCTCAGCGCTCTCCTATTGTGAAGATATGTTTTCTTTTTAAATTGTAGGAAATCTCAGGCTGATAAAACATGATATTACTCAAAAGCAAGCACAATTTGATGCAAATAGATGTTTGTGACATAATCTCAAAATAGAGCGCTGACACGGAGAAGTAGAAAACTATGACAATCAAGGAGGCCATAAAGGCGCCCTACAATTAATTGAAGGGACGACTTACGATACGTGCTTTAGCAAGTAAAAGTAATAGGAACAATTTTGTACGAAATTCTTCATTATTTCACTACTATAAAATAATGGCGTCAAATAGGTTAACTCTGCACTTCCTATACAACTCTGTCATTAGTTCATAAAGGATTAAGCTCAATTAAAATCGTCTGAGAGAAAACTTGGTTACGAACAAGTACTACAGAGATAACAAGCGAACCAACCATCTGGCAACGTTGTCCCTTTCCACGTCTATAGACAGGCCAAATATTAGCGGACAGACAGGCAGACCGATATATCCACATAAATGAGTGACATGATGTTTCGTGATGTACGTCATATAACATCCAAAGTATAACTTTCCGCGACTAAACTACTTCCTCGTCAGTAGGTGTGGAAAGTAAGCGACCTTGTCCGATTTGAGACCTACGTATAGCGGTTTATAAATTTTTTTTTTATAAAGCGTCCTCAGAATAAGGGACCGCGAAAAAACTATACGTGTGCTCCTAATCTACAGATATTTAGATAAATAGTATTTTTGAAGCATACATTAAGCGTTTTTTCAACAATAATTGATGAAGTTCGACTATTTATTGGAATACACCAGAAGATTTTTTGTCTGTTCGGATATCCACAAGTCTGTGACCTAATATTTGTTTCGAACTCTATTACAAGGAAGATAAATACTTCAACTGTTATGGATGACAGCTGCGCAATGAAAACTCTGAGGTTTATAGCTCCGATGGGTCGAAAATAAGTAAACTGAATTCCCAAGCAGCCAGGAAAATTTACGACTCTTGGAAAGTCGCATTGCACTGTGTGTTTGAACAAGGTGAGGACAATAATGTATCGAGGTAAATAATATTAGAATTGAGAAAAACGATTCGATTTAACTTTGCCAGGCTCTATGTAAGAGGCGTTCTACGATTTGACTAGACTAGACTTTACTTGCATCATCTCTCTGTGGACGACGGCACTTTGCATGCCATCATTCAGAGCTGTAAACTGTGACTATTCATAATTGAAGCTGTTCATAGATCGACTATCTGACTAATCAATGGCACTTCCATAATGGACGGTTTCAAGTCTCTATCATACTAACGATCCCCTTCTTTATCGATATACTATCGGACGTTGCCCTTCTGGGCTTTCCCCTACGGTACTGTCGTGTATCAAGCCTCCCAGACAAAGTAGCCAAGCTTCTGTCTCTGTATCGAGATCTGTACTGTACGATAGGACTTTTGTTCTCAGGATTGTTGAAAACATATATGAATGGGCTTCCTCCAACTGTACTGCGAATAGACAGCTTAAAAAAGTTAGCAACAAAACATATTCAAACTCTGAACTCCACTGTCTGCGAAAACTTCAGACAGATTGTTCCACAACATCGACACCACACGTACAAAAGAGCGGTCATACGGGCTAGTTGTCGATGGAAAAAGCGCGACCAAGATAGCCTGGCGGGTCCGTCTGGCAGGCTCAATGCGTGGCGGCATGATCGGTGAAAGTTCGTTGGCGTAGTGATAAAGAATTGCCAGAGGAGTTATTAAGAGTCACTATTTAACAAAGAAGCAGTGAGTACTAAGATGAAAGAAGAACAAATTTGCTTCATGTTTGAGCACAAGTACCACAAATGTGCCAACTGCCCAAAATGAAAAGAAGCGCTTAACGAGTAATCATCCTAACATTTTGTTATAAAAATAGATAATTTTTGTTTGTTCCAGTAGCTACTTTGGAACCACTGCAAAGAAAACGATTATCGCATACTAGTGATGATAGATTCAAAGGACCCTTCGTTTCCGTTCTGGATAAGTTCCGGAAATCGGAATTCACCACTTCAAAGAGAATCCGAACTTTCGCATTCGATTTTTTAAGCTTTCGTAGGGTGTCAACCCGTCCTTAAATTCCGCTCATGATGGGAAATCGATTGTCAATGTCGAGGCTACCCTTTGGCCATCGGAATCGCAGGGTAAAGAAATATGGCTCGGAGGAGGCCTAGGGAGCAATCTGTTAAGGTGAGGTTAGATTCTAGCGATCTGGAATGCCTCAGGTGTTTTATGATACCTATGTGGAATGAATTTCGACAAAACTACAGAAAAACGATTGCTCTATATGGATTTTATTGAAACAGCCACATAAGCAGTATAAGTAACACAGTACTCAGTGACGAAGAAATTAGAAAACCCAGTAAACGTTAATTTAGTAGAGTATGAGCCGGCTGAGCGTGAGAAAGTTTTGCACACCGTGAGAAAAAGTAGAATCCTTTGATATGTGCTGCTGGTCTTGATGGTACCAAATGCTTCTGCTGGTACTTGTCCAGATAATGGTGCTGCTGGTACCAGCAACACCAACATCAAAGAGAGATACTAACAATTTAGAAAAACCAAACAAATGTTTCACTGCTAATTATCTACAACTAAACGAAGACAAACTGAAAGTATGATCTTATCCACTAGTAGTTAGTAGCAGACTTCGTTATGTTGTGTGTTTCTGGGATACGAGCACAAATATTTTTTAGTCCAGAAGAGGTCAGTTAGATGTCTGGTAAGTCTACCTAGCACAAAGTCTTATAAAGAGTTTTTTGAAAATTTTAAGATTCTAATCCTTCTCAGCCTATTTATTTTAGAAATGTGTAATGACAAAGTAATTATTTATCCGTGCCATATAGGAAATACATAATTGGCATAAACGCCCCTGATTGTCTAGTTATAAGGCTGTTCAACGTTTCACCTCCAACTATTACGTTGAATTGTCAATTTCAATTTGTTTGTGAAGTACCTTAAGAAATTTTTAGTTGATCAATGTGTTTATAGTGTTCAAATTCTTCCTGTGCTTATCAAATCCTTGAAATGTAGTTTCATGGGTTTGTGTATGTTCCTTATTCTTGCTTCATTTATATCATTGCTTTTAATGTGTATATTAATTAGATGTTTACCTTCCTGTAGGTGCTATGGGTTTTCTTTACATCGTTGACCATCCCGATGCGATTTCTTGCAAATTGTCTTTTAGGAAATAACTACCATCATTACTATTAATGGGTCCATAACTATGGGTAGAAATGAGTCCTTGGAATATTTTTTGATGACTCATTAAGCTGGGTTCATCTCAATGACTCGGATGCTGAAAAAATAAGCCAATCCCTTCTTCTTTTGTGGAAATTAAAATTACAGGTCAACCTACCAGTATTTGCTTTGGGCTACTTCATTCCAGCTTAGCTACGATTATGGAATAAATCTGGTAAAACCAATAAGCTACTTTTTATTGATAAGCCAGACATTAGAACCATGATCGGTTTAAATATCGAAATAATGCCTGTTCCAACAGTATTGACATATGCCACGTAAAGATATAAATAACTGCTCCACAAACTCTAACTTTCACAGTTAGCAGACTAGATCATCGACTGACCCAAAATTCTCTATTGATATCAAAACGCGCTTAGATCTCTACAATTATCTATCAACGAGTATTCGTCAACTTAACAAAATGCAGGTTAAACATATGGGTATTTTAAAGAAGTTCAATACTGGGTATTGTTTCTATTGCATAAGTGAATAATTTAGTTCAAAATCTTAGCCAGAGAAGTATGCATACTGAGGAATCTTATATCTAATGTATTTACACAACAATGTTATGTTGTTATCTGTACCTCTGCGTGTTTTCTGCGACCGTTTTTTATATAAACGCCACTTTTGTTAAGATTTGAATTTTTTATGACATGTCTGTCTTGTATTTTGTACATGAACAGATGAAATATCTATCTATTTATCTATCTACCAACGGAACCAGCAACATCAGTAGCATTAGTACCAGCGACATCAGTAACAAGGACAGTAGCAAGATCAGCAGCATACCTACCGCCTTTTCACACGGTAAACAAAATTTTCTCACGATCAACCGCCCCATACCCTTCAAGCTTTATTCAAATAGAATTTCCTATTAGAATTAAAGATACGCAATGGGGAAGTAGTGCATATATTTTGAAACGTTTACTGTTAGACTGATGTGTTCGGCTACTCCTATGTTGTATACAATCATCCAATCGATTTTTTCTTGAGATATGCTGAAGACCACGCAATATTTTCTATCCAGCCAGCGAACACTTCCATCATTTTTAATAACATGACGGGGCATTCAGGCAATGACCTTGTCTATACAGGTTGACTTTGAAGTTGAGTCATTAATTTTCAGATAATGATTGCAGAAGGAATATAAACCAAAATATGTGTGTAAAAAATAAAACAAAAATGTTACCTTGTTTTATAAAGTATCCTCCCGACAAGTATTTCAGTGCGGACCTGTATTTGATCGTGCGGTCTTGGAGCACCGGCATGCCCTCTCCTGTGAGGTCTTAAGTCACCTGATTCACGAATCCTTTGTACTACATTAACAAAGGCACGAGGGGTTGGTTGCACTCGATTGGGAAACCGATCCGCATAAATAAGAAATCCGTAAATAAGAATCATGTCCAGTTCAGCATTTTTGTAAACATGTGCCATTTTTTATTTCGTTTGAGCCACGCAACAATCACCACTATTCACTCACGCGTTACCGACTAACACATTGACTGAATACAACTGAATAAAATTGTAGTAAAAACATCGTGATAAGCGTTTCAAATTCTTTCGCTTTTTTGTTTCCGATGCGATGAACCGATAAGGCGGATTATATCCGTTGTTGCCAAACACGAGCATGTAATATTATTATTGAGGCAGGGCGGTACTCAAACTTCTAAAGGGCTATAACTTTGTTACTTTAATTTTACCAGAAAAATGTTAAAGGAAAAAAACATTTCTTTTGATCAGATCTACTCACTGTTAAAATAAATGACTCAACTTCGAAGTTCCAAATGGCTCGTCTTCCAAATACATCCATTGTGAATAAGAATAAAAAGCTGTATGTGCAATGGTACTACGTTTCAAGAGCGTCTATAACATATAAGTAGCATGACACCCAGATATCTGGATTATGACCCAAGAGGAATTGAACTAAACTGTAGAAATCGTCAATTCTTAAAATAATTTCTTTTAAATGACTTTAAGTTTCAAAAAATAGAAGTAAGCGTTAACGTTAACATGTAGATTTGATTCCATTAGTATTATTCATTGGAAATTTGGGTTTTATTTTACTTAATCCTCGGCGTTACGTTATATGAAATTTTAGAATATCTCAAAGTGGTTAGATTTCTGAAAAAAGTTTGACAACTTGGAAGCTAAGCACTTGAGGACCTTTGCTTATATTATTTCTTTTTCATACAATGCATCAAGGAATCACCAGATGTAGCTGTTTCAAGCAGTTTATTAACACTGTATGCTGTAGAATATAGAGGAAAACCTTCCAAATGCAACGAATACCGCACGAAGAGAAAATAAGCTTTCCACTGAGTGCAATATTTTTGTAACTAATGTAACGTCTAAGACTTATCCGGTGATATATCTGATACATCCAAGAGCAACACATAAGCTTGTGATTGTCTGTCGCTTTGGGGTTGGACGTCCTTTTAGAAACGGAAATGCCTACCCTAGATGGTCGTGGACCTCGCTCTTTTGCGCGATGCCTTAAAATTGTGAGGATGGTTTCGCGATCCCGGCATGATACGTTACTGTTCAGGCTGTTGATGAAGTATACTGTATAATAATAATAAATAATTGGTTTTAATGCTCTTGTAAGTACAGAAAAAAAAGAGAAGATAATTCTGATGCAGTGAGCAAGTGGCAATGTTCGCTTTAGTTGTCAATCAAAGTCATTGGAAAAAAAAACAAACGAACTCTCACCTGAAAGACAGATAAGTATAAAGTATATGGTCATTATCACTGATATGTACTTTGAAATACCACCATGGTTACCGAAATTTCGACGTTTGTTGCCTCATATGGGCAGAGAACTATGGAAATCTGCTCTTCCTTTGCCACGAATGTAGAAGAATTATTATCTTTGCTACCTTTCCGTAGCCCTGGATAGTAAAGTTGGTTTTTCATATCAAAACAAAGCTGATGCAGCTCGGTTCCCGTTGTGTCCCCCAGTCTCGGTGAGCTCGTCCTCAATGTACAGATCCTTGGAGCGACGTTACACGCCCCAGGTGTCGCATTACGCCTTCCAGGTGTTCATTGTCCGGAACGAGTTTAAATTACAGCCCGCCGATATGGATCGCCGTGCGCCGTCTCGCTCCCTGTTCCATACGGTCGGGTAGCGTACCCAGTGACGTCATCCAGGTGGGGAACAGCGGTGTGACAGGACGGATTATAGGGGAAACTCCTTCTGGAAGACTTGAATGAGAGTGGGAAATGAGGCTCTTTGTGCCTCTATCTAACGGGCTGTTCAGTATCGACGCAATGTTTTATTAAGTAATAAAACAATGACATTTCAAGTGGAATGAATATAACATATATCTAAAATCAAAAATGCATGAATGGCAATTTAAGAAAATTATGTGTGGAAAATGATATATTGCAAATGAACGCCCCGTGATAACTTGTAAATAGTCATTCTTTCGCTAAAATTCTCGATGACACGGTCATATAATTGCAGCTCTATCTCAGCGATGACACGGATTATTACCTCTGTCAATGCTTGAATCGTCTGGGATTCTTCCTGTAGACTTTACTTTTAATATAGCTTCAAAGGACGAAGTCCAACGAAGTCAAATCGCACGAACGAGGTGGCCAGTTGACAGGTCCGTTATCATTAAATTTCTGCTAAAATGACTGGATTGTGTCTCGTAATGTGTGACAGGTTGCTCCATCCTATTGAAACCAAATGTCTTCGACATCAACATTGTTCAGTTCAGGCCACAAAAAATGTTGTAACAGTCGTCGGTATCGAATCGGTGGGCTTCAATTCTTGTGTCAATTGGTTCTTAAATGTCTTTAACGCCAAATCCTTGTGTAGAATACGCCAAGCAATGGTTTGTGGAATATGCACCTGTTGTGAACGCCGTGGAATTGACATTCTTGGGTCATCTTGAACACTCTCACGAACTGCATCAATATTCGCTGGTGAGCGGCCTGCGCCTGGACGAATCGGTGTTTTTGTCTAAAACTGAACCAGTCTCTCAAAATTTCCTCCCTATTCCCGATATTGCTGACTTATTTGGACGATTGTCTGCATTGGCTGTTCCACGCTGTACGTATTCATTTTATAAATTGCCAACTATAGTAGTTTACAAATGACATTTCTACTGTCAAACATAAGCTTGACAACCTTACAAAGAATTGCGCCCCTGGTGGAAAACCCTATATTTGGAGCTATGTGACAATCGCAATTATATACACTAATGCTCCAATTCACAAATTCAACGAATGAGATGGCATCTGGAATCATAAATAATATTAGAAAAATCTTATTCTTTATCAAACATGTCGCGTCCTTTACTGGCCAATAGGATATTTGTTTCTAGCCTTACCATCTTTGGCGCGATTCACGTGGTCGTGTAGTCGCTCTACCGTACCAGCCCAGTGTGCGCGATATCTTCCTGATAACAGTATATTGATTATTATAATAATGCGTTCAACAGAATTTTGAACAGCAACAGTAAGACACTGGGCTGCGTTTGTAAATTGTTGCAGAGTCTGTGTACTACTCTACGTATAACAATTTAAGCGTTCGTAATTGTTTGACGCACCGTATATGCTTTCGGAAATAGAACAAAGTAATCCTTTTGGAACGTCAAAAGCGTGCTTTGCTTCTCGAGCTCAAAACCTTGAGAATAAGGGTTCTGTCACTTGAAATTCTCGTGGTTCGTTGTTTGTTTATTTTATTTGGTTATCAAAAACTGCTCAAAAATGGCAGAATACTTATATATTTTTCATGATAAATGCTACATTGTATCCTTAGGGTCTTTCATAATAACTACAATGGTCGCAGAAAACGTGGTTAGAAATTAGTCGGCTGTCATCAAGCGTCATTACATGACTATGTAATAATTTATGCATTCTAAAACAAAGGTTTCACAGTATTCCAGAGTAAAATTTCATCTGTCAATCTACATTCCATCACTGCGTACGGTATTACATTACCAAGTGATTTACAAACGCACATCTTTTATTTTCAATGTAATACTCAGTAGTGGCGTCTTTTCAATCTATTGTATCAGGTTTAATCCACGTTTTAAACAGGCGACAAATCGTCTTTGATGGTCGGAATTCGCGTCAACTTTTGTGACTGGGCACAAACGAAAGATAGGTTTTTGTGTCTGAAACATGTGATATATGAAGTACTTCTTTATCTGATATGAGAACCAGGAGCCCATCTTAGACAAATCATATGATTTCTCTCTAGAGACATTTTGCAAGAAGTCTGCCTGAAAGGCAAAATAAAAGCAACACGTAGTATTTTGGTGAACTTTGGAAAGTCATAGTTTTTTTTATTTTAAACTCCATTCTGGTGATTTTTTCGACAGGAGATAGGTACACCAATTGGCTTCAATTTCATTACTTATTTTTCTTATGAGGGTTACCGCTTGGCTAAAGGGTAAATCAAAGTGTTGCTTCATTACCACAACTTTAAATCACTCTATACGGCTATGACTTTACCTAATCAGACCGCAACGCTTACCATTATCAAGAGCTGCATACTCTTCAATTTAATTTTTTTCTTTTAAATTCCCGCACGAATTCAAACATTTTTCCATGATATTGTACCAACATTCATTAGCTTTTTGTGTTGCGTTCCGGTTTCCATTATGTCGTCGTTTGTCTGCAGGGTTGAACAAAAGTTTGAAGCCTAACTTTAGGACACGTTGTTTAATAATTTAGTGACATTCTGATGTTTAATTTCTCCGTTATGATTTGATTTCGGGTATACGATAAGCCAAGCGAAAATTATTCTCTTGTCGCAGAATAATTCAGGCACAATTTTTATTTAGATAGATTGACGCGGTCTAGCTTTCTGGGCTCGAATACTAGTCACAGCTGATTTTAAATTCAGCTCGTCTGTGGGTGCAGGATTTAGTAATATTTAGTATTACACAGAGCAGACATTTTCAGATTACGTACTAAACAACCATGTCTCTAAGTTTACATTTTTATAACTTAAAAGTGGCTGCTTTGTATAATTCAGAATATGCCTAGCTCCTACTCGCAAACAGAGCGAAAAATTATCTGAGAGGAATATTCTAGTCGTGAGCTACTAAAAAAAATATTTTAAACGTTGTTCAGATTCATTCTGCTCCAAAAGAATAGTCATCGCTCGAACTATCAGACAAATATCATAATGCAGTTGAAAATACATGAGTTATGACGTTCAGAGATTGACCAAAATAGTGAGTGAAATGTCCATAACTCGGTATCCACCCCTGGCAAAATTTGTGAACTTATTCCTAGATATGCATATACTCGTATTGTGACAATATACTTTACATCTAACTGTCCTCCAGGTTCTGCGTTGCAACAAGAGCCTGGAAGGTCCTGCACCATGCCGAGATCGCGTGAAGCCATTAAAAATTGGAAAAATCCAGGACTGTCTTGGTTAGGCATTCCCGCTCCCAGCGACATTCAGCCTCTCCAAAGTGCCAAGCAAGCATGACGTTATATATTGTCTTGTATCTACCAGATGGTATCTTGAACGTGAAAACCCAACTGGTGTTGATGTTGCAACACACCTGTTGACAGCTTCGATTGCTAATGCTGCATCTACATTGTTCTTGGAACCCGAAATGCGACAAATAGTACCTTAGTACCGCAAAAAAAGATCATAAGTGTTTTCTTTCGAGGTAGACGTTTTGATTCGCCACCCAAAAGGCAAACTGCTAAGTTTGATGCTGTTCTTCCACAAGGCAAGCAACATGGTGCCCTTCAGGTGGGAATATACTAATTGTCGCTTTTCCCATCCGTAGACAAATATTGCAATAATAGTCGAACTTTATGTAAGATCCAACAGGTGTAATGTGACAACAGTTCTGGATGGGCTTCCGCATTCTGGCGGTCGCTCGGCATTTTTGGAGCGATGAGCGAGGATGACATGTCTGGGACCTCCAAAAGAAAGGATAGCCTCATGCTCGCTGGCCTCTGGTAGACTTTAGCAGTGCTCGTGTTCATACATTTTAAAATTTAAGTTTGTGCAATTTATTGTTCATTGCCTTGTGTTTTGTGTAAATTGTGTATCTAGTTGTGTTGCTTAAGATGAGGTTCAGTATATTTCCGCATTCTGACGTATATCTTTTGTCGGTATGCAATTACTTATACTAATCTTCTTCAGTGCCTGCCTGAAAACTGCTTTAGCAGTATCAGAACCTTTTGTAGCAATCTGGACCTGTTTTCTTAACTTTTTATATGCTTGTTATAATCGGTCAATGAATATTATTCTAATATATTCTATTTTCAAATTACCATGATGGCCGTGCATGATCCAGGCATGATGTGGAACCTTTTAGGATGTTATTGCAACACAGTGTATGGTAGCGGCAAAAAGAAATGAACGGCCACTCGGAAGTTATAGGATATATTATCAAAGTCGCTTTTTTGATCTGCACTTCGTCAGTAAAGACCTACATATGTGATTTTGTTTAGCGGCCAGAAAACCCGGCAGACCGTCTCATGAAAGCAACGTGACAAGTATCAGACGTTAGATTAATAGACTTGCACTTTCGTCAGAGACCCCTTGACCTGATGAACCGCTACTGGTGCTGGTTGCCAGAGTAAATCATGATAGGCGGAATATGCCGCGATATGAGAAACTTGAGCTCCCAAGCGAAAGGGTTTTGATTTGTTCATGTAATTGGGTTTTGCTAACATCATTAAAGCTACACGAAAAGGATATCCCGGTGTACGAATTGGAACCGGGTATCCAGAATATTTTGGTATGCGTGGAGTGCAATTTTACCGTATACAGATATGCTGATAATGCAGTTATTAACTTTACCTGTAATTTGCTTGGTAATGGTTATACTAGTTTGCATATCAAAAAATACCGTAGTGGGTCAAGAGAAGCCAACTATCCTACCAAAAGATGAAATTAAAACTTTCTTTGTATTCGCCCTTTTGTGTTATTAAGACACCACATTTATCAAGGGCTTTTGGATAGGAGGGAGCTTGAAATTTTATTTTATAGACAGGTTTTTACTGCATTTTGCACAGTTTTAATTCTGCCAAAAGTAGCAAATAAAAAGCGGGACCCAAAATTCATACGGTAGTATGATCATGTATTTGGTATCAAAAGTCATGCATTCTAATTATTATAAAACACACTTATGCCTCGAGGTTTTACCTGCGGAACCTATAGATCGCTTGTCAAATTTTCCCAGCATTCAAGTTGGCTGTCAATTCACTAAGTCCATCAAAGATGCAATACGTGATCACAAGTTTACAGAATTACTTAAAACCAACGTTTTATGTTAGTAACAACTTCAAGCGTACACAGTGGGGCGTAACAGCTAGTGCAAAATAAATCATCTGCATCGCTTGGTGATCACAGGTTGAGTAGGACGATACAGGCCGAACTGTTGTCGGCTTGACGCTGACAGTGGAGATTTTGGTGCTTGCTGCGATAGTTGACTGCAAAATCGACGATAAATTCGCGGATAAAGCTATGCCTGTAACCTCTTTCGGGTATCAACTGGTGTGTGGACGTGTCTCCATGTTGTGGTTGAGACCTGATGCTTCAGTCGTATATAACAAAAAAATCTCATTTTGAAACAGTGTTAGACAGATGGTCGGAGGTCTCTAATATTATTCACCACAAAATTGTTCCCATACCATCTAAAAATTCGAATTCATAGAACCGAATAATCTACTCGTACCAAGTCTCGTTCACTTCAAAAACTATGAGTTCAGTACCTATATTAACAGGTCGTACATCAAAAGTATGATCAAATATATTTACACAGACTTCGAGAGGTTTCGATTCGCCCTTCCCATATGTCATATGAGTTGTGCATAAGGCATTTTTGTTTTCACTGGCTATTGCGCCGAGTACTTATGGCAAACTGATCTGTCAGGAACTTAAGCGCAACCATCCCTATGGACCACTGAAACCGAATATGCAATCTACTCATTTAGAATATCGTTTTCAAGATATCAGCTAAAATTCCAGTTTTTATAAAACGTATTATGAAAAATCAAAAATACTTGCACATCTGTTGTTTGGATGGAAACTTCTCGAATGGGTAAGACTATACTTTATCGCATAATCGCAAATACTTCATTTCTTACTTTAAAATGAGAGATTAGGATGTAACTTGCCCGAAAATATCATTTTTTCTATAAGGAACCCTCTTCTTGCTATTTTATGGAATTTCGAAGTTGCATTTTTGGTGGTAATACTCTAGAATGGAATACTGTTTTGTACGCTTTTTTTGTTTTTTGCACAAAATCATGCTCTAAATTACAAGAATATAAAATACACTAAGGAAAATAGATGTGAAACTGAAAAAACGTTGTTTTTTGCAAAATCAGCCGTGTTATTACACGTTAGCTTAATAGCTAAAATAACAGTTCAAAATACATACCTTAATGATGTTGCTTACTTGGTAAGCTGTGTATAGGTGTTGTGTTGTGATTTTTCAAAGTCTTCTTGAAATTCCTTAACCATTTTTTTTCGCGTATTTTCAATGAGATCAAAGTCTTTGCGTTTATAAAAAATATTTGAAAGTACAAACAATTCTGAATGACCATTTTATAACATTAATTTCTTGACAGATAAGATAAATGATGTCCATTGTTGCCAAGTTGTACGTTTTTTTGGGAGAAATACGTAATAAAAAATGAGGTTATTTGCAAAATAAAAGTATCAGCTTATTGTGAATGGCGTGTTTTATGAGAAGTTGACCCAATATTTACCGAAAACGAGATGAAATTTTGAACAGCATGTGTCGAAACAGTGGAAAATTCACCAGCGGCTCGCGTGACAGAAAATAAAATTAAAACCAACTTCGATTCGTCGATTTGAACCACCTCGCTAGGTTCACCCAACATGTGGTGGTGGATGGTGGAGTAGTGATGGGAACATTTATCTAAAATAAAAGAAACTACTACTTAAGAATGAAATATTTTCATCATTAAAATAATGCAATATTGCATTATCGCGATGAATAGTGTCACAGTAGTTTACATTGTATGTTATATTCGTATAATTTTGAGCAATATTTTGTGTAAACAAGAAAAAAACAGCTTATATACCACAGTATTACCACACAAAATGCAACTTTGGAGTTCTATAAAATAGCAAGCAGAGGGTTCCTTAAAGAAAAAATGATATATTCGTCCAAGTTACATCCCAGTCTTTCATTGTAAAATAGTAAATGTAATATTTGCGGTATGCGATAAAGTATAAACTGAATCCAAATTCAAGATGAGATGTAAATAAAAACAGTTAGCGCGTGATCTCTCGATAACAGGTGGGGACAACGCCTCTTATTGGTCAATACGCCATTAAATTTCAAGCGGTCGCCTGGCGGAATAATGCGCGGGGCAGGGACAGGGCAGGCAGAGTTGCATTCAGGTCACCGTCCGTCGCGTGTATCACTGCATGCTCGTGTTTTCGTATTCACCTTGCTTGGTTGTTACTGTTGTTGTTGTTAAGTGTATTTGAGTAATTTGTTAAGTTTCTGTTTCTGTTAAATACTGTCATCTTTGTTTTACAACACGTTGGTGGTAGTCCATCATTTGGAGGTAGCCCTGAATGCGGCCCTGTACGCCGTCCTTGCTTTTGGCAATCACGCATCCATTCTATCTTGGGTATAAATAGACTATAGTTCAGCCCTCGAATGTATTGTTCCTGCAGAGTGTGAAAAGGTAAAACTGATATCTAGGTAACTTCATGCTTGAGTCATCCAACGTAAAGCTGTCCAGCGATGCAGCGCTTCTATGATAAAAAGCAGCAGTCATGGAAGAGCTACACAGTGACATACTATCAAATCTGACAGCCAAGTAAAAACTGCTGTCAAACTGAAAAAGGTATCCCATGGCTACTGCTATTCAGCATAAAAGCGCTACACCGACGGACGGAGTTATGGTTTCTGAAGGCTCCCAATATGTTTCATTTTTCTAGCACCTGGATACTTACAATGTAATCCTTAGCTATCGTCTTGTACTTGTACACGTAGAAGTACGACTGGATGTTGAACATTGCGTGGTACTTCCCAGTCTGGACTATCGGGGCTACGTACCATGCATCTGACAATATGTCCAAGAGACCATCTCGTACTCTCAGTGGTTCGTGGTATGAGGCTGGAAAGAATACCTGAAATTAATTTAGTCAACCTACTTGTACAAAGGGGGGACTACCTACTAGTACATGGTGCCTTAGACGCCTGTTTCGAGCAACAGACAAAGTTGTATAAGCTAGTTCGTAAGAACTCCGTAAGGATACGAGTATAGAATAAAACAATCCTTCTTTTCTGTATGAGTGACGTCAGCTCCGCCTAGTGACGATAATTATTTGGGACTAGAGACCTGTCAATTCCTGGCAACAAGTTTTGTATTATTCAATGGAATTAAGTGAAGTCAAAAGACAGTACCCCAAAAGCTAGTGATGCATACTAAACGAGGAAATTTGCATACTAAGACAAAAAACAAATGTGATAATACAAGGGATGTCTGTCTATCAAACACGATTTAAGCTTCAAGTCTCAAACTATGCAAAAGCGTAAAGAAGTTGGGGCTAGCACAGTATGTAGGAGATGTTGAATTCAAACGTCTATGGTTCAATCTCCGTACAATACAAGGTTGAATCTATGTACACATCTACTTGACGAAATTTTATTTTTCAGCTAGCGTCAAGTCAGACTATATTGACTAGGACTAGTTCAATGTTTATTTTGTCGTAATTTTTTCACACACTATAGTAGAAATAGTATATATTCACTAATATCATTATAGGTTACGTTTCTTGCGTATCTCTATTTACAGCATCTGAGTATGCATTTATGTAGGAATAAAATTTCCACCTACTGTTTCTCCATTGTTCTTACAGTTTACAATGTAACATGGATTATAACCCACTTAGGCCCAACTTCACCAACAACAGTTCATTATTCTCGACCTATAGGGTAACAGACCGTCAGATACAGCGAATGAGCTTCAAGTTCCAATCAACAAATTTTAGCAACCAATAGCTATGAAATGTTGACAACAAAATACTGTCAAAGTATGAGCTGACAACTTGTCATTGACACATTACCAGCTTATTGAATATTAAGAAATTACATATAATTCAGTCAAAATTTTCAGAAATGTTTGATTTTTGAATTAAATTCATGCTTTAATTACTATTGTTGATTTTGTATTCATGTTTATATTATTTTGTTCAATTGATATGTGATACTGGGTGCTTTTTTCCTATAAACCTCTTGCAGATAGCCATTAAGCACCTACTTGATGACAGGGTCTACCAAAAGATATGGCTCGTTTCCAAACATTCATTAATTTACTTGCCGTTCATCAGAACCATTATGGCACATTAGATTGATATTCCCACAAAACCATTCAGGTTTTTTGATATCCATACATCCATATACAGTATATTCAGATAAGAGATAGACCGGATGTAAACAAAAGGTTCGGGTGATTTTCATGCTAACGCCGCCGTCTCGACGTAAAACAGGAGCCCTCATTGGTCAATTCGCAATTAAATGCCTATGCCGAGCGGCAGAGCAGTCGTATCAAGGCAGAGTCACATTCAGGTTCAGACGTGTTACGTATGTCGTGTGCATCATTGCAATTTGATATTTCTTTGGACGTTTTCGTTTGTTATCTTATTAAGTTGTTGAGTTTGTCGTTGTTATTGTTATACCTTGTTATTGATTGTTATTGTTATCAACTGCTTGCGCAAAATGCCCAGTAGTACAGATACTGCCGATGAAGTTGTAAACTCCTGTAGTCCACCTAGGAAACGCTCTAAAAAAAGACACATGAGTGCAGAAATGAAAGAGGTCATTTTGAATATATATAAGATCGAGCGCGAGGAGAACGAGGCATCAACCATCAAAGAAATTGTTGTGAAGGTTTCTCACAAAGTTGGGGTGTGTCGCGCATCAGTGTTTAATGTGTTAAGACAATACAAAAAAAATCACACCTTTTCTGGGCCAATGACCAGTAAACATCGCAAAAGTATTGTTAAATCATTGGATGAAGCTGATAAGCATGCGATTAGGAGGAAAGTGCATGAATTCTTCTTTAGGAATGAAATACCTACTATAGATAAAGTACTGCAGGGGGTAAATGGAGATACAACGTTGCCAAATTTCAAACGATCAACTTTCCATGCGTTACTGAAGCATTTAAATTTCAAATGGAAAAAACGGGGTCGTAATAGTTTACTACTGGATAGAGAAGAAATTGTGCTATGGAGGAGGGACTATTTAACAAAAATTGGGAAATATAGAAATCAAAACAGGAAGATTTATTACCTTGATGAAACGTGGGTAAACGCAGGACACACTACAAGTAAAGTATGGGTTGATGATTCTGTAACTTCATCCAGGAGGGCCTTTCTAGATGGACTGTCCACCGGATTAAAAAATCCAGCAGGTAAATACGAGTAATAGACAACAATCGGATGTTTTTCAAACCTTGGGAACAAGGTTCTAAACATTAATTCCAGCGGGCAGATAAAACATATTACAAGTAACAAAACTTTTATAACTTTCGATAAAATGCGTGGATGTTTTATTGTCATTTTCATTTGTTAGAACTTTTTTAAGCCATGTTTTTATGTGTTTTCGACATTTCAATAATTTTTTAATATAATCTTAAAATATGTCGAATATTATAAACTTGAAAAAAGTTACTAAGTTTTATATTGTGTACCGTTCCTAATATTTCTAATCATTTTAATTCATACTTTAAGCTTTATAAAGTTATAATTTGTTAATATTAATATTTGCGCGTAGTTCAGGTTCCTGATCATTCATTTTTTAAAGGTTTATAACTTTAAATTAAATTGTGAAGCGCTGAGTAATCATACGACGTTCAATATTCTTTCTTTCAATATGACTAAATAATCCCAATTATAGCAATCTGATACTCATGTCTCAATGTTTTTTCGCTGAATGTGATGAAAACATTTGAAAAAGGTTCGCTTATTGAAATAAATCTACACCAGTTAGTACTTCGATTTCCAGGTAAAGGGAAAAGGCTCATTATCTGCCATATTGGCAGTGAGGATGGATTTGTTGTTGACGGTCTGTGGTGCTTTGAGTCTAAGAAAACTGGAGATTACCACTAGGTAATGAATGGCGAATCGTTTGAACAGTGGTTTTCAAAAATTTTATCGAACTTAGAGGAAAACGCAGTAATTGTGTTGGATAATGCGCCTTATCATTCTCGAAGAATGGAGAAGGTCCCAACAACGGCTTCAAGGAAAGTTGATGCTCAAAATTGGCTCCGCACGAAAAATATCAACTTTGAAGAAGCAATGCTGAAAGTACAATTATTAAGAATTGTCAAGGATCACAAGGCGGAATATCAAAAATACGCCATTGACGAAATGGCAGCAAGTCAAAATAAAACTGTGCTCCGTTTACCTCCATACCATTGCGAGCTCAATCCCATTGAGCTCATATGGGCAGAGGTTAAAAATTATATAGCTAAGCACAATACAACTTTTAAATTTTGTGACCTCAAAGGACTTTTCAAAGAAGCACTAGAATTAATAACAGCGCAAAAATGGGAAAACTGTATTAAGCACGTGAAAGACAAAGTTGAAAAGAGAATGTGGGAACTGGGCAATATTTTAGAGGAACAAGTCGAGCCATTCATCATTGACGTTGGTGCTTCAGGCAGTAGCGATGATGAAAGCTCATCAAGCTCATCTTTCCAATAAAAGATGTCGTTCATCAAATTCGGTAAGTTATAAGTAATTATAAAGCTACTGTATTTTTTAATTAATTATTGACATTTTTGAACCCATTTTGGTAAAACCTATTCAAGAATCAACTTTCAGACAATGTTCAACCATGCACATTTTTTTACGTTTTGAACGTTTTAATTTGGTTACATATTTACCTAGAAATCAAAAAATATACTAATCAATATTCTAAAAGCAATTTTAAGAGATATACGATTATTTTTAATTTAGGCTAATTTTAACGCCATTTTGAGATTATATTCGACTGTATTTCACCAAACATCAGGCGGCATCCGAAGCTGGAAATCGAAGCGAAAATTTTGAAACCCTTATGTATATTTACATCATTATATATTTCTTACCCCACCCCCACATGATCCTATATCCTATATCCATCGTATACACATCGAATTGTGCTAATTTACTACAAAGTTACGCAAAGCAGCATCTACTATCTAAAATATGTACTGCGTGACTCCCAATACGTCGCTGCCGAATGTTACAGCGTTCGATGATCACGTGGTCTTGTTTATACCCGGTCTATCTCTTATCTGATTATACTGTAGTTGAATATTTTTCGTTGTTCAGAAACTGAACAAACATCCACACTATATTCACAGCGATTAAGTAATTCCCAAATATATGCCTTAAAGCTACCAGCAAACCTATAAAACCTGCAAAAAAACTACAAATTTGCCATATTTTTCTTTTTTCACGAGTCCACATTCTAGGTTATATTTATATTAGACATTATTTGAATACAGCTGATTATTGCATTTCAAGGAGTGACACATGTGTGGGATCTGTCAACTCCTGGTACCAGTCACAAAACATATATACTCTGAAGGTTTAATTCCATGCTATTCAATCACAACACGGTGACTTGTGTGGTTGTAAGAGGCCATTTTGTGAGGGTGCGACCGGGTTGCCAGATTGTGCATTAATATCCCGTTTCACCATCCTGGTCCCAGTGGAGTAAGCTCCGCCAACTGTTGAAATATACTCTACTATGCTTTATAAGACTATTCGTGACATTTTTCCCAAAATCATTGCACAACACTTGAATTTTTTTCATCTTTTTGCAAATGAAAATTTAAAATTATTTACATGACGCCGCAAAATAGCTCGGTACCTTGGGTTATACATCTCGACAGTAGGGATGTTCGATAGGATCCTATATTTAGAAGTATCAATACATTTCACGAGTATCGTCATCTTTCGATCCGGACTGTATCAGAAAGAGTGACTGCCATTTGGCTGCGACATTACCTTGCCAAATCAGACATATCCTTCATCATTTTCAAAGTTAGCGAGTTTCACTTCATACGTTCTTACCAGACATGCCCAAATCATCAGTTGCTGCCGTGATATTCATCCCGACCACTGCATCCCCACGGCTAGGCGACCTGTATGTTAAATTTGTATTGATAGGGCAGCGGGTTATGCTATAAGTATACATCATATGTCACAGTGTTTGTGCACTGATTGCACTGGTTAGATGATACCAAAAATATTTGCATAAATAGGAGAACTTTCCCATTCCGGATCGAACAATCTACCAAAGATTCTTATAATCATGATACCTAGTAAATTTTCACGAAAAAATGCAAAACCGGCAAATGTAAAAGATTAATTTCGCACCCTCCACCACTTTGAATTTATACAAAAATACAAAAAAGTTGAAGGGGGTCAATTTAGAGCGAGACACCCCATACCTAATGGAACACCCTTTTCACTAAATAATCTTACCAGAAAAATCTTCCAAGTCTTTGTCTTTCTCATAGAACCCGTATTCTTGGAGGGTAGTACGTAAGCACGACTCTGGCAGAACTTCGCATCTAGTCTGGATGTACTTTCTCAATTCTTGGTTTCTATCCTTTTTCAGCATACCATGGATGAGGGATACTGGACCAAGAGCATGTATACTGTCCATTTCAGTGACACCATAGATCAGCTCAAACCTGAAACGGAGATCGAATAATATTAAAAGCTTTCAAAAAGACTACGATTTGATTTAGGGATGGACACATAGAGATTAAATAAAAAATATGGCGTCAAGTCGGTTGACTCTGTAGTTGCCACAAAAAGCCGTTGTTACCTCATAAAGGTAGGCCGTCTAAAACAAGTCAGACAAACAATACATACAATTAGTCTACAGATATTCTTTCCCTGCCCTACCGGAAGTGCATCTGGTCAGACGTGACGCCAGTAGGCGTGCGAAATAAAATTTCATAATGTTTAAATGCCTACAAAGAACGAATTTAAAAGCATTCCAAAAAATTATTGATGGTCATATAGCCATTCAACTTCATAAATTATCTATGTGCGAGTTTGGTCATCCTTAGCAACAGGAACGCTCAACGCTCCAAACTTTTTATTTTCCACGCCACTAGCGGATAAGTGTTGTAATCGCGAAACATTTCGAAACTGAGGTAATTCGATTTTTTTGATGTAATATCACATGTAGAAAACCATGCCACTCATTTCTGTGTGTCTATATGTCCATCGATCCGTCGGTCCCACGGTCTGTCCATAACTTGGAAAGTACCGGTAGGTATTTGATAAAATATTCACAAAAAGGTTCGGACTATGCGAAGAACAAAAAAAAACCGATGATCAAGCCAATTGATTAGTGTATACTTGAATACGGTGAAAGTAAGCGCTGATAAACAAAATCGTATCTTACTTTTTGAAAATATCTCCTTTCTTCTTCATCGCCTCCTTCGGATCGCTTGTGACCACAACAGTGTCGACAACAGGTCCGAAGGAGCCGGCAAGCGAACTGGCTACTCGCATGACTTCGTTCAAGCTGATTCCGCGTAGACATGCTTCCTGATCATAATGGGATGAGTTGCAGCCTAGTTCACGCAGCACTTTCTGGGTCGTCTCGTCCGGGTTCGAAGCCATCGCCCAATCGGCTAAGGATGTGCCTGACATCAGAATCGCACGATGGAAAAGCCCTAAAAGTGTTTCAAGTTATAGTTTGGTGCAAGGAAGCAAGGTATCGAAATAAGATAGCACAAAACGCCATCTCTCATCAGAATGGACCACGGTGAGAGTGAGTAGCAGCTATCAGTTGGAGCAATAAATGTCTCAGTTTGCGCTTGATATCACAGATACCGCTGTGACCGCTAGAGTGAGACGATTCTGGCGGTATTGTAGATGTGGTTCGTCATTAACACGTTCGCTGCCATACAAACTTCAAAACACTCTTTGAGAGGCCAATATATTTTTTCGAAAAATCATAAAGCCAAAAGTGTTTTTAGCGATCTCTTATATATTATATTTGTTTGTTCTGTGTATTGAGTGTCAAAACTACAGTGACTCAAGGGCTGAGTCATCGGCCTCTCAGATGCATTTCTACAAGTAGAGGCCGCATGACTCAACATTTGAGCCATACAATGAATTCAGTCGAATTTTCCAAACACAAAAGGAAGCTAGGTAAATATTTAGAACAATGTATTTCTAAAAGGGTACAAATACAACATCAATAAAACAAAGAACATAAATGCTAAAGTTAAAATTAAGAAAATAGAAGAATAGGTGATATTTTTCAAAAAAAAACACGTCACAGTTTTTTTTTTAAAACGGTACAAGTCAAACATCAGTAAAACCGATACCTAAGTATAAACTAAAAAAACGTAAAATAAAAATACAAACAAGGAAACTAAACTTTGGTTTTTCCTTTATTGCAGAAACTAACATATATAGTATTCACGAGGATATGGTATCCTAACATTAGAACTACATAAAACGCAAAAAGAGTAAGTGGGCACTTACTTTGATGTATGATATAATTGGAAACAGTTTCCAAGACATAACCCTGGCTTATCTGGGCAAGCTGGACAAAAAAACGGAGTATTTTTGCGCGATTTATTTTCATAACACACTCTACACCTTTTTCTCATTTGTCGTCCTGCAGCATCTAACTGGTATTTTTCAGGCAAATGACAAGCTGTTTTCTTGGGACATGGATCAGCCTCAGGTTTATCTTCTTTTTCTGACAATAATTTTTCTATAATGTTGTGTCGAAAGTCATAGTAGTTTAGTTTTTTCTTGGTTGAATATTGGTTATATAGGTGATAACTATTGAGAAGCATCATTGATATTATATGAATACCCATCTTTTTGTACCACCTAATGGTTTTTCGTTCACTTGCATAATACGAAAGCATCTGGTCTTGGCGATCTATTCCTGACATGTACTTATTGTACATAATGATCGCTTTGGGTTTTTGCTTACTTTCTCCTCTTGAACCATTTCACCATCGAATTCTGTAGAAATGAATAACACGTCTCTCTTGTCACGCCATTTCCCAACTGTAACTCCACCGGAGTATTTGCTAACAGTTTCACCTCTAGCTAATCTCTTAGAAGTAATTTCAGATGGATTGCCCTTCCTGTTCGCTCTTAGTGTTCCAGTCACGTAGGTTCCCTTCAAAAGTAGTTCCTTGGCCAAAGCAATACTATTGTAATAGTTGTCCATATACAATGAGTGTCCTCTTTCAAGATATTTTTTTACGAGACAAAACACAACATTTGCAGAATGTCCCAATTCCCCCTGCATGTCCTTTTCGCCCCCAGTATATATCCTCACTTTCAACACGAGACCATTAGGTTCCGATAAAATATATAGTTTCACACCAAATGTGTGCTTTTTATTTTTAATATATTGCCGGAAAAGCAATCTACCCCTCCACACAAGACCATCGACTCATCTAGAGACAATTGTTTATTGGGATAGTAAATGTCATACATTCTTTAGTTGAAAAAGTCTTGTAGCCATCTAATCTTCGATAAACGGTCATCATATCCTGGTTCTCCTCTTTCAGGATTTTTGGAAAAATGTAGATACCTTAGAATCGTCAAAAAACGATTTCGGCTCATATGGTTCCTAAAACATTCGAGATTATACAACATGTGAGTTTTCCAATAGTCCCGCATCCGGTTTATTTGTATATTGCCCATATGAAGCCATAACCCTATGAAAACTTTCAATGTTGAAACTGTTAAAGGCTTCCAGTCGGTTATTCTTGACTTCTCCCTCGTGTTTTTGCTCAAAAACAATTGCTCGGCGTATCTGTTCGTTTCAACAATGATATTTTCGAGAAATGTGTTCGTAAGAAATATATTGAAAAAGTCAATAGGGTCGTCAGATGCTAAGTTTTCTTTTAGTCCAGGGTTGCCGGAAAATGGAAAGTCCTTTATGTCTGGGTTATCGGCCCACATTGGAACCTCAGAGCGATCACCTTCTTCGGAGGTTTCAGGGATCATAGCATGCTCCCAAATCTCCTCTTCTTCGCTTGAACTCGTATAATCAGGCTCATACTAGCTGCCACTGTCTACAAAAGGTTCCTCGTCACTTTCTGATAAGTATGCTAATGCTTTTAACTCCGAATCACTAAAAAATTTCCCTCTTTTAGGATCCTCCAACTTTCTCTTCGGTCTAGATGGCCCTGGAATTTCGCTGTCCATTGTACACTGGAGGCAAAAACGTAACCTCAAACCAATCGCGCAAAAACACGTGTTTATAAGTCAATAAAAGGCCGGCGTAATATGCTGCTACCCTTTCAGTAACCGACGCACTACTGCCGGGCAGCTGCTGTGACTCAACAGTTGAGTCATCGGCAGTGAACGTGTTAAACAACTAAATTTACTGCTTTCATTCGTCCTTCCATTGACAGCTGTTTCGTGCTTTAACTTAGCTTCCATCAAAATTGCCAGACATCAAGATCTGACAGTTTACTGGCTTCCTATAAAATCGTAAGGAGTGGGCTCAAATGCCTCTCACTCCTCCGAAGCGGGAGAATTTTCTCCAGTCTAAAACACACTATACTTATCAAAAGGGTATTTTGAATAAATCGGGGGCATATGTCACGAAAATGAAGAAAGTTGATTGTTTGGCAGTAGGTCCTAAACGTTACATGTTCCTACTTCAAATAGGGCTTCTTTACATAGTTCGATGATCATTAAGGTACGTCCAAAATCTTTCCAGTATACTGTTTCGTTCAAGTTTATGCATGTGGTCGAAAATGCATAAGGTTGCTTTATGAAACTTAAGGGTGGCGAGCACCACCTAGAGATTTCCAACCCAAATTGCATGAAGTGGCACTTTTGATGCTAAGGATACACACGTCTACTATTACGTTCATGTACGAAAGAATGCATCAAATTTGCATATTTATGTAATTTCCAGAATGGATAAAAAAACAGTGGATGCGCAACTAATTTCTAGCTTTGAATCTCAAGTAAGTGTATTTGAGACAAGAATCCAATGAAATTATCATCAACACGTATTATTAGCATACAAATCATTACTATGCACCTACGCATTGCCTTTTCCTTCTAGCTATAGGATACAAACATTGATAATTGAAGCATCATAACGTTTAGGCAATGCGTACTACTACAGAGCCAATTCACAACGTGTCTCTTAGATAGTGTTTAGTTAGCATCTTCTAGAAAACCGTAGGGTAAATCAGGGTGATATGGCGAACAAAAAAAAATGAGATATGTACAAAAGAAGAAATCGTTTATTTAAACAAAATAAAAACGCTATTATTTTACAAAATATATAGGCAACAACTTCACAGGATGATATCCTTTTTAAGGCATTTACAAAAGTTTGAAAAAACAAATTATTTATTTTTATCAAGTTCACCATTTCACCCATGCATACGGGTGAAATGGCGATTGCACTTTGGGTGAAATGCTGAATTTACTTCTCCTACTTTTTACCACAGATATTCAAATTCAAATTCAAATTCAAATTCAAAATATTTATTTCGTCATGAATAAACATCATAAACAAAAGAAATTCTACATATAGAGTAATGACGAAAAAGGACAGTCCCTCGATTATAAAACCGATACATTGGACCCTTTAATACAAAGAGTCCATGCGAGAAAGCCCTGAATACCCTAAAAGTTCTTAAAAAAATAACAAATACAATAAAGAGGCAAATGAAGAGGCGGTGAAACACAACAAAGGTAAAAACGAATAGAGAACCCCCGGGAGCTGGCAACGGACGCGAAAAACAAATCTATACAACTTGTCAGCGAGTAGGAATGTAAAAACGTTATTTTTGCTCACACAAACGCTGCTAAAGTAGCTGGTGATTCTGTAACAACGTTTTTGTCAGTTTTGAGAATGTTTTTGACGATGAGCTTTTAACTGAAGTTGGTAAATTATTCCATAAGTAAACCGCCACATAGGCAAACGATTGTCGGAAGGAACGCGTTCTATGTCTAGGTACGATAAAATTGAGATTATTTCTACTTCTCTGGGCACTAGGCAAAGGCACAAATCTTTCTCTTAAATAGGGCGGTTGACCTGTTTTTATAACCCTATAGATAAAAGAATACATGTGATATTTTCTGCGATTCGTCATGTTTAATATGTTGTAGTTATTCAGATAAGGAGTGATATGGTTTCGATATGGAATTCCAAATGCAAATCTCATGCAACTATTTTGAACTTTTTGTATGCATTTTTTGGTTCGCGACGATAGCGAATCACCATAGACGACATCTCCATAGTCAAAAAGTGATAAAATTAAGGTATTACACAAATAATATTTTTGTTTGGCTGATAAATGTTTTTTTAATTTGTTTATATTTTTTAGTCGCATGTAAGCTAAATTTGTTCTGTTTTTTATATGACTGCCGAAGCCAAGCGAGCTATCAAATATAATGCCCAGATTTTTTGTCTCCTGAACTATGGGGATTCTGTCATTGTTAATAGAAATTACTAAATTTTGTTCAAAATGTTCTCTTTCAATACTGTTTTTATTCATAACCATTACTTGCGATTTTGAGGGGCTTAGTTTAAGATTGTGATGCTTTGCAAATGTGTCAATTCTTTGGAGATCTGAATTTAGTTGTTGTTGTGCAATATGGATTGTGGTTTTATTGACAGGGAGATATATTTGTGAGTCATCTGCATATTGTTTTATCTTTGCGAATTTTACCGATTTGACCATGTCAGATATGTAGATTGAAAATAGCAAAGGAGATAAAATTGAACCTTGAGGAACTCCTCTTTTTATAGGTTTAAAATCGGTTTTGTAAATAGCAGAATCATTTGCTAACATAACACAGTTTGAACGGTTACTTAAGTATGTTTTTATTAGATTTACGGAGTTCTGCGAAAACCCCTGGTAATGTAACTTAGCTAGTAACATTTCATGATTCAGAGTGTCGAACGCTTTACTAAAGTCGAGAAGAACCATGCACGTACTATTTTTTTGTTCTTGATGATGTCTGATATCATCCAAGATATTAACTAATGATGTACTTGTGCTAAAGTTTTTTCTAAAACCGGATTGACTATCTGGTATGATGGATGGATCATGGATTCATATCTTGAACAGTCTTCGTGAAGCCAAAGTTGGCAGCTAATAAATTTGACCCAATCAACGTCCTTTTTAGTGCATCTATACAGTTCGCCGCATCCTACACAACAGCAGTCTTCATCGTCCACATCGTCATCATCATCATCTTTCAGGTCCATATCCAGCGATGAGTCAGATTCGGTATCAGTGGTAGACGCTTTACGTTTCTTACGTTGCTTGTTTTTGGTAGTTTCTTTGGTTATGGTTTTTCCTTTGGCCTTCTTTTTAGCATTTTCTCCACTCTTCACTGACTCAATTGATGTTTTGTTTTGGCATTTTCTGTTTCGTAGGTTAACAATATTTGCTGGAGAATTCAAAATCTCAGCTAAAGCTCTAGAATTTTTTCTTGCAGATGCAACTTTATTTACCATAGGTATCGGCGAGATATTATCCAAAAGTTTCCCAGGGGTTATTTGAGATTCTTCTATTGTCACTATTGAAGTCAGGTCTGTTGCCTCCGATGAGAAATGAATGTTTTTCTGTAGATTTTCTCCCCGTTGCGAACAGCCCAGTTGTGGTGAAGCTTGCATGTGTTCAATTCCCTGATTGTTATCTACTTCTGCAGTTGCTTCTGCCGAGGGATTTGGGATTTCCTGCCAATGCGAACAACCTGGCTGAGGTGAAGTAGATATTTTTTCACGTCGTTCATTGTTTTCCTGTTGATCTGAAGCTGATGTTAAAAAGGCATATTCGGGAATGGCATCAGTATTAAATGGGATGATTCCTGTGCTCCTGAACCCTGATATTGCGTTATCTGTCGTAGCCGCTTGTACCCATGCCTTACTAAGCCGTCCTCCGAACACTAGTCTTGAAATTTTTCTATTTGGGTTCATTTTAATGTAGGAGTTGCAAGCATTGTAATAATAGGATTTTAGAGCTTTAAAAAATGCTCTGTCGAGTGGCTGCAGATAATGCGTCGTGTGGCTGGGTAGACAGAGCAGAATTATGTTATTTTCCTCTGCAAACTCTAATGTGTCCACACTGCTACAATGAGAGCTGTGCCCATCCAAAATAAGCACGACCTTTCCCTCAGGCTTCCTCGGTGCAAAATGGTTCCTTAGCCACAGAAGGAAAATATCAGTTGTCACGTACGCCGACTTTTGTGACATGAAAATAATGGAACTAGGCAGCATACCGTCTCTATATTCAGATTTTTCATTCTTCCCCTTTAAAACACATGTTGGTGGTAGAAACATGCCTCTCCATTACAACAAGCAATAACGGAGATCGTTTCTCCCTTTTCACCTGATGTTATTGCTGCGACGCTCTTAGATCCCTTTGCTGTTTAATCCCCTTGATCGTGCCAGTGAAACTCCCTCCGATTTGCGGACCGAGAGTTCTGGATTCCTTTTTAAGAATAAATGCAGCCAATCCATACCGGCAATTTCCTTTTCTCGGTTAAATTTGTGGTGCTGGTTACATTTCTCAGCCAGTTTATATGCCATGATACGTACTTCTGTTCTTGTCGGTGCAAATCCAAATTTTTGTAATTTTATAATATGTTTCACCATCTTCTTCTCACATTCTTGTGTTAAGACAGGCGGTCCACCTAAAGCTTTTTTCGTGAAACACCCATTTGCTATTCTTCTTTTCAGCGTTGACCATGGAACACCAAACTCCTTTGAGGCTTGATTCAGGATCATTCCACTTTGTACTGCGTTTATGGCATCTTTAAGTTGCTCCTCTGTCCAGTCAGCCCGACTGGATCCTCTTTGCCTTTTATAAAATGTATGCATCTTTGCCTATAACAATGGTGACAGTTAGAACTTTTACTTAGTCCGAGAAATACGAGAATATAGTGTGTGTTTTGTTTTAATCACTGTCAAACCAAACCAAACCCGACCAAAAAAATAACAAAAAAGTTTGGACTTGCCCTGATTTGAACCCGCACCGCTAAAAAACTTAAACGTGACGGTCCGCCGCAACTCCCACTATGCCACAGCCGCTACAACTTCACGTCGAATAAATCCCGCTTACGATAAGAAACGTTAAAAATTCATGCATTGACAAAGCCTAGCCTTACAAGTAAGAAAAGTCGGTCACCATATCACCCATGCTCGAGTTCACCATTTCTCCTATTTGACATGGGTGAAACGGTGAAGAGCACTGGAAGAAGTTCACAATATTATAGGAAACGATTTTTAGGTTACGTAGTATATAAACAGTCTAAGGTGGCAGAATATATCAAAAAATACCTCGCGGACTACGCTACTTGAAGCAACATTTACAAACACATGCATCGTATAAAAATTATTGAGCATCGGAAACAGTTTTGTACAAATTACTTACGGTTTTTAAAAGGTGGCTGGTTTTTAACAGTTGCTCGCTGAACATGATTATAAACTGTTGGCATTCACACCTACAGAGACATCTGTGTACTCGGAAAAGAAATAGATTAATTCACCATTTCACCCGATTCACCATATCACCCCGATTTACAATATATAATGTTACAAAAAACCAATACAATGTCAAAAAATCGACATGTCACTTTTCAAGATAAGTATTAGCCGTACCGGCATATATAGTCATAGAACGCATTTTTATCCTACACTGACATCTTCCGACAGTCCCGGCTATTTCACCTCGGAGGTCCACAATGAGCACCGGCATTCATATGACTATTACTATAAACGAATGATACAGACAGCAACGAATTATGATAAATTAATTATTTAAAGAATTATAAAAACTACAACATCTACTCACTGTCTTTGGTGCCATCCCCAGTCGCCATGTCAGATAACATGAGCAAAGAAGCACAAGCCGCCCCTGTACTGTGACCCATCAATGTGACTTGCTTTGGATCTCCCCCAAACTCGGCTATGTTCTCTTGGATCCACACCAGTGCAGCCACCTGGTCAATCAAACCAAAGTTTGCACGATGCGGTGCCAGTTTGGTGAACCCTGTGATAAGAAAAATGACGTATTTATCGGAAAACTGTGCTAGATACGCCAGAATATACAGTAGAGTCCTGAGATTCGTATTATGGATTCAGGTATTCTCCAAGATGACGAAAACACGATGGTGTATTTGTATGTTCACTTACAGTTTCCATCGACAGTAGTATACCAAGGTTGGTTCTGAAATCAAGATAACGCTTAACAAAATTTTCAGGCTGCCCCTGTTTGAAACTATGTGTTATTTCCCAACGTTTGACATTCTAAAAGTCATATGTCGTCACAATTTGAGTCACATGTGTTATTTACACTTGACTACGTTACTGAATATTAGCGCGGCTTGTACACACGTTACCGTAAAGGCGCGGCGTAATTGATCCTCAGAATGCTTCACTGATCATGGATGACCGCCTGTGACATATGAGCTTTGAAATTTGGAACGTGCTATGAAAGGGGAGCTTAAAGTCATTTTAATTCTAGTACAAACTTTGGTATACTGCCATCGACACAGGCATGCTACACAGTAAATCGCAGTAATTCCCTCAGAAAAACAGACTCCCTTGTAAAAAAAAAACAGTTGCTTGTTCTTCTCAACCTTCTCCGTAACTACTTCAAACGTTTTGTAGTCTCAGAGGGGGCTGGTTGGCTGAGAGGTTAGAACGTCGACTCGAAGGCTAGCGAGTCCAAGTCTCCACCTCGGAAGTTAATTTTCAGCCATAATCTTCTGTAGCGTGTTGTGTACATCAGGCACTGGGTCGGTGCAAGAACAACATTGGCTTATTCAATAAATAGTCACCAATTAAAGGCTTGTGGAGTAGTACAGCATTGGTACAACGATGTCGGCAAAAAGAGTAAAGAGTGAGTAGTAGCCTCCCAACACAATTCAAAGGGTTCCCCACACTATGCGGGAGGTAACATTCAGGCATAAGACCGTAAGACGAGTGCTCTTGTCGCTCGACATCAACAAAGCTTCTGGTCTGGACTTGATTCCTGCCATTGTACTGAAGAGATGTGCAGCTGAGCTTGCTCCAGTTCTTTCGCGTCTCTTCCAGATATCTTATGAATCCGGCACCTTCCCAGAAAACTGGAAATTTGCTCATGTACAGCCCATCCCAAAAAAAGGATCTAAAACCGACCCTTACAACTACAGGCCTATAGCTCTGCTTTCTGTTATAAGTAAAGTGATGGAGAGGTGCATAAATCGCGAGCTTCTGGACTACCTCGAACGTCACAGCTTGATTAGCGACAGGCAGTACGGTTTCCGGCACCAACGATCCACAGGGGACCTCCTAGCTTACGTCACGCAACTGTGGAGTAAACTCATCCAGTCTCATGGTGAGGCTCATGTCGTTGCTCTTGACATCACGAAAGCGTTCGATCAGCTGTGGCACGCTGCCCTCTTGAGCAAACTTCCATCCTACGGCCTCCCAGAAAAGCTTTGCAGATGGGTGGCTGACTTTATCTCTGGCCGCAAGATATCCGTCGTAACTGACGGATTCTCCTCTTCATCCCACAACGTCAACGCGGGTGTTCCCCAGGGATCGGTCTTGGCTCCAACGCTGTTTCTCTTACATATCAACGACCTCCTTTCCTGCATGATCAACCCAATCCACAGCTTCGCTGATGACAGCACTCTACATGCAGGAATTCAGAGTGACAAGCCGATCTCTGCCGCTGAGCTGGAAAAAAGAAGACTAGCGACGACTTCTTCTCTGACAAGAGACCTGGAAGCTATCACTGCTTGGGGACGCAACAATCTTGTACAGTTCAATGCTTCCAAAACACAGTACTGTACTTTGACGAACAAAAAGCGTCCTAGCGCTCATACAGTTTCGATGGACTGTCGAGTCCTACCAAAGAGCCATTCATTTCGGCTGGTCGGAGTCCAGATCACCGAGGACCTGATCTGGCACGAACACATCTCTTCAATAGCTGCAGCTGCTGGGAAAAAGCTAGGCTATTTGTTTAGGGCTAAGAAGTACTTTTCTCCGCATGACCTTCTCACTCTATACAAGGCCCAGATAAGGCCTAGCCTCGAGTATTGCTCACACATTTGGGGTGCTGCCGCCCCGACTACATTGTCGATGCTCGATGCTGTCCAGAGGAGGGCGGTCCGACTGATCGATGACTCTTCTCTAACAGACAGTCTCGGCGGGCCGTCGGTGATCTCGCTCTTTTCTATCGCTACACCAACGGGCTTTGCTCCTCAGAGCTCTCTTCCATGATGCCGCCGCGCGATGTGCCTGCCAGACAGACCCGCCTGACTTCGGCGTCCCATCCTAACCGTGTCCGATACGACCGCTCCTTTGTCCCGAGGGTGTCTAGATTGTGGAACAAACTACGGGAGGAAGCTTTTCCCAGTTCTACTAACCTTAGGCAGTTCAAAAATCGTATTAACAAAATTTCTTTGGGATCATCATAGCAGCCGCGGTGTTCCGGCATTTAGGCTTCTGCCTACGCGGCTGTTTCGATATAAAAAAAAAACTACTACTACGATTGCTTGTAGTCTCAGATATCAACGATTGAAATGAAAATCTCTTTGTGGCAGTTACCACCAATGGAACAGAAACAAACGGAAGTGACGTACCCACTCAATAAAGTGAGATGACTCTTGAACGTCCCCATATCCCTAGCTATAATTATTAGCGCAAATTGCCCTTATTACCAGCGGCACATCCCTAGACCTGAGATCACTAGTAAAAGACTCGGCAGGGGTAATGGAACGTGGCCGTCAGATATCTTTACCCGACTAAGATGATTGGTTATGTCACCTTCATACATGAGGCCAACTCAGTGGAACCAACGTTGCCACCAATTTGGTATGGTATGGAAAGAAAAAACAGCGCATTCACACATGTGTCGGCACTTGGCCAACTTGTAGGATATGATGCAGGGTGCGTTTGATAGATACTGCCGTATAGCACTTCATTCAACTTTATTCATTACACAAACCATAATCAAAAGCAAAAAAGAAACGATTAGGCCTCAGTGACAATATCAGATTCAGATATTGCTGTGATATACAGGGTGTCCCTCATTGACATGCTAATCTTCCAGGATGTCATTTCTCAGATGTCATAAAGGAAAATGGTGTTTTTGATAGAGTACTCCTAATATTGTTTTTAATTTTAACAAATTATAAGAGGATGTAAGTGATTGGGTTGATATCTTTTACCATTACAAGCTGCAAGGCAATATCATAGTAACTAAATTTTGTACCGTCTGCAATACAGACTACCATCCAGTCCAGTTTATTCTAAGAATAATGTTATTTGCGCAGTACATAGGCTTTACAAATCTGTCTTGTGCGACAGTTAAGTTCTGGCACCGCCCTCAATCAACAACTTTTAGTTCGTATCAGGTTTCTGTTTTCCAGGCAAGTTCTGAATTATAACTCTTCTGGCCTTGGGCGTACCTAGAGGGGCCGCGACTGACGCCCCTTGCCCTTCCACACACCCAACTCTGCCATTTGTTTTTAAGATAATGGTATATATTGCTCTTCAATTGCTACCCCCCTAAGAAAAACATCTTTCTGAGCATGAATGCTGCGACCACCTCTGCGCCTAAACAGATTCCCAGATCGGCCCTGATCGGTAATTATGGGGGTATAACAGCTTCACTGGCCATGTTTGCACCCTAGGTAGGCACCCAAGCGCTGATATTTCACATAGGCACGTTTACCACGCGGCACCTCGGCCAATGTGCATTGGTTTAGCGTTCACGCATAGGAGTTGGCATACGTTGTCTGAACGCGGCATAAAAAGTCAAAAATCGCTTTTCGTCCTCACAAGACTTACAATTTATCTTTGAAGATACAGCAGTGAGATGAGGAGCAGATCTTAGCACGTTAACTGTCCATGAATCATATGTGATTCATTAGACATGTTTGTCTACATGCCCTTGAATCATATGTGATGTATTGTACTTGCTTTGCCTCACGATATGTTAAAAATTGGACATGATATTCAAGCAGCTGATTACAGCATGGACGTATTAAGATATTGAACTTTATTTTTTTCCAGGATGTATCATATATGATTTGAAGACGTATTTTTTGTTTGTGAAAATGATTCCAAGAAAGTCTTTTATTTATTAAAAACGACTTTGATAAATGTTTTCGAAAACAAAGGAACATAGTTCTGAAAATACAACATAAAAATGGTTAGTGTTCTCGTTTTTATTTCTGTGCGTCCCACCAAAAAAAACAAGATAGGCGAAATGGCTTGCTACATATGGTACAATAAGTATCTACTGGGTTCCATTTTCGCGTTGGTTGGTTCTGAAGCATTCATGGCATCTATTTCCTAGGTAAAATTTTACCGTCGTCCTTTCTTGGTATTTTTGACATTACCACAGACGTGGATGGTTCAATGTGGGTTGTTATTTCAAGAAGTTCCTCAATTATTTCTTCTGTAAAAAGCAATAGAGCCTTTTTCCTTAGATATTTCGTTGTATAATAGTCAACTATTAATTACACCGGTGCCAAATATTAACTCAATTGTCACCCTTTTGCAACAAATCACGAACTTACGAACTGGTGAATAGTAGCTACTTAGTTGATCCGATACATCAATTTCTTGCTTTCCTGAGTTGTAATCTAAAATGCCTATTGGTTTGGTTACAGCAGTCCCGTTTTCACTTTTTCTCCCAGTATCTGCAATATCATTCCCATGGCAAGTTGACAACATGCAAACATCACGCTTATCCCCTTTTTTAAATTGGTCTTAACAACTTTTTTTGGAATTCCCCTTCGATTTTTCCGTAGACTCCCACAAAGATATGTGGAACGATCTAGCAAATATACTAAGTGACATATAAATCCGAACACCCAGTTTAAATGGTTTTATTTTAATAAAATTTTGTATAAGTACTTAATGAAGCATAATAAGTAAATGATAAAAATTTCAAAATGATTGCACTGCTTTAAAGCCCTTTGACCTTTAATAATGTGTGGATGCACCCTGATGTGCTACGTATTCTCCAACGCGCCTAGGTATGCTTCTGATCGGGTGGACAATGTCCTCCTGTGCTATCTCATTCCAGGCAACCACCAACTCCTCTCGAAGTGCTTCTAGAGTCTGAGGAGGACGTTGCAAATTGAGCAATCTCCTACCCATCACATCCCACACGTGCTCAATTGGGGATAAGTCGGGATATCTTGGTGGCCATGGTAACAGTATGACATCATTATGTTGAAAGAAGTCTATTGTGACTCTTGCAACATGTGGTCGGGCATTATCTTGTTGGAAAGTTGGATCTGCCAGGGTGTCAAGATAGGGTAAAAGATGGGGTTCTAGAACTTCGTGGATATAATGATGCGCGTTCATGTTACCTCTGATGAAGATTAAAGGTGACCTGGAACCATAAGCTATAGCACCCCAAACCATAACTCCAACCGTGTGATGAACATGTCTTTCAACAAAAAACTGTGGATTCCTCCTTTCACCACGTCGCCTTCTAACCCTGGCACGACCATCGTGCATGCCTAAACAAAATCGAGATTCGTCACTAAAGACAATACTGTTCCATTCCTGATCCCAGTGTGACCGTTGTCTGCACCACTGAAGGCGATTACGTCGGCGTTCTCGAGTTAAAGGGAGGACCCAGTGTGGCCGGTATGAAAACAAGCCAAAACTTCTCATTCGTCGGTAAACACTTCGCATGCCAATAGGTCTTCCGTGTTCTGCAAACCATTCATTTGCAATGGACCTGGTAGTGGAGAAACGGTCCCTTAAGGCCAATAATCTTAGGCGGCGATCTTCACCGTCTGTTGTTCTACGGCGGCGACCAGTGCCTCTTGCTCTTTGCGTACGGCCTTCTCGAAGCCATGCCTGACAACACCTAACCACAGTGTCTACACTTCTTTGCACTCTAACTGCAATTGCCCGAAAAGAAAGTCCCGCTTCCCGAAGTCCCACTATACGGCCCCTATCAAACTCACTAAGTTGACGAAATCGTACAGGTCTCCGTACTCTAGGCATCGTAACCGATCGTAAAGGATGTCAAAAACCAAAATCCGCCAACGTTGATTCTTTACTGCGACTGAAATATTCATTTTTAGAGCGTTAGTGAATTAAGGAAAAGCTGTATAAAAACTGGATTGTCCAACTGATAAGGCTGAAAATTTTTTCACTTGTTATTTACAGTAAGGTAAATACATTCACCAACTTTTATTAAAATAAAACCATTTAAACAGGGTGTTCGGATTTATATGTTACTTAGTATATTTAGCTAAACGAATATGATGTAAAAATTATCAGTTGTGATCAGCCGTCCTTCATTCGATAAGCCCTCAGCTGAATTCACTACCACATATCCAGGCTCATCTAACATGGGAATTTTGGGATCATCTCCACAATAGATAGAAAAGGAATACGTAAATCTCTTTGTGGTGCATAATTAATAGAACTTTACACCATATTTGCTACATTTTGAGGGGTTGCATTGTATAAATTTTAACCTTCTTCTAAAAGAAATCACCTGCTCGACATGTGATTCACGGACGTGAGATATATATTATTTCGACTATTAGATTCATGAGCCATATGTGGTCATGGAAGATGAAGGGGAGAGAATGATAAGATTTTTTCTATAAAGCATAGTTGAAAACATGTTATGAAGGTATATTAAAAAAATATGTGTCTGGCATAATGGACGTGTTGCTGGAATCCCGAGAATATGCTTGGACAGTTAACGTGTTAGAGAAATGGATGCTCTGGAGAACGATTTTGTCTTTTTGCCGATATTCCTTTAACCACAAAAGTTGAGAGAACGTACAATTCTAGATTCGACATATTTCTCAGAGGCACACTTTTGCGAACAAGTGGAATGAGTCTTTCTCTTCATTGAGCAGATATACCCAAATTTCGTGTTTCTATTTCAAAAAAACAGACGAGTTATGCGGTAGCTGAGGTGCGTATGTTGGTACTGGGGGAGCCTCAAATGCTTATATTTTCTTATATCATTGATGTCCCGCAGCATAAAAACTGAAATTACCCGTAAAATATGTAATTAGCTTTTAGAGCACTACACCAGTTTAGTTTAATTTCAAAACGGAATCAAAATGCAAATTTTTGCTGAGACAAACAGGTCTCCTGACAATGGCTTTGAAATTCCAGTATTGTTATGTGTGTTACGTCATTCAAGTCAATAATATTGTCAAAGGCAGCAGGTTTTGGCGAAACGACTTCCGCTTTCATTATGCTCTTTACAAAAAAGGCCTTTCAGCTTCCATGAGCGCAGAACTTGCATCACGATCAAAGAAAGAGTTCTGGGAAATATTAATTTGTTAGGGTATATTTTAAAGCTGCTTTGATATCGGTAAACGACTGAAAGGAAAATCAGGAAAGCAAAGAGCGAAACATCATCGTTTTCCCTGTAACTTAGTGACCCAGAAATTAAACTCAGATGCCTGATGCAATTTCTCTTCTAACAGGGTGAGCATCGGGCTGACTGGAATCTATTTCGGATCTTTCCATCTTTGCCACCATAACCAACCATATACAGCGTTGTTTCATGTCTTTTAGCAATCGCCAGTCTAGTCATTTAGAGACGGATGAAGTAATGACAACAAGCGATTTAGAGTTTGCTGTTTCTCTACGTAGTAGCGGTAGTTCTCCAACAAACCGTAAATACAGATGCTCAGCTGCAAACATATTTGCAATCGACGTGCCTAAAATAGTCAATAGTATAGATCAAGCACTGGAAAATAGTAACTTACCCAGGATGCCAAGTCTAAAGTTCAGTGTCACAACGATGACGTTGCCGTATGCAGCTAAAATGCTCCCGTCATAGGCATTCCCAGAGTTCCATTCATAAGACTCGCCATGCAAGTAGACTATCACCGGAAACCTCTTTGGTCTATCTGAAAAGAGTATGAAAAGTAGTAACTTTGGAAGCATAATATAGATGTATGTGTCGCTTAAAAATAAATACATCGACAGTAGCCGATCTAAATGCTGATTTAGGCTACACAATGTTCACTTCTCATGACCATTGGCGAGTGAGTATTGCAATCACAAAAAATATTTCGAAAATGAAATTACGTTTTTTGTATGTGCATCACGAAAAACCGTGTCCTTTATTTCCGTCAGTGTGGGTCTGTCGGTCTCTCTATCTGTCCGCTAATCTTTGAAAGTACTGTTCGGATTTGGTTGACATTTTCACACAAGGTTACTACTGTGCTAAGGACGAAAAAGCTTTGTAGTTTTAGAAAATTCCGAAGCCATGTATGTTGAGGCGTCGTGTGTTTTTCCAGAATTAGAATACGTACTTACCTACATACAGATTGGATCTGGCTAATGGGATAATGCCCTAGTCCAAAAAAATCGGCTTAGTGGCGGTATAAAAAAACAAAAAAAAACTCGCTAATTCTACACACCTGTTAGACATATCTCACACATTATAGATGTCTCTGTACATTTGCCCTTAGAACAGAATGATACAGAAATGTTTCCGACACGCGTCTGCTTCTGCTTCCGCTTCCGGCAGCATGCCAGTCGTGATAATTGTTCTGGTATTACAGCCGCGCTGCAACATGTGATAGGCTTAGGTATCGGGAAGAGGTCACGTTATCAGTTGGACAGGTAGGGCAGCGAAAGGATTCCTATTTTTTTTATATCGAAGCAGCCGCGCAGGCAGAAGCCTAAATGCCGGAACACCGCGGCTGCTATGATGATCCCAAAGAAATTTTATTAATGCGATTTTTGAACTGCCTAAGGTTAATAGAATTGGGAAAACTTTTTCCTGTAGATCGTTCCACAATCTCGACAACCTCGGGACAAAGGAGCGGTCGTATCGGCCGGTTCTGGATGTACGAAGTTCGACACGGTTAGGATGGGACGCCAAAGTTAGGCGGGTCTGTCTGGCAGGCACATCGGGCGACCGCATCATGGAAGAGAGCTCTGAGGAGCAAAGCCCGTTGGTGTAACGGTAGAAAAGAGCCAGATCGCCGACAGCCCGCCGGTGCGAAAGAGTCCCGAGACTGTCTGTTAGAGAAGAGTCATCGATCAGTCGGACCGCCCTCCTCTGGACAGCATCGAGCATGGATAATGTAGTCGGGGCGGCAGCACCCCACACGTGCGAGCAATACTCGAGGCTAGGCCTTATCTGGGCCTTGTATAGAGTGAGAAGGTCATGCGGAGAAAAGTACTTCTTAGCCCTAAACAAATAGCCTAGCTTTTTTCCAGCAGCTGCAGCTATTGACGAGATGTGTTCGTGCCAGATCAGGTCCTCGGTGATCTAAACTCCGACCAGCCGAAATGAATGGCTCTTTGGCAGAACTCGACCATCCATCGAAACAGGGTGAGCGCAGGGACGCTTTTTGTTCGTCAAAGTACAGTACTGCGTTTTGGAAGCATTAAACTGTACAAGATTGTTGCGTCCCCAAGCAGTGATAGCCTCCAGGTCTCTTGTCAGAGAGGAAGTCATCGCTAGTCTTCTTTTTCCCAACTCAGCGGCAGAGATCGGCTTGTCACTCTGAATTCCTGCATGTAGAGTTCTGTCATCAGCGAAGCTGTGGATTGGGTTGATCGTGCAGGAAAGGAGGTCGTTGATAAGTAAGAGAAACAGTGTCGGACCCAAGACCGATCCCTGGGGAACACCCGCGTTGACGTTGTGAGATGAAGAGGAGAACCCGTCAACTACTACGGACATCTTGCGGCCAGAGATAAAGTCAGCCACCCATCTGCAAAGCTTTTCTGGGAGGCCATAGGATGGAAGTTTGCTTAAGAGGGCAGCGTGCCACCGCTGATCGAACGCTTTCGTGATGTCAAGAGCAACGACATGGGCCTCACCATAAGACTGGATGAGTTTACTCCACAATTGAGTGACGTAAGCTAGGAGGTCCCCTGTGGATCGTTGGTGCCGGAAAGCATACTTCCTGTCGCTAATCAAGCCGTGACGTTCGAGGTAGTCCAGAAGCTCGCGATTTATGCTCCTCTCCATCATGGATTAATTGTATGCACCTGTTTGAAAGACTTGCTCCGCTTAGTTTCTCTGTTACACATGTTCAAAGCTAACTTCTTTCAGACGACCTCACTTGTACTGAATTGAGCTCTGTGAGCTAATGACGGTGTTGCGTGGAAAGTGCAGAGTCAACCTACTAGACCCCATGTTTCTCATAGAGGATCTATTTGGTTACGACTATAGTAATTGTAGTCCAACTAATTTTGCACCATAAGACCAGCTTATATCTCTGCTATGCCAGCTGTGTCTCGGTTAGGTCTTGGCAATATGGTCAATGTGTAGTCACATACTATACACAATTTGTCAGGTAACTTCTCAGGAAAGGATGACTAAGCTGTACGCGTCGCGGCAGCCTACGTTACTAACACTGGATTAAATGAAGTATCATTCTGATAGGCTGTGTAACAGTATCATATCAAACAATGTTTCTACCTGAAGCAATGTATTTTTACACACAAACATCAATATATAACAGAAAACGACGAAAGTGTAACATGATGAAAATATTGCCGTGTGTTTCTGGTTTCAGTTATATAATTTCCAGGATCAGCTGTTTTCCAAATTTCTCGTTGTCACGCTATTAGAACTTGCCGAAGCTGAAATTTTAACGATTTTAATGAATTCGTTCACCAGGATGAATTCAAGGTGTTGCGTTGACCATGATATGGAAAGTAGAGCCTCGAAATTCTTACTCTACCAGCGACATTTTCCGCAACAAGCTCTCGCTCTATAATACGTTGAACATCGTAAAGTAGTAATATCTTTATAGTTAGAACAAATCCGTATTTTTCCTCAGGCGATGTCGGACTTGTATAATCATTTTCTGTTTTATCTTCTTCACCCCCGCGTTTTATTATAACTAACTTTTCTCTTCCGAAAACCTGAAAAATGATGGATTTCGGGAAAACGTCTTGTCTTTGCAGGGGTTTAATCACTTTCCAGAGAAGTACTGTTGGAGAAACATTTCTACAAGATATATGAAACTGCATATTGATATGGATCTTATACTGTACGAGTATACTCTCTCGTGCATTGACAAGAATCCTGACTTCTGAACCATCTATGATCAATTCCATGCATCACAAACTGACAACACTCGAAATTTTCTGACATGCTCTGTGAATCTGGTAAAGAGCACCTTTTTCTCATCTAGTTTTGAGGAATCACAGATTAGTTCAATTAAAAATCCTCACTTTGAAGACTTGTCCAAGAATATGCCACGACTGACAAAAATGGAAACTCAAAAATTTGACTGTTATCGTCTTATCGTCATTCACGCAATTCTCTGAACAAAAACGAAAAGCGATTTTCTGTGGAATGTCATTTCCACGCCACAGCATCTCTCCACTTCAGAATAGATATGATTACAATAAGATCAAATTATACAATACTCTAGACCGTAGTTTAAAAGAAACTAATTCAAAGGTGAAAGAACTTCTATTTCTGCTGTAACCCACATGTATTAACTGACCTTATGTTTTCTTTATGCCCCCACATTGGGTATACTTGATTTAGGCGTTATTCTATACATGTATGAATTTTCAGCAGTTTCAGTTTATACAGGGTGACTTGTAATGTCACATATTCCTGTTAAGGGGTGATAGATTAGGTCAAAAGCAACCGATTTGTCCTATGTTGTCTTATCCAAAAGTTAACCATTTTTGAGTTATTTGAATCTTGCATTCCGATTTTGGACGGTTAAAATTGAAATACAAAAAAACTGCATGCTTGATTTTGAGTTTTTTGTTATCGTCGCATAGCAGACATTCCAATAGTTCATAATAAGTAATAAAATGTTGAAAAGCTACAAACGTTTTAAAATTACGCTTTTCAAATGTATCATTTTCTTTTTCTTTTACTAACTTATTCGATAAAAAATGCAATTTTCTGTAAAAAATCTCCTAGTAATGAAATGTGCAAATTATGTAAATAATATCTCTATCTAACAAGCTTTCATTTGAGGTATTAGGCGTTCAATTATCTGAAGTACATACAGAGAAACAGCAATGACACCCACAGAGGCTGGATTTTTAAGGAATTTGTATTACCTGTTTGAATAAGTCATTACTGCCCTCAAAGGACTCGCATGCCATGATTGTTTTATGGCAACGGCTCGACGAGGAGGCGAGCGAGAAGAGCTGACTTAGTGGAGGAGTGAGAGAGAGAAAGAGCTGTTATTATTCATCATTGTAGTTACGCCATCGCCGCATGCCCAGTGAGAGTTAGGTTTAGTTGGTATCAACTACTGCGTACGCGCACACGTTTCACGCACGATTATTATTTTCGAGTTTCCCAGTTCATTTCGAGTGGTTTATTTATCACCATAGCAGACGCAGAAGATCCGCCAGGACCTCGCCATAGCGAGCACGGCCAAACTTTTACAAATGAAGAATATGCAGACATAGTGTTCTGTTATGGACTTTGTAACGGCCATTCTGCAGCTGCCCGCCGTGAATATCGGCAACGTTTCCCGAATCGCCGAACACCTCATGTTACTGTGTATCGGCGCATCCGCCAGACCGGACGTGTTCAAAGGCAACATAGTGATGCTGGTCGACCCCGAGTCTATCCTCCTGAAGATGAAGAGGAAATCCTTCGTGTGTTTCAGGAAGACGCTACTACGTCTACGCACATTGGGGCTGCTCAGTTGGGTATAACACAATACAAAGTATGGTTTACTGTGCATACTGCAAGATTATACCCTTATCACTACACGCCTGCGCATGTGTTTAAAGAGGGCGATCCTGCAAGACGATTAGACTTCCGCAGGTACATGTTACATGCAGATACAGAAGATCCAGACTATTTTAAGAAAATTCTGTGGACCGATGAATCGAAGTTTGATAAGGACGGGATCACTAACTACCATAATGCTCATTACTGGGCTGATAAAGAAGCTTTAAACCCCCGAAAAATAAGACCGACGTAGTCTCAGAGCCGGTTTCAGTCAATGTGTGGATGGGCATCATTGATGGATATTTAATTGGTCCTCATTTTCTCCCCGCCAATTTAAATGGAGAAGTGTATGAAGAGTTCTTGAAAAATCACATGTTTCCATTAATGGAAGACGTCCCATTGGCGACGAGACAAAATATGCGGTTCCAGCACGACGGCTGTCCCGCACACTACAGTAGATTAGAACGGGCGTATATATTAAATTTCCAAATCAATGGAATGGCAGAGGCGGGCCCATTACCCGGTTAGCAAGAAGCCCAGATCTCACACCGATGGATTACTATGTGTTGGGACATATGAAAAGGCTGGTGTACGATGTTTCGCCCGTACGAACGCGTGATGAATTAACTACAAGGATAATCAGTGCAGCTGACCAAATAAAAAGCCGCTTAACAACTAGTTACCAAAAGTGAATTACGTAAGATAATGCGGGCGTGTATTTCTAACAGGGGATTACAATTTGAGCAGAATCTGTAAAATACTAAAGGAAATGTAATTAAATAAAACTGTAACTAAAATAAAAGCCTTTTATTTATCCTACGTAATTATCGTTCGTACAACTTTACTCAACTTTTTATGTCTTTGTACTTGAGTTAGATGTAACTTTTATACCTCAAATGAAAGCTTGTTAGATAGAGATATTATTTACATAATTTGCACATTTTATTACTAGGAGATTTTTTTACAGAAAATTGTATTTTTATCGAATAAGTTAGTAAAAAAATAAGAAAATCATACATTTCAAAAGCGTAATTTGGGACTTTTGTAAGTTTTCAACATTTTATTACTTATTATGAACTATTGGAATGTCCTCTATGCGACGATAGCAAAAAACTCAAAATCAAACATGTAGTTTTTTTGTATTTCAAATTTAACCGTCTGAAATCGGAATAAAAAATAAAAAAAAAAAATTCAAATAACTCAAAAACGGTTAACTTCTGGATAGGACTTTATAGGACAAAATCGGTTGCTTTTGACCTAATCTATCACTCCTTAACAGGAATACGTGTTATTACAAGTCACCCTGTATACATCTCATAGTTGTTAGGTAATACAATAGATATATGGTATCTAAATCTCGCCTCCTGTAATAATATTACAAAGAAAAAGACGTTAATTATTATTGTAAATTAAACTCGTTTATGTTACGCCGTTCTTTTAGAATAAAAATTATTCTTGAAATCCTCGACCATTTTTAATCAACCTTGATTCCTTGAATCATTTTAATCCGACGCACGGTTCTTACTTGAAGAAATAGATACCGTTTCTCTGCAAGATCAAAGTCCATATCAACGACAACTTGAAGCCAGGCTCGCATAAGACCTAGTCTCGAGTACTGCTCACATGTTTGGGGTGCTGCCGCCCTTACTACATTTTTCATACTACATGTTGTTCTGATCGGTGACACTTGTCTAACAAGTGGTTTCAAGACTCAAGGTGTCTCTAGCCTCCTTATAGCAATCGCGGTACCACGATCTTAGGCTTCTGCCAGGGCAGCTGCTTCGATTTGGAAAAAAAATAATTATCTTCCGCACTTTACGCGTGGGCCCAACTAAAATAAAATATCATTTGTCTTGCTGATATACGGCCAAGAGCCTCCCTACCTTGTAAAACAGGATTACAAGTATTGAACTTCAAATATGCGATTTGATGACAACCTCAGCAGCGCCACTACTGGCTACTGCGGAAATGTAAACAACTATCTTGGGCTTCCGGTGGAAGTACGCTCACTCTCGCAAAATCTACATTATGGTCACTACCTAGCACTAAATATCCGGTATAATTAGGTGTACACTATTGGTCCAATTCAGGAGTGAGAATTAGAGCTCGTAGAAATAGGAATTAGTATTTCCTTTGAAGATTTAGTAATGCGGGGCTTTGAGTCGATGTAAGTTTGTTAAGTTAAGTCAAAAACAGTGTAGGCACAACCTTTGAATGACAATATGTGTGTGTGTGCATGAGGAAAAAACGTAGTATCAGGTAACCAAATAAGTTCGTACGGTTGCTGTATATCGCAAGTTGTCATGGATTGTTGTTTGTTACCTGCTGTCACTTTAGTATGAATCCTTCTTTTCTCACACACATAAAAAGTTGCTGAAAATTGTTACATACCTAGTTTTATTAATTAAAAATGGCGACGAATAAAAGAGTAATTCGAAGTTGTTTACTGTATGAGTACAAACTTGGTACAAAAGCTGCAGTGGCGGCGCAAAAAATATGTACCGCATTCGGAGATGATGCCGTTAGTGATCGAACAGCTCAGAAGTGGTTCAAAAAATGTTCTTCCGGAGATCTCAGTTTGAGCGATGAACCGCGCTTAGGGAGACCAAAAATCATGAACAACGAGGATTTTCGACAGGTTGTGGACGCAAATTCTAGGATAAAGGGCCAAGAACTTGCAGAAATGCTCAGAGTGAGTCCTGAAACTATTCGTTTTCATCTTCATCAGCTAGGCAAGATGTGGAAGTTAAGCAAATGGGTCCCACATAAACTGACAAATGATAACAAATTAAGTCATCTTACCATTTGTTCAGCAAACATTTCCGCAACGCTAATGAACCATTTCTTAATCGGTTATTGACCTGCAACGAAAAATGGATCTTTTATTCGAATTCTAAGCGTTCGCATGATCGGTTGTCGCCTACTGATTCGGTACCACGCGCAAGGCTTCCTTGCACCCAAACAAGGTTTTGTTGTGTGTTTGGTGGCCAGCAACTGGAATTGTCCATTATGGGTTTTTGGAAAGGGGTCAAACCATCACTACTAACTTGTATTGTGAGCAGCTTCAACGAGTACAAGCAGCACTCATCCAAAAAAAGGCTTCTCTGATCGGAACGAAGTGATATTCTTGCAGGTTAACGCCAAGCCTCATACCGCAATAGTGACCCGAGAAAAAGTTTCTAAATTCGGCTGGAAAACGTTACCGCTCCCGCCATATCCTCCCGACATTTCGCCTAGTGATTATCACCTTTTTTTGTCTCTTGAAAACTGTATGAGGCACCGACAGCTCACAACCGGCATACAAAAATTGGTTCCACGTTGGCAAAAGGTGAATGTGGTGGTAATTACTTCGACGAATAAATAGTGTCTTATTGTTTCTCAATAAAAATTTACATTTTTCCACTAAAAACCGCACGAACTTATTTGGTTACGTGATACAAGCAAAGACAGTTCTATGGAATATGACGCATATTAAAAATAAGACATATACAAATACTAACTAAAAACAAGGCAGATAAGAAACATGATGTCAAAAATTGCCAGTGGAGCTATGCGGAATAATTGTAATATTGTGTATGGCGCTAAAAAGTATTGTTGATTAAACATTTGTTTACCTGTTTTTTAAATCCTGGAATATTGCGCATGTTTCTGATGGATTGAGGCAATTTATTATGATTGTACTGCATAAGTAGACTGCTTGTCATATAAGTATACAGATTAAAATGTGGTATGTGCAATCACTTCTGGTGATGCATTGGTGGATATCAGACATCAAGGTGAAATCATCTATGCTTTGTTGAACCATCATGACTGATTCGAGTATTAAGGTGGATCGAAGTGTAAGAATTTTTTTTCAAGACTGTGAGAATGGTCATCTCCCACAAAAATTGACCACCTCGAATCAGTGAATCGCAGCCTACCGGTTGAGACTGTACAGATCTCAGTCCGATAATGGAGGCCTAGTCAACACGTGACCCCTGGATGCCGACAATTCCAGCTGTGTGACAGATGTGGTAGGCTGCACCTTTTGTACAGTTGTCCCAGAGTCATAAGCCTAGTCCATGCTGAAGAGTAGCTGAAAAGCACGAAAGCATTGTTGGCTGCCTTGTGTGGGACGGATGAAAGCATATCACGTTTATTATTTTGTTCAATGACAACACGTCTTCTACACAGGTAGAGTCATCGCCATCTGGCGATCACGTGGTGACTGGGACTGTATTCACGAACTGAGACCTATACAGTACCAACCTGCTGCGATTCACAATTTTGCTGTGGTGGATGGTGTCTTCGCGCATATAAATCTTCGAGATAGCACACACTTGTATAGCTGCTATGCTTTCGTTCCTTATCCGAGGGGCATAAGCCTATACAATATTGAGGAGTAGCCAAAAAGCACGAAAAAAAAAACAAAAAGTGACTTTATGTTTCCAAAATATGCAGGCAACGAGACTCAAGAGGAACTAGACAATAAATTAATCTAATTAGACGTTTTTGCAGAGTAGACACTGCTTTCCAATCCAATGCTATATCCCTATACTGAATCAAATATTAGTCATCCGAAAATCAGAGTGCATAGCAAAATGTTGAATAGATATTGTTTTTCAGCTATACTTTTCAAATTTCGAATGGCAAAATATGCCGAGTTCGTTCTTTTCTGCAACAAAGTCAACATGGCTGTCTATCATGGATGATAATGCCGAGGAATTTCGACGCTGTTACTTTCGCTATCTCTGTAGATCTCAGAGAAAGTCTAATGTCTGGTTTGAAATTATCATAAAGTTCGTTTTACCTATGCTAGTAATAAGTTTATTGCGGAAAGCCCATGTACGAAACTGGTGAAGCATGTTGTTCGTTTTAGATTACAGTTCTCTCATTGAATCTGCACTCAAGTAGATGATGGTATCGTGAGCATACAGAACCAAAAGTATCTCACGATAGACACTCAATATCATTCATGAAAGGAAGGAAAACCAGTGGAGACAAGTCATTCTTAGGCACTACAAATCTTAGTTTTTCAGTCCTGGTTTGCTGCCATTACCCAGATTTTCCGATCTGCAACGAGAGATTTTCTGCACGCATAGAGTGGGAAATGTACTCGCAACTGCCCTTTATTATAATTATCATATGTATTATTTTTGTTCCGTAACTCCAGTAAAGCCAAATGCAGCCACAGCGAGAACTTGTATAGGTATGCAAATTATTACAAGTTGACACAAATAAAGCGGTAACAAAATTGTAAGTGCTTGAAGCTTAATCTCAAATTTATTCTAAATATGAAGACATGAACGATTAGTTAGGAAAATCGTGTTTGAGAAGCTATTCGTCTTGATGGAAAACTGTGACATAGCTTCAAAACGAGTTTTTAGAACTACATTATCCTAAGAAACAGAAAAATGAGTATACGAAAAAGATATCAATGATCGTGATGTACAGGGCAAACAAATGAATCAATTCAGTCAGTTCAGTTAGACCCATACAATTTGTTCCTGGTCCCACCCGTTTGACCATGTTTCAATAGGAGTTGCAATGAGTAAACCGTTATCAGTAGCGACTGGCTTGCCACAAGATTATAGAGCAAGAGCCAGACCTTCGCTATTTGACAAAATGTTTTTCTGTGAATGTTTCCAACGCAGGCAAAAACGATCAACGACTATGATATTCGGATAGTGATTACTTTGGTAGGTAGCAGGTGTATAAAATAATACCTCAAATGCGGTAAAGTATGAAGCTCAATTTTACCTCCCTCCTGCGGTAAACTTGCAATGCATCTGGTACAATGGCCATTAAAACTATGTGCATATACGTGCGTATACTATGACGAAAGCTTAACTCTATTTTATAAAAATTTAGGGGTATCTGACAGGGGGTTGAAACAGTACCAAGTGTCTGGCATTTCTAATATAATTCTGGAAAAAAACGTAAAAACACTGGGTTTCATACTTTTGCGAACTTGATGTACTATTTTATACAGCTTTTCTACCTGTTACCTGCCAAAGTAATAACTATTCAAATTTTATTCCGTACAGATAAACTTTTTGGTTTTATAAGATGAGGAAGGTCTGCCCGTAGCGGACTTTAGGCCTACTGCTCCTATTGTTTTTGTACTCTACGCAAGTATAGAAAATATTTCTCTATCCCTACCATTTCAACATTATACCTAGAAATATGTGAAGAAATATATGTACATCTGATAGGTACGTAGAATTACCGGGCTAATTACAATTAATGCGAATGCCAGCTAATTGAGATATACCCTCCCGAAGCTCTGCAACCCCCTACTCCAGTTTTTTACCCCTGAAAATATTCCCAAAAACGGGCAAAAGTTTCTAATATATTAAAAAAATCAAGTTTGACAGATTTTTACGTACTTTATTTTATTACGTTACAGATATTTAATAAAATTGGGAGTGGTTCATAATTGTAGCAAAATTAATCAGTTGGCCGATGCTGTTCAAATATTGTTTCCAATTACCGACAGCAGAATATCAAATAAAAGCAGTAATTATTAATTGCTGATGACCTACAACTGGACTGACAGACTGGCAAACCACCCAGTTAGCTGTATCAGTGGCGTAGTTAAGGATAGGTTTGTATTTCCGTATACATCCTGGCAATCCAGATACTGTGCTGTGGAGATTTCTCTTCCATCGTGGTAACATGGCCAACCAATTTCTATGTTGAGATTGCAACCACCGAAAAGATTACATTTTACACAATTGAGGAAAAACAGTAGACCAATGTATTATACATATACATATTATACACAGAATGTTGTTAGGAAAATTGAGCATCAGATTCAAACTATAAAAATATGTTGAAGAATTGCTATTGAGATGGCCTAGAAGTGCTTTGCAAGTTTACCTTATATTTCTCGAAAGCAGATTGAAATACTTACAAGAAATTTGACATTTGCAAATATTTTATGAACACATACAAAAAACAAAAACGCTTCCTGGAAACTGCCACTTAGGTTTTTTGTTTCGACGTATCGTTCTTAATTAAAATTATTATATTAATATTTTTATTTTTATTCGAAAATGGTAGTCTAGCTGGCACTTCTCTTAACAAACATAATACTGATCTCATTCCAAGCTACAGTATATTCAGATAAGAGATAGACCGGACATAAACAAGACCACGTGATCATCGAACGCTGTAACATTCGGCAGGGACGTATTAAGAGTCACGCAGTACATATTTTAGATAGTAGATGCTGATTTGCGTAACTTTGTAGTAAATTAGCACAATTCGATGTGTATACGATTGGTGATGGATATAGGATCATGTGGGGGTGGGGTAAGAAATATATAATGATGTAAATATACATAAGGGTTTCAAAATTTTCGCTTCGATTTCCAGCTTCGGATGCCGCCTGATGTTTGGTGAAATACAGTCGAATATAATCTCAAAATGGCGTTTAAATTAGCCTAAATTAAAAATAATCGTATATCTCTTAAAATTGCTTTTAGAATATTGATTAGTATATTTTTTGATTTCTAGCTAAATATGTAACCAAATTAAAACGTTCAAAACGCAAAAAAATGTGCATGGTTGAACATTGTCAGAAAGTAGATTCTTGAATAGGTTTTGCCAAAATGGGTTCAAAAATGTCAATAATTAATTAAAAAATACAGTAGCTTTATAATTACTTATAACTTACCGAATTTGATGAACGACATCTTTTATTGGAAAGATGAGCTTGATGAGCTTTCATCATCGCTACTGCCTGAAGCACCAACGTCAATAATGAATGGCTCGACTTGTTCCTCTAAAATATTGTCCAGTTCCCACATTCTCTTTTCAACTTTGTCTTTCACGTGCTTAATTCAGTTTTCCCATTTTTGCGCTGTTATTAATTCTAGTGCTTCTTTGAAAAGTCCCTTGAGGTCACAAAATTTAAAAGTTGTACTGTGCTTAGCTATATAATTTTTAACCTCTGCCCATATGAGCTCAATGGGATTGAGCTCGCAATGGTATGGAGGTAAACGGAGCACAGTTTTATTTTGACTTGCTGCCATTTCGTCAATGGCGTATTTTTGATATTCCGCCTTGTGATCCTTGACAATTCTTAATAATTGTACTTTCAGCATTGCTTCTTCAAAGTTGATATTTTTCGAGCGGAGCCAATTTTGAACATCAACTTTCCTTGAAGCCGTTGTTGGGACCTTCTCCATTCTTCGAGAATGATAAGGCGCATTATCCAACACAATTACTGCGTTTTCCTCTAAGTTCGATAAAATTTTTGAAAACCACTGTTCAAACGATTCGCCATTCATTTCCTCGTGGTAATCTTCAGTTTTCTTAGACTCAAAGGACCACAGACCGTCAACAACAAATCCATCCTCACTGCCAAGATGGCAGATAATGAGCCTTTTCCCTTTACCTGGAAATCGAAGTACTAACTGGTGTAGATTTATTCCAATAAGCGAACCTTTTTCAAATGTTTTCATCACATTCAGCGAAAAAACATTGAGACATGAGTATCAGATTGCTATAATTGGGATTATTTAGTCATATTGAAAGAAAGAATATTGAACGTCGTATGATTACTCAGCGCTTCACAATTTAATTTAAAGTTATAAACCTTTAAAAAATGAATGATCAGGAACCTGAAATACGCGCAAATATTAATATTAACAAATTATAACTTTATAAAGCTTAAAGTATGAATTAAAATGATTAGAAATATTAGGAACGGTACACAATATAAAACTTAGTAACTTTTTTTAAGTTTATAATATTCGACATATTTTAAGATTATATTAAAAAATTATTGAAATATCGAAAACACATAAAAACATGGCTTAAAAAAGTTCTAACAAATGAAAATGACAATAAAACATCCACGCATTTTATCGAAAGTTATAAAAGTTTTGTTACTTGTAATATGTTTTATCTGCCCCCTGGAATTAATGTTTAGAACCTTGTTCCCAAGGTTTGAAAAACATCCGATTGTTGTCTATTACTCGTATTTACCTGCTGGATTTTTTAATCCGGTGAACAGTCCATCTAGAAAGGCCCTCCTGGATGAAGTTACAGAATCATCAACCCATACTTTACTTGTAGTGTGTCCTGCGTTTACCCATGTTTCATCAAGGTAATAAATCTTCCTGTTTTGATTTCTATATTTCCCAATTTTTGTTAAATAATCCCTCCTCCATAGCACAATTTCTTCTCTATCCAGTAGTAAACTATTACGACCCCGTTTTTTCCATTTGAAATTTAAATGCTTCAGTAACGCATGGAAAGTTGATCGTTTGAAATTTGGCAACGTTGTATCTCCATTTACCTCCTGCAGTACTTTATCTATAGTAGGTATTTCATTCCTAAAGAAGAATTCATGCACTTTCCTCCTAATCGCATGCTTATCAGCTTCATCCAATGATTTAACAATACTTTTGCGATGTTTACTGGTCATTGGCTCAGAAAAGGTGTGATTTTTTTTGTATTGTCTTAACACATTAAACACTGATGTGCGACATACCCCAACTTTGTGAGAAACCTTCACAACAATTTCTTTGATGGTTGATGCCTCGTTCTCCTCGCACTCGATCTTATATATATTCAAAATGACCTCTTTCATTTCTGCACTTAGGTGTCTTTTTTTAGAGCGTTTCCTAAGTGGACTACAGGAGTTTACAACTTCATCGGCAGTATCTGTACTACTGGGCATTTTGCGCAAGCAGTTGATAACAATAACAATCAATAACAAGGTATAACAATAACAATGACAAACTCAACAACTTAATAAGATAACAAACGAAAACGTCCAAAGAAATATCAAATTGCAATGATGCACACGACATACGTAACACGTCTGAACCTGAATGTGACTCTGCCTTGATACGACTGCTCTGCCGCTCGGCATAGGCATTTAATTGCGAATTGACCAATGAGGGCTCCTGTTTTACGTCGAGACGGCGGCGTTAGCGTGAAAATCACCCGAACCTTTTGTTTACATCCGGTCTATCTCTTATCTGAATATACTGTAGTTGCAGTTTCGTAAGGTTGCTAGCGTTTATGAAGGATCAGGTGAACAGGTCAGTTTTGTGTCCAATTGGCGAAAGCTCTAGCAGGCGTAAAAACGGGGCTGCCTTGAGCTCTATTCAGATAGCCAACTAGACTAGGAACACAGCTCCGCTCACGTGCAAGTGGTATAAATTAATTATATGTCATTCGTTTTGCATAATAACACATATGAAGGAGAAATGCAATATTCAAATTACTTCGGGAATGAACAATTTGTATTTCAGGAATTAAAAGTGGATGTTTGGCGTTAAAAATTAAATTGCTCTTCAAACGACCTTGATGACCATAGTCAAGGTGATGGACATTCTTGAACATGAAGTTCCTCGCTCTTCTTGTTTCATTCACCTTCGAATGATGACAAAATTACGTTCAAGATCACCACTAGATCAATCTCTTTTATGGTTGCAATTTCTTTTCCTTACTTTCTTGACACCCTCAAATACCCGTGAGCCTCATGGTGGAGGTCATGGGAAGACATATACTTTAACGTACATGCTCCCTCTTTTCACATTTCCAGAGTCAAAAATAAGGGTTGAGGCTTTCCGCCCCTTGCAACTTTGCGAATAACATTTTTCTTTATGAAATCTACTATTTTTCGCGATATTTTGATCCATCTATACTCTTCAAACACCCTGTATGTTTTCGCGGATGAACCTATGTATATAAACTCTTTTGGGTAATAATTAGTAAGTGAAACAATTTCTACGACGACGTATTGTGGATTAGATGTGATGCTAACAAACTAGACAGACATTCACAGTGATACATACATAATATCTGTAGATTTGTAGATAGATCATCCTAGACATATGGGGACGGACATTATCTTATTAGAAAATGGAATTCTTAAGGGTTTGGTGTAATTGCAAAATACAGAGTTCCAGTAAAACTTTAACCGATACGCCTTTTGACTCGTACTCGACCAAACAGAACCAAGATCATTACAAACAACAATATTATACCATTTTAGTGGTGCATGTATAACGAGCACGAAGAAAGACATGACGTAAGCTGTCAACTGAACATTATTTGCACCATACGGAAAGAGTTATGGTTTGAGGTGCTACAACATATGGTGCTAAGCCACCTCCAGTTTCTATTAGAAGAAGTATGGTCACTCAACGTTAAATTTACCAAACACTAAAACCCCATATTTTGCAATATTGCTAGAGCTATGATAGACTACTTCAATTACATTGCATCCCACTCGGGTAATTTTTGTAGATTCCTGTAACCATCTTGTTTAAATGTTGCTTGACAAAAATCAACTCTTGGACGATAATCCGGGGTTGTACAGATTGTACTGGCTGTACGTGGTACGGGTGGAGCCCGTTCTTTCGCAAGATTCGGTGGGCTGTATTTTTGGGCGCTGCCGTGCTTGCTTCTATTTGACGTACTCAAGAATTCGGGTCTTCTTCGACTGCTTGTATATGCCGCCTATAGTTTGAAAAGTACACTACCTAGATATTTTATATTTCTCTGATAACGATTATGACCTGGCCTATCCCCCGTTTCTAGCTTGATGTTGGCTTCTGGGACATCATGTATACAGGGTGCTTCAGAACTATGGGATCAAACTTGTAGGGGTTATTCAGTGTAACAGTAGAAAACATTCCCGGCGCTTGCGTGTTGTTATCTTTAAAAACGATAACAGAGATTGTTTCTTGTAGCTGCATTCTATACGTAGATCTCCTTACTCGTGCTATCGTATTTGTGAAGTTTGCAAGAGTTTAACAAAAATTAATTGTTGCTAATGGAAAACTTTACCAATCAACAATTGGCGGATATGCATTTGGCATAAGGAGCAACAAGCTGCAATGCACGAGCAGCAGCGCGGTTGTATCAAGAACGTTATCCCGAACGACAGCATCCAGGATACAAAAAGTTTATTGCTATTCATCGGCGGCTCTCCGAGACAGGCATGTTTGAAACCAACATGCACGATACTGGTGTTGCTCGAACCGCAAGAACGGTCGAATTTGTAGAAGAAGTCCTTCAGCGAGTTTCCGACGAACCATCAAGTAGCACACGTCACATTGCTGAGGATATGAATACGAGTAACTGTATTGACTAGAACCGATTATGATCCTATAGTTCAATTTTGTCAATGGCTTCTTCATCAAATCACTGCACAACCAATCTTTTTACGCTATGTTTTATGGACCGATGAAGCCTCTTTAACAAGAGACGGTATTTTTAACAGTAGGAGTAGCCACGTTTGGAACAAAGAAAATCCCCATACAATTTTTCCTAGAAAACATCAGCAACGTTGGTCTGTCAACGTATGGGCAGGCATTGTTAATGATTATTTGACTGCGCCATATCTTCTACCGGAACGGTTAACAGGAACTATTTACTGGAGTTTCTTGGAGGAAGTTCTTCCAGAACTTCTTGAAAATGTTCCATTGAACGTTCGACAGCTATTGTGGTTTCAGCATGATGGAGCGCCGGCTCACTTTGCTGTACAGGTACGTGAGTATTTGGCTCAGCGGTTTGGGCATACTTGGATTGCCAGAGATGGAGCAGTTTTTTGGCCTTTTAGGTCACCCGATTTAACGTCGCTAGATTTTTTCCTGTGGGGACATGTAGAGTCTTTGGTTTACGAAATTCCAGTAGCAACAGAGCAAGACGAATTACAGTAGCATTTGAAATAATTCATTCATTTTTAGTCAAATGCGCCAAAATCATGTGCGACGTTTAAATCAGTGTATTCAGATTGGAGCAAGACATTTTGAATAATTGTTGTGATGATATCATGTACAAAAGGCAAAAATTAAATTCATTAAATCCTATTCAGGCAATTCATCGCCTTTCTAAATTTTAGCGCGTCTTAGGGCCGTAGTGCCGTAGACACTTTTCCGGATATGGGTCCCTATGCTCAAATGTTTTCTACTGTTACACTGAAGAACTCCTAGAAGTTTGATCCCCTTGTTCTGAAACACCCCGTATTATTGCAGTGTAAATATATATTACCAAAGTAACTGTTGCGATGCTTCCATCGTCGCATTTCATTATCCACAACTAATCTCCTAAGAACTAATGCAATACGCCTGTAGTCAGTACACTAATCTTCAGGTTAGTGGAGTTGCGAGTTTAGGCTAGTAATGAATAAAAACCAAAGTCAGAACTCGGAACTTCAGAAATCGGATCCAGGTCGTCTGTTTCCCTCTATAAAGATATCGTCTAAATAAAACAAAACTCCCAACAGTGCGTATGAGGTGAGGAGGACAGAAAACTGTTATGGAATGGAGAATATCTGGAAAATCAATACTTTGCTCAAGTTGAGGCTTCGAAATGTAGATGGCACTAGGGGTCTTGATAGAGATGAAGATGTATCGACTAGAAGCCCGAAAGCAGAGTAATATGTTACATCTATGAAAACGGGAATTTGTGAGATGAAAATAGAGCAGTAGGATCCGGAAAAGCAAAGTGGCATAAAATCTTTGAAAGTAGGTCAACTAGCGGAAGTGTGTGTATCTTTCTTTTATGGAAAATGTTGGCACCAGATCGGAGTTTGTGAAATGTGGTGAAAATTCAAAGTCTATAAGGAAGCTGTGAAAATCTGTAACGTCAATACCGATAAATTAAAAGTATTAGTAAAATAACGGTGGCGAAACTTTGTCAGTAAACTATTCGTCTAAGCTTCTTGAAGCTCAAATCACTGAGCATAGCTAGATGTACTTTCTTCTATATTTACTCAGTCATCCGCTACATGTCCCACCACGGCAACGTTTGCAGCATATCATCATGACTACTGACCGTATGTCTGCTGTCATTGAATAACTGGAGATAGCTAATATGGCACTATATTTCGGCGTCAAGCATATTATACGTGAAGAAATTACAATTTGTCAAAGCTATGTTTAATAGCTCGGACTTATGTGAAGATACTGACCCCTCAAACTAGATTTCTAATTCCTGTGAAGAGGAACAGTCCAGCTCTGACAAATTTTTTGAATAATAATCGTAATAATAAAATTAATACCGATTTGCTGGCATCAGGAAGAATACGTTAAGCAACGCTACTAGTCATACTTGTCAGTGGAGGGTTGTTCGACTAACTGGTGATACTTCCTTATCAGGCACTTTCAATGCTCTCTCATTTTGACGAGTACATCTGAAGCTAGCCATTTGCTAAACCATCAAAGACGTAGAGTAATTTGTTAGAATACGCTTCATTCATAGTACTTGAGCTCAGCCAGTCTGAAAATGAAAATATCCAGATTTCTTTTCAACTCCTCTATAGCAGTCGCAGTATTATCTGCAACATAGTAGCTAAACCGTTTGCTGATATTTTCAGAGGGTCGTTGGAGAAGGTCGTAAAGATCATCAAACCGGTTTTACTAGTCTACAAGTTACAATTTACTGTACTTACACTACTACAGTACTAGTAAAAGTACAAATATTGCAGATATACATTCAGTTTGCATATAAAGCCATCACCAATGATAGCTTGTCACATTCAGCACCATAGATGCAAATAAAATATATACAGAGACAATACACATGCGCAATTTGAGTATAGCTGTTTAGAATAATTACTCCACTTTTGTGTTTAAAATATGTCTAGTAAGTGAGTAGAATTACCGGGGTTGGAAACATATAAATTGTCAACACCAAAAAATCGACCCACATAGCAGTAGATTGATGTTCTTTCCGACACATAAAATTTATAGAACCCGTCAAAATTAATACAAAATTTAAAATGTAAGAAACAAACATAAACAAAGACTCTACAAACATATATATACAGGGTGTTTCAGTTTATTGTTGCATAACTTTAAGATTCGATAGAACTTTTAAAATTAATGCATAAAGCCTATATAAACATGGGTCGAAAAATGCGTGTCTTCCGAAATACAGGGTGTTCAAACTTACTTTCTAAAATAGTTTTTTTTTAAATATTTCGAACAATATAACAGTGAAAATTGGTATGCTAGGGTTTTTTGGTACGACAAAACGAACCATGGGCATAGTTTTACTGTAGCCACTAGAGGGCGCTCTCTGCTGTACCTGTAGTGTATTAAAATGACCGAAAAATTTTTCTTAGTGCAATTTTTTGCTTTTTGAATAAAAAATCTGATTGTTCGCACTTTTCAACATAAAAAAGCTCTCCTGTGAGTTTTCGTTTTTGAGATATCTCGATTTTTAAGGTTCGATGCATTTTTAATTACTTATGATAAAATAACGTTAAAAAGTCAGTATCTCGATAATTATTAGAAGTAGGCTGTGCCTGCCAATATTTTTGAAATTGAAAGCAGAATAAGGTTAAACGTCAATTAGTTGACAGTTAGTTTTGTTGTCTGTTGAAACCTGAAACGTTTTTTTGCAATTGTGAATGCACGAAATTTAGTTTCTTTTACCTGTTTGTTTTTTTGTAAGTTTTATGAAAATGCCATTTTTATTCTCCAATCAAGAGTTAGCGGATATTCATTTTGTGTATGGCTTTGTAAATGGAAACGCAGCAGAAGCAGCCAGAGAATACGCACAAAGATTTCCAAACAGACGACAACTCGCTCAGTATTTGTAACAGTGCATCGCCAAATAACTGAAAATGGTTTTGGAAATCTCCAAAGGGATCAAAACATAAATGTTCGTCAGCCCAGATTTACCCGTATGATTCTGCGTGAGTTTGATAGAGATCCGACCACCATAGACGTCCTTACCATTTGCAACCTGTGCAAGGACTACAGCCAGGGGACGGTGAACGAAGAATCATATTTTGTCAGTGGATTCTTGATGGAACTGAGTTTTTAAGTACCGTTTAATGGACCGATGAGTCATGCTTCACTAGACGTGGACTGGTAAATTTTCATAATCAACATATTTGGTCGCATGAAAATCCGCATGCAGTTTGGGAAAGAAATTTTCAGCATGAATTTAGTGTGAACGTGTGGATTGGTATCTACCGTAATCGACTATTTGGACCCTACCTTTTGCCTGCAAGGTTAAATGCTGAGACCTTCTTGGAATTTTTAAAGGCTCAACATGCAAATATGTTGGATGATGTTATGTTAGATTTAAGAAGATTGGCCTGGCTCCATATTGATGGTTGTCCAGCCCAGTATTCGAGAATAGTTAGAAACTGGCTGAACGAAAATTATCCAAAAAGATGGATCGGCCGTGGAGGACCAGTCGCCTGGCCTCCACGATCCCCTGACCTAAATCCATTAGTTTTCTTTGTGTGGGGATTTCTGAAAGAAAAAGTGTACCAGACTCCCGTAACCACAAGAGATATGCTAACAGACAGAATCAGGAATGCATGTGATGGAATAAGGCCTTATTTGAATAATGCTATACCACGTTCGATCATTCGTAGATGTGAATTGAACAATTTGGTTTACATTTCGAGCAACTACTTTAGATTTCGTATGTTTGTTCTAACTGTCCAATAGCATTTTAGTTGTAAATAATTAATTTAATTTGTTAAAAATAATATTGGAAAATTAAACAAATTAATATTCTGTTTTTTGTGTTTATTTGAAGTTAGGAATTATTGCTGTGCTTAAAAACACAATCTAAACGATCATCTTAATTACTTGTAATGCCCAAATCTAAAATGTAAAAAAAAATATTATTTTCCCATAAATAATAAAAAATGCATCGAACCTTAGAAATCGAAATATCTCAAAAACGGCTAACTATAACGAAAACTCACAAGAGAGCTTTTTTATGTTGAAAAGTGCGAAGAAACAGTTTTTTTATTCAAAAAGCAAGAAATTGGACTAAGAAAAAATTTTTGGCCATTTTAATACACTACAGGTACAGCAGAGAGCGCCCTCTAGCGGCTACAGTAAAACTATGCCCATGGTTCGTTTTGTCGTACCAAAAAACCCTTGCATACCAATTTTCACTGTTATATATCAAATATTGTTCGAAATATTAAAAAAAAAACTATTTTAGAAAGTAAATTTAAACACCCTGTGTTTCGGAAGCCACGCATTTTTCGACCCATGTTTATATAGACTTTATGCATTAATTTTAAAAGTTCTATCGAATCTTGAAGTTATGCAACAATAAACTGAAACACACTGTATATAAAACAATATAATAATAATCTCTTTCTCCTTTCTCTCTCTCTCTCTCTCTCTGTATATATATAATGCGAGCAGTAGTCATAGCCATTGCCAGCGATCAGTTGAACAAAAAATACAATTAAGTTGTTTATTGGGAATTGGCAAAACTCAAACCGTAGTGAACCGGTTTGTCGGTAATCTCAAGCTTTCGGCAAACTATGTTGTCATCTTAAGAAGCTAAAACACAACTATGGAATTAGATGTCAATTAGAACAGATTTAACTTTTCAAATTACTTACTCATCGATCAGGTCGCAGCTTAATGGTGTTTCAGAACTAAGGCGTGAATAAGAACAATAATTAAAATTATAATACCAAAAGACCGGACACACTGGGTTTGTTGTTAACAACGGAACACATAGCTACGCTCATTTAACAAATTGAAAAAATAGAAATCATACTCAAGTTATTAAAAACTATCTCTACATTTTGGAACACAGAAAATTCTTTTTTAAAACCCTATACTTGTTGCACGTGGTGAAAGTGAATGAACTCGGAATTGTCGAACGCTCCTCATAGACACTATACCTGATAATATTTTATAACACTTCCACATTCCTTAATGGCGTACATCTGTCATCTGTCTACCACGTCACATTACCTGGTTCATTCTGTGAAGCATAAAAAACAAGGTTTGGGCGATTTTATTTTTTTTTCATCTTTCGTCTATAGCTTCTCCAGGAGTGAGCCGATCTTCAAAGACTACAAAGCTTTTTCGTCCTTGGCCGGTACATTCTATGGTATAGACGAACCAACATTTAACGGACAGACCGACCCCCAGAAAGACCGACGGAAATAAGTGATATGGTTCTTGTGATTACATGTCATATAATATCCAAAAGACATAATATCGCATTTTCAAAATATTTCGAGATTACAGTAGTTCCTCGCTTGTGGCGTAAAAGGTAAACAAAGATAATCAGTGTTCTTTAAAACTATAAAAACCAAACGTTGGCCATCTATTAAATTAAATAAACATTTATAAGGATATAAACATAGGAACAAGACTAAATTAAAATCAATGTGAAAATAATAATTCTAATTTTCTGGGTTGGCGAGTAAATGTATAAATACATATTTTTTCAAATTACTTTCGGATTTCTCACATTTTTTTTGTAGTCGGTCATCATGAGAGACTCTGTTCTATCGTTGTTGACCGCACCTAAGTTTTGACAAGCCTAGGGGCACTGACGGATATTCCCAAGATGCTTATTGGGGACGCAGCATGATTTGTATCTGTCAATAAGGTGGTTGCACCAAGCGCATCGAGAAATTTCTATAAAATAACGTAATATTAAGATAGACAATAAAACGCTGTATGCATTCTGCCTAATACAACAGTTCTTGCCACAGAAAATTATTTATAAAATAATGTCTTTATCGTTTTTTCACTTATAAATTCGAGGGAGGGGGTGGCTGCCTCCACTTTTCCTCCCCTTGCGTACGCTCCTGTTTCACACAAAATTACCATTCAGTCTATAACTTCTATGTAAAGCTTTTAAAACATCGCATTTCTCGAATCCATGTTACATTGGACTGTCTGGCGACTACATATTGACTTATTTGCCCGATTCATCATGTTCCATTCTCCGTTATCCCAGGTACAATACGGCAAACATGGACGAATAACGAGAAAGGAAACAAAGTATATTGTCTGACAAGGCAACCGAGTCGGTTCCAATAAAAAGCTTTATATAGGTTGAGAATATCCCGACTTCCGTTCGTTCATCGAGGAAGTAATATTTGCATATAAAACGAAGCATTTATGGTGTATCTCCTCTCCCCCCTTTTCTCCAATTTCCTAAGAGTATTTGTTTTGACGTAACCTTTGAAATGTATCTTGTGGCTATCATCTCTCAGAATAATTACGCTTCAGCTAGCCAGAAGTTGAGTGAACTGGGCTATCACCGTTAAAGGTATCATACAAGGACTGTACATTAAGTGATGAGACTGGCAACGAAGCGTTCGATCTGGCAATACCGGAGGCGCCGGGCTTGGAGCAGAGACAGCGGAACATGTGTGATCCGCCTTCAGTACAAGTTCGAACTCGCTCGAGCAATTCGCTTATTCGTAGCGATTTTTTTGTTTTTCCTATCGCGCTAATGAGTGACATGAAAAACTCTACGGAGTTGGTGTTTTGTCACGAGGCCAGGTTTTTCGGTGATTTCAAGTATTTTGAGAAGAGAAAGAGTCTACTGAAGATGAACCTGGTGGGCAACCGATAAACATATATGCAGAATCCAGGATCTTGTGCATTCAAGTTGTCGGTTGACAGTCAAAATGGGGAGAAAGAGATAAATTTGACTAGCACCACCGTTCATCAGATCAAGAACAACTGGGTGTTGCATTACGATAATGCTACTTGTTACACAGCTATATCAAATTAGCGAGTTTTTGGTCGGTAAAAACGTACCTGTGATTCCTCAGTCTCCTTATTCACCTGACTTCGATCCTTCTTACTTTTATGCCCTCCTTAACTTGAAAAGTCACATCGATGGGACAGCCGAAAACACGTCAAACGGCTGTAACCGACAAGCTGAAGGCGATTCCAGTAACGGAGCTCTAGCACTGCTATGAGGAGTGGAAGAATCATTTCCAGAGCTGTGCGCCTTATCAGTTAATTTACAGACCTCGCATTGATCGAATCTTTGGGAAGCAAACCTTCTAATGGCAACACTGCTATCAGTTAGTCCGTAAAGGGTTATGGTATATGAAATATATGATGGGTCCGCAGAATTAGCGGGATTTAAGACAACCCCGAATCCCAATTTTTTATCTCTGCAAAAACGTCAACGAACCAAATTTAAGCATTTTTTGGTCTCATACTCCACCACCTCTGGATCAATTTTCAAAAAACACAAAGCTTTTTTGTCCTTGGTATAGCAGTAACCTTATAACGAAATCTATCGGTACTTTTCAAGTTATAGACGAGTTATGGATTAGCGCACAGACTGACCGACGGACCGACAAACTGACAAAGACCAGTGTCATACTTTTTTGTGGTGTACGTGTCATATAGGTAACACCCAAAATCCATAGTCTCTCATTTTCTAAATACTTCGCGATTAAAATACTACGTCGCTAGTAGTCGTGGGAAGTAAAAAGTTAAGTTGATTACGAACATGTGTAACAAAACAAAAAATTGATGGATGAAATCAGGTCCACACAATTGTCCGCGATTGTTGGAAGCGTATTAACGTACTAATAAAATAGACTTTTGAGATAGACCCGCCCCTTTCCCTGAGATCTAAATCCCCGATTTTTAGCACCTACAACAATTTTTGTAAAAAAGACCAAATATTTCATAACTTTGTCATAGTAGCGGGACCAAAGATTGGCAAAAAGACAGATACACAGAGCGACAGACAGGCAATTGTACCGGCAGACAGGAATACCGGCAGACATAGTCATGGAGATGAGTGACGCAGTACATGTCAAGTAGCGTCCAAATGATAAAACATCCCATACTCGAAATCCTCTTATTGGAGTGGGAAGTCAACCAATTGGATATTTACTTTATAAAATGAACGCTTTATATAAGATAAGTACGACAATACTGAGATCCATATGTGTATGTGCCCTGCTACCATCTCGCTATACCTCCATCTCTATGGATACAAATTGAAAATCGTGCAAAGTTTTTATTTGTTATTTGTGTTGCCATTATACAGTTAGTTGCTCATCCTTTTGAAAATGTGTCTATATAAAGTGAATAAAATGTTTGCTCATCACACCGAAAATAAAAAGATGAAAGGTTTTTTTCTAAGATGCTCTGGAGTTCGAGCAAATACTTCCTTAAAACGCTCGAGGAGCAGAGGGAAAACTAATTGCACATTAATTTTCTTTCAGAGGTGCCTCCGTCGTTAAAAAATGAAACAGGGCAATTTACTTGGGTTTGATGAAGGGAGGGCGTTAATAGGCCTTTTCATCATTTCTAACCTTTTAAGTTCAGCAGTTTTTGACATTTGAGGATATACATCTAGGGAGGCTAAGAAGTACTTTTCTTCATCAGACATCCTCACTCTGTACGAGACCCAACTAAAATTTAGTCTCGAGTACTGCTCACATGTTTGGAGTCTATCTACCCGAATATATTGTCTATACTAGATGCAGTTCACAGGAGAGCTGTTCGATTGATCAATGACACTTCTCTAACGGACAGTCTTGGGCTCCTTTCTTCTTCATAATGCCGCCGCGTGTTGACGGATCCGCCATTCCAACTCATCGAAAACTGGCCCGTATGACTGCTTCTTCGTTTTTAGGATGTCAAGATTGTGGAGCACTGTACCTGAGGCGTTTTTTCTTAATTCTACTAACGTTAGACAGTTCAAAAGTCGGATTAACGAGTCTCTAAGTTCCTCGTAGTAGTCGTGCTGCCCCGGTATTTAGGTTTCTGGCTACGCGACTGTTTCAATATAAAAAAGGATAAAGGTTACAATGTATTTTTGTTGCTCGATGGTGAAAACTACACCATCCTAATATAACTTATAGACTATTCTTATCAAAGACTTCAGAGTTAGCAGGAGTAGAGCTACTTTCTTAGAAAACATGTACCTGCCGCGGTGCCTGAAATAGTACTTGTGACCAGTGACATGCTGTATGCATTTACGGGTTCTTTGACGCCTGATGATATTAGGCAAGTCTGATTATCCCAACAAATTCGGAATTCAAGATATATTGTTTTACAAAAGAATTCTGGTCGGGTGTAAGTACAATAATGAAATATGAAGAAACAAGGCTTGTTATTTCCTTACTTCAGTGCTGTGACGTCCATTTTTAATCCTGTAACCATACAGTATATTCCAAGTTTTGACAGAATCTGCACAGCAGCTACTGATATTACACAATGACAAGGAAACCAACATCATCGTCAGTGACGTCGATGCTAAAAACTATTTTCAAGCAGCAATAAATTTCAGCAAATGATATTTATTGCTTACTACCTATACAGTAAGAATAATGATGACACTGATCACTCTGCATAAATAAAATTGCTTCAAGCCTAATATGACCATTTATTTTTTGGTTCGAAGTGAGATTGAATAGCTGGGTGTATAGGATCTCGTTCTATCCATGTCACTGGGGTCAGTAATGATGATTGCTTAGGTTAATAGTGAAAATAATTATTTCATGGCAGCATCATGAAGCACAAAAGATCTAATCCCGCTAGCATACGCACAATGGTTCGTAAGTCCAAAAACTAGAAAGATCCACTAAAAAACTTCATTTTCATGTTTTCTCGGTCGCTGGCAACAACTACCAAAAATAAAACTGTTAGTATGGCCGACATATACACAAAAAAATGTTTTATTTGCGCTCAATCCTGGGTTTTATACATTTTTAAAGTGTTCACATATGTTTCAACTAGATATCTAGAGTATATGCTACTGTTCCAAATACAGCGGAACCTAATGGACTATAAAGTCTTTTTGAATTCACTAAGAAAAAAATCATTACATTACATGTTAACGTCGAATAGGGTCATTTGTCGACTGCCAAGTAATAGGATGTCTTATCATATCCATACTCATCCTGACGACATTCGCAGAGCGACGAATCTTGTTCAAGAAGTGATGATTGCACTTCATTAATCCCGTAACGACCAATGGAGCGACGCTTAACTCAAGTATTCCTTTCTGGAAAGTTGCAAGGTCGCTCAGAAACAGAAAGCGAGAACAACTCCCGCCCATGCCCGGTCCTGGAGGCATAGTCTTTATGACAGAGGAAAGGTCTAGGTCTTCGCTGATGCAATGGAAACTCAGTTCTCTTCCAAGTATGAGCTTCAGCATGACCTCGTCGAGGAGCAACACATTGTGGGGTTCGCCTGGATATATTTTAGTGAGAACGGCGTCAGTGGTAATAGCGCCTCTCTCAAAGACTTTTCCTCAGAGGAGTCTTCTTCAGAAGATTCTTCAAATGAAGAGTTGCATAGCAAAGAAGCTGGTTTCGATATTGTCCCAGGATTACCGTCTCTTTAGCCTACTGTTGGCTCCTTCCTAGCTCACTGAAAAGATTATTCTACGTCACCTTGAAAATTTCTCGTCAGACCACAATGTGATTCCTGGCGTGGGATTTGGCTTTCGATCTGAGCATAGTTCGGAGTTACAGGCAGTTAGGCTTGTTAAGCGAGTAACCAGGGGACATAATCGTAACAAAAGTACTCGCATCCTGCTTCTGGATGTTTCAAAGGCATTTAACAAGATGTGGCACAAGGGTCTTCTTTACAAATTGTTGCACAGGGGCTTTCCATTTCTGGCTCCTAGAACTTTTGAATCCTTCCTTGACGGTAGATAATTTCGGATCAAAATTAATAACATTCTGTCGACAACGCGGGCCATCGAAGCCGGTGTCCCTCAGGGTTCGGTTCTTGGACCAATCCTTTATTCACGTTTTATTCATGACGTCCGTTGCTTCAGCAACTGTGAAATCTATCTCTAGGCTGCCCTGGTGGCAGGCTACCTAATGTACTAAAAACCGTAGCGGCGCCTTGTCTAAGGTTTCAGCGAATGGACTATGTTATTATGGGAAAGTTCTGCTAAGTATCGCGGTGTCACTCTTGACCTGGCAGAAGCCCACTAAAGTTTTAAAAACTAAATTCGAAATCACGTATCAGCAACTCTACCCTATGCCATGTAGAACCTCAAAATTGAGTTTGATCGACAAAGTTTAGCTATACAAGATGGTTATTTGACCAGCGATCACTTACGCAGTTCCGTAATCTGCAAGTTTTTCAGAACAGGACCTTGCGTACAGTCACTAACGCCCCATAGTATGTTTCCAATGAGAATCTTCACAGAGACCTTGACAACCCTTATCCAAGGGACTACATCAAACAACAAGCGCAGCTACGTTGTAGCCAAGCGGAATGGCATAACAACCCTCTGTTGCGCGAGTGAGTAGACCAGACAGTCGAGCCAGTTCTCAAGCAAGCAAGGCCGCGGCTCGCACTAAGAACAAAATTAAATCGTGCGACTTTGGGTCCAACCAAAATTATAATTTTTCTTCAACAACCAATCTCTATATTAATCTTAGGATCAATTTGAAATTCTAGAATACTAGTTAGCAGTGCCAAGGCTCCCCTCAAATTGACGCGCTTCTTTCTTTTTTGCTCTCCCTCCTTTCTTTCTTTACTTCTTCTTCCCTTCTGTCACCTTGACTTTGTCTGGTATCTGGGCAAACTGACCTGACAGACCTACTGACTTACAATACATTAACCAAGGTCAAAGGTCCTACGGACCGCTCTGTCTGTCCATTTTGTCATATCTCAATGCACCCGATTGTTTTTAAGCGTGACACTATTTGATTATACAAATTTTTGATAGCAGGTTCTTGCCATTTTAATGTTTGATGCGACAGACATTCACTCTACTATTCCTCAGCATGCAGAGTCATCTAAATAAAACAGGTGTTGTCAAATGATGAATTATGCATCCCTAAAACTGTGAACGAAATCTGGGGTCGAACGCAAAGTGTTTGCTACTATTTTTCCAGGTTTCTTGCTCCTTGAGCCACCGTGATACGGGTAAAAAAACTGACCGAGAAAGTTAGCGGAAAGTACGACGACGGATTAAGCGTGTTTGTTCCAAGTTTTCAAGCACTAAGTTACCGTAACGGTATAATTATGGCTTTTCCTATGAAATCGGCGTTCAAATGAACCTTCTTTTTAACTGCTTGAACTCGTCATACCACACAGCAATAACGGTATTTCTAGGAACGCAGGAATCAAGACAAAAAAATCAATTTCGGTATAGAGCTCAGCACAAGAAGAATAAAACGTGCCAGAGCACTGTAATTTCTGCATTTGATATTCAGATACCGATGCGGAGAAAAATGATAAAACGCATAGCGGCATCCTCATATCCGAACTTCCTACATGATAGCCGGGATGATCTTAACATACATAAACATTTTTATTGGCCCAGACGCGGCGTTATTGTCAGAAAATATGCTTTGTTTCCTTCGCGATTGTTTCAAGTTCGCTGCTCCATACCTAGAACGCTCAAACGGCGGGGATAGAACACGATGTATCGTGAAAAATAAGCCAATATACCGAGCGCTACTGGGATTCTTCTTTTTCGTTTCGCTTTTTTGAGACATCGATTTGTTTGTACCATACATTTTCGGATTTTTACTTCCCACGTCACTGGCGTGGAAGTACTGTAGTCGCGAAAGATTTGAAAAACAAGATATTACGATTCTTGGGTGTTATATGACGTTTACATAATAATAATAATAATAATAATAATAATAAATGCCTTTATTTACAAACAGTTCGCAAAAAAAAATCAGAAAGAGAAACATGAGTATTAACCAAAAAAAGGAAAATAAAAAAAAAATAAATAAAACAAATGTCGACTGTCTGAAAACCACAAGGGGGAGTTCACTATCTAGTGCTCTTCCACTCATCCCTTGAAATTGTAAGAAACATTATGCCAGTAAATATATCCATCATGCATATACAAACATCAATATGAACAGCATGTAAGTTCTTTGTAAAATAAGAAATGAAGAAATGTGGTAATAAATTAAAAAAAAAGAAAGTCTAGAATAATATATAGATAAACAAACGCCAATATGAGCGACAATTAAGTTTGAAAAAAAAGAGTAAAGAGAGAATGTGGTGGTAAATTTAAAAGTCTAGAATGATATATAAATACATATACGTACATTATGCATCATATGAAAAAAAATATAAATAAAATAATGGAATGCAAACAAAATAAAATTGAAATTCCGCAGCAAAAATAATTCTACTTTATACATTCAAGGTAGGAATCACGCAAAACCGCTTTGAACTTGTGAATTTCATATGATTTGAGGTACTGGGGGATAGGATTGTATAGCATCACAAAAGACCATCGTCGTTATCTCTGTCTGTCGGTCTGCCTGCTCCGCTAATCCTTCGTCGATCTACAGGGTGTAAACGTTATGATAGTCATTACTTAAATGGGTGATAGAGGGGGTTTAAAAGAAGCAAAAAGTTCCATACAACATGGGTGCCAAAACGGCATTTTTTAGAGAAAAGTGACTTTAAAATAAAATCTGACAACGCCGAAATGCCAGACGCAAATTACGACGCAACGCAGTGTAAATAAAGATTGAGTTTGTTATTTTTGGTTCTTCGGTATTATTTCATTATTTGATAATGTACTCGTAAAATGCAAACAATTAACAAAAACGGACTTACCACTAACCGCCTCAGCGCTTCACCTGGTGTGTGAAACTTTATTGAACGTATTAAATAATCCACTTATAAATAGGGAACACAATTTTAATACATATCGTTTTTCTTTTTAAAACGCAGGCTGTACTTTTTTGTATTCAAAGAAGGTATTCAAAATGTCGTCCTCCACTTTCCACACAAGCTTCATTAACTGCTTCACGAATGGTATGAGGATTTTCTTGGGCCTACGTGTGAGTATTATGGAAATTTAATATCCCGTCTCGGGTAAAAGTACATTCGTCCGTCGCTAGAATGTTTTTAAAAAAATTCGGATTTACAATGTTTTTGTACAAAAACTACTGACAGAATGTTACTCTGCGGGGATAGTCTTCGTAGTATTCTATGGACATGGAATGCGATAGTCCTACGCGGCGGCCTAATTCCCGAGTGCTGATATCTGCATTGATTTCCACGATATTTAAAATTTGTTCCTCCTGCTCTACAGTAACCTGTCTTTCACGAGTGCAAATATCAGTGGGCTGAACACTTCCTGTATCTCAAAGTCTTTGGTACGCTTCCACAAATGTCCTTCTGTCTGGGTGTACCCGTTGGCGAAATCTGTCGCGATAAGTTTGAGCTGCAAGATTTGAATTCTGACGAGCTTCACCGTAAAATAACAACATGTCGGCGAACTCTTGATTCGAGAACTTTGTAAATCAAGACGACGACGTACGCGAACAAAAACAAGACAACATACCAACCAGTGTTACCGTTTGCCGGTTCTATAAGAGTGATGATGACCGACGCGCTGTTGTCATGTGTGTCTTAAATATTCAATTTAATGAAACTTACTTACTTACTGACTACAAATGTTGGCTTAACTTAGAAAAACTTAATGCCATTTATTTGTTAATTACCCAGTTTTAAAACGTTTTAGATTAGATTATAAAAATTAGTAAAATTTTGGTGATCGTGGTCGATATAAAGGACTTAAAGTTGTAAACTACAAAGCCATTTAGAGAAACATCTACTGACTTTTAGACCATGGGTCATATGAACTTTTCGAATTGTTTTGACGCCCGCTTTACCCATTTCAATAATGACTACCGTAACGTTTACACCCTGTATAACATGGGAAGCACTATTGTGACTATGACGAAATTTTCACACAAGGTTATCACTATGCCAAGGACGACGAGGCTTTGCAGTTTTTGACAGTCGGTCCATTGGCGGCGAAGGTACAGGCGAAAATCGAGACATATCACTTAATTTCCGTTTTCTGACAATTCAGAGGATCCTGATCATTTTCGAGGAAAAAAAATTGCTTAGGCTAGGAATTAGGTGTTGGGAATTGTAGGAGGTGGAGAAGACTATTTTATACGTTTGTAACCTCAGTACCCCCAGTTACACTTACCGTACATTTAGCTTCAAGTTTTACGAATGCTGTGGAGTATCTGAGCGATGATGCGTGTATCCATGTTTGCAACGCCGTGCCAGGTTTCAATTAAATGTACAAAACTCCAACAGTGTCCATATGAAAAAACAAAGTTGGTGATAGAAGTCGGAAGAAGAAACCTCGAATTGAAAATATTGTAGAGGAGAAAACGCAATAACAACATACAATCTATTTTGAAATCGCATCTCAAATAAAATCAGAAAGCCATGAAAATTATTTTGCCATAAGTCTTGTATATGCACCAAGTGACGATCTAGTAAGTCGAAGTCCAGTATGGCTTTTGTAAGAAATAATTGAGTTGACGCGGGATGCATATTGAAATGCTGATTACTTCATCTTGTAAAAAAGAAACAGGGGAAGTGCTAATGTGCAATTTAGTTTGAGAGCCCACACCAAATAAGATCGGGAAAAAATTGAGATGATTTTTTAATTTGGTGTTTTCTCTCTCCGGAAGTAAGTTGATTTTCGAGACTTTCTCAGCGGTAATTTAAAACACCCGGTATAGATAACGTGGGTGCCAGATAGTGTTTTCCAAAATTGTGTTGTCTCTTTGGGGCGATATTTTAGTGGAATTAAAGGCAACCATGATGTGAAATTCCACGCAGTGGTTCATTTGCTATGTACATTTTGTAATAACCCTGAGGGTTATTTGAAAAGTTATACCTAGTTTATCGCGAGCATTTCATCAGGTTCAAGAATGGTATCATTATATTCCCAAGCCGGAAAGCAATAAGCAATACAAAACAGCTTGCAGTTAGAATATATCGATAACAGCAATTGTATTTGCTTTTGCAATTGAGAAAAGATGCTCACGTTGAAAAGAAGAAGATTGCATTGCATTTTGCCATGATTAATTTTTTCTGCCTTCTTCGATTTATGTCTCTTGGCCATTGGCAAGGATATATTTTAATGGCGCAAGTGAAATATGACTGGTACATCACGAACAACCAGGGCACCCATTTATGTTTGTCTGTCCATTACTATTAGACCAAAGACGAAAAAGCTTTGGGATTTTTTGAAAGCGGTCCAGTGTAGGCGGAGAAAAAATGCCAGTAACAAGAAAAGTAAAAATCTCTCAAACGGTTCAGAGGATCCCTTGGAGGATCCTAGCCATTTTTGAGAAATAGGAGTAAAACCTATCAATCCTACTGGCCCTGGGCCACAGGGTGGTAACTAGTACATATTTGCTTGTGGATCCAAGGGACATCTAAAAGCAGGAGCAGATGGCGCGGTGAGGAAATTTGCACATCCGAGTTTGGCGCGAGATTACATATATGTAGGAGCATTATTCATTGGATATCCCTTCAAGTATAGCAAATAGCTGCTCGTACTGGAAGTACTAATGTAGAGCAAGGCAGACATACTATCTGAATTGGGATGTGAATCGCTAAGTTATTGTTGATAAGAAGAAGTAAGAACAGTTTTGTCCAATTCCGGAATTTATAACGTGAAAAAAATTAAACATTCGTTTGATCAAATAGCATCAGTGGCAGAATACCTAATATTATAAATAGTGGGGGTTCCACTCATTTCTTTTGAATAGTTGTCGTGATCCCAGAGGATGCTTTTCTAGAAGCAAACGCGTAGCTGACCATAATTGGAAATTACTGCTATTATATCATTGTCACTATAACCAATAAAAATATTTGGAAGTATTTCCCATGGTACTAAAATAATATCGTGAAATTACTGCTTAAAGCGCGAAAGAATCCTTCCCAAGAACTTCAGGAATTAGGATTTAAGGTATATAAATTTATGTTATTCAAGTTATATCAAAATACCGGTTTTCCCTTTTCAGTATCCATCAAAAAGTTTGGTTTGTCTCCAATCCTTTGCATTTTTCAATATTGATGTGGGGCTCAAATATCTGTCAACCAAACCCAGACTGCGTCTGAGCGCTGAATGAAGTAAGAAGTGGAATGAAATAAATCAAAATTACTTCACAATTGTCCAGGTGAAAGCCCATTGTTGAGATGCTTGCCATTTCGCCGATGACGATAAGGCAACATAGAGATAAAAAGATATGACGGAGGATAATATATGCAGGGTGTGCCTTTATAATATGCTAATATTTAAGGGTGAGAATCTACATAAAAAATTAATGTAATTTTGCTTTCTAAACTATGGTCCAAAAAAGTTTCCTTACAAAAACTCGGGGTGTTAAAATTTTAGGAAAAACATGGAAATTAATTAATATTTTCAGAACCGCTTCAGATATTTCACTGATATTCAGTACGTAGTGGAAGATGACAACGATGCATATTTTTCAATACAAAAATATTTTTTAGCTTTAATAGTGTCGTGCTTATGGGTATTGACTTTGATATTTTTTAAGTAAAAATTAGTATGCCAATAGTTTTTTGCCAAATAAAAATTATTCTGAATTGTTTTCCTTCGATGCGCTATTTTTGAGTAAAAAAATAAAAACCGTTCTATTGTCCGAGAAAATTAATGTAATAATTGAAGAATGCAATTTAGCAATGAATATCTAGCTGCTCTGGAATATGTCACTGGCTTTTGACATCTGACAAGTCTCTGTTATTCGAATCTGTTCGCTGTGACATCATTTTCATTATTTAGTTTTTACAATCTTGTTAATAATGGCGAATTATTCAAATGCAGAAATGGTGGAAACGCATTACGTATATGACCTTGCCGACGGTAATGGTGAGCAAGTCAGACAGATTTTTCACCAGAAATATCCCGATCGTGCTTTGCCAGATAGTCAAACCATTTCTAATATTCATCGTCGTCTTGTTGAAACTGGGTCTGTCCGAAAAGGAACATCTGAAGGTAGACCTCTAAGTGTGAGATCACCTGAAATTGAGGAAGCAGTGCTGCACGAAGTCGAAGAACATCCTGAAACGAGTATGAGGAAGATCTCTAGACAATGAGATATTTGCCATCAAATTGTTTGGAGAATTTTAGTGGATTTGTAGTTATATCCTTACCATATTTTAAGAATACAGGCATTACTTGCCATTGATTTTCCATGGCGTGTCACCTTTTGTCAGTGGTATCTTCAAATAATTACACAAAGTCCGCAATTTGAATCAATGATTCTGTTCACGGACGAAGCTAATTTTTCTCGAAATGCCACTCAGAATTTCCACAATAATCATTTGTGAGCGGATGAAAATCCCTATGCCGTAACCGGAACCCATTTCCAACACCAATTTTGGTATTATTGGTAACCAGTTTATTGGCCCATTCTTCTTGCCGAGACGACTTGACGGACAGACTAACCTCAATTTTCTTCAACAACAGATGCCTTTGCTGCTTGATGATGTTCCGTTAGTAATAAGAAACAACATGTGGTACATGCAAGATGGTGCACCAGCGCATTTCAGTGTATCGGTTCGTAATTACTTACAAACTGTTTATCCAAATCGTTGGATTGACCGCGGTGGGCCCCAAGAATGGCCACCAGGGTCCCCAGACCTCAACAGCTTAGATTTCTTTTTGTGGGAATATCTTAAGACACTAGTGTACACAAGTCCCACTAACACTGTAGAGGAATTAAGAGAGAGAATAGTTGCAGCTTGTGCACAATTCCATGAGAAGGAGGGCGGAAGCATACATACTAGGTGAAGGGGGCCATTTTCAACAGTTTTTGTAATCATTTCGTTGGTTTTAATGTTATGCTCATGTTGTCAGTTGTTGCTGTTCATTACCCCTAATGTGTTTAATTTTTCCAATTAGATTAATAATAATTTTGCAAGTTAGACAATAGAACGGTTTTTATTTGTTTACTCAAAACTGGAGCATCAAAGGAAAACAGTTCAACAAAGATCATTTGTTTTAAATTGAACGGGGAATTCCAAAATAATTTTTATTTAGCAAAAACCCGTTGGCGTACCATTTTTTCTTAAAAAATATCGATTTCAATATCCGTAAGCACGCCACTGTTGAAGCTAAAAACTATTTTTGCATTGAAAACTATGCAAGTTTATTAACTTTCACTACGTACTAAATATCAGTGAACTATCAGAAGCGGTTCTGAGAATATTAATTAATGTCCATTTTTTTTCTAAAACTTCAACATCCCGAGTTTCTGTTAGGAAATATTTCTGGACTATAGTTTATTAGGCAAACTAACATTAATTTTTCATGTAGATTCACACCCTTAAATATCGCATATCATTAAGGAATACCCTGTATAACTGCTTTTGCAATCCACACAAATAGCAACTACCGTAAAACTAGAGGCTTAAGCCTCAACGCCTTGTGGTGTGAACATGCATCCTGAATACTGACTACGTATTTTTGGTTACAAATAAATCCCTTGCTCGCCCCTTTTACCTAGTCGATATTCGTTGACATAAACTGATTTATGGGTATCTGAAATCAAGCAAAATGGCTTTATCTGTAGAATAACCATAAAATATCGTATATCTTGTGTCACTATGAAGGCTTGGAAATGCTGATGTTTCAAATGTCTCAGGTCAAAAGCCCATAGCTGGATTATCCTATTAAAAATGCTGTTAAAGGCTATCGAAGTTGGGAAAGTACTGGAGCAATGCAAGATTCACAGAGGTCATGTTTCATTAAGCGGTTCAATTTCTCTTGTTGTAATTTAAACTTCTTGTTTAGACGCTGAAGTACTCCTGGATACCTATACGTATGCAAAGGACTATACATACATGTAACAATCACTTGCGAAAACGTATGAAAGGTACGCTCGTCTTAAGTGTTGTGGCAAAATGAAAATCTCCAACCGACTGCGTGGATATCGACTTTTACGAAGAATATATTCTTTAAGATTCACCGGAGAGGAATAAGTTTTATGGAGACTCCTGGAGAGATCCGACGGACTCTATTCAATCACACCAAACGCATGGAATATACTCTGCATGATAATGTTTGAAGAAGGAGAAAAAAGATTATGTGAACGTATCTTAATGCCAGGTTCGATATAAGGGGTGTCCCGAAATTCAAGCAAGATTTGAACTATACAGACGACCCATTTTTTTTCTTCTTCAGATTAATTCTCCACTGAATCTTAATGAACATGGGAGAGGATTATTTGTCTATGGACCTTGCTGGCACCTACACATCGTTTTGTCTGCATTTTCCATGACCATTTTGCACTAAGCGTGGCTGAATATCATCAAGACAGCGTTGAATTTTCACTGCACGATTATCAGATAAGCCCGTAAAGTGGAATCTAAACTGAATTAAAGAGTACACGGCCCGGAAATATCTCATCGGGTTTTTTATAGTTTATTATGTATATCAAAGCTGTAATTAACTGTTAACTATTATGTATTATCAGATAAAGGATAACGATTCTCAAAAATGTGTTTCAAAGAAGAAAATTTAAAACAATATTGTTAGATTCCAAAGGGTTCATCGAATGGTGATCTCGAATGTTCTTGACTATGACCTTCAAGGTCAGTTGAAGTTAAAGTCAGTTTTCTTCATTAGAAGTCCCTATTTCTAACACCGGAAATGTAAAGAGCGGGAATTTTCACATTCTAGTATATCATTGACCATGACCCTCACCATGACCTTCTTAAGGTCGTATCTGTCATAAGGAAGAATGTGGCAAAACAATGATCAACGAATTATGTCTTTGAACGTCAACTTCACTATGACCTTCAAGGTCACCTAAGGGTCAAGGTCAAGAGAGTTTTCTCGAATGGAAGCTCCCATTTATGCCCATCAAGGTCAAGTGAAGATGAAATTGATTGTTTTGGAATCATAAGTATCTCATTCGTGAGCTGCAAATTGCGGAAAATCTTACGTTCAAGTATATATTTCTCAATAAAGCTGACATGCTCTTCGAGGCCGTTTGAAGGTCAGATAAATGATCGTGCGAACTATCTACCTTTTTCGTAAGTATAAAAAAGCGATGTACCTGACCGTCACCTTGACTGTGATCTCCAAGGTCATTTGAAAGACAAAGTTTGATCTGTACCCAGAACAGTAATTCCACTTCCAGCTGGATCATAGATCATTGTAAAATATTTAAGATCGTTGTAAAGGTCACATTCAAGGTCATCTCTGGATGATATTTTCCGATATATTTAGTTTCCTCCATACCCTTTGGGATCTCTAATATGGCTTTGAAAATCAAGGCTACGTTTAAGCTCACTTTTAGGTGGCTACTTCTAAGCCTTTCAACTTTCTTTTACATGTCTCAAGGACACATGTTTTTAAAGGTATTTTTATGTGCCTATTAGTACTTTCTGAACACCATGTATAATTAGTGTTAACTCCGTATCCTACATTTCTTTATAATTTCTTCAATTCGATAAAAAAGAGTCTCAACTTCTACTACGGATTATTCCTAGAAGCCTATAACATAGCAAGTAAACATCACTGGAAAAAAACAATCTCTTTTTAGCTTTGCTAATGTACAAATAGTGCCAATACGAGCTGATTTTGAGACCTATATTTTTTTCGTTGTCCGCTCCACGTGAAATGGCTCTATAGCATGTGGTACCGTCTTGTTGCAACCACAAATTATCCATATATCTATTATCTAATTTAAACCGAAGCACCGCGTCTTCGAAATAACCAGATTGAGGCAAGCTGGTCATGCAAAACTTTGACAAGGGTGTGTACGTATATGTGCCAGTTCAGCCAAGTCTAGCTGGTCTGTTACCGCCGTTTAAACGTTTTCAACTGGCTTAAAATGAGTTCCCTTGAGATGATTCCCAACTTCGAGAAGCGAAAAAAGTCACGGCGTCGCAAGTCAGGTGAACAAGGAGGCTGAGGAGCTACAGGAATGCTTTCCTGGCCAAAAACTCGTTTATTGACACAATTAAAAACACCCAGTTGTTCTTGATCCGATGGTATGAGTCAAATTTAACTCTTCGCCTTCCGTCGATATTTTTTTAACGGCTCCTGAAGATGAAGACCTTCCGCTTCGTGGTTCATCTTTCATCGACTCTCTCCCTCCTGAAAATGCCTTAAGCCACCAAAAAGCCCGGGTTCTTGACAAAACACTATCTCCCTAGGCTGATGTTTAGCATGTGTTTCCGTTGTACACACGGCTACCCGAAATTAATGTCACTCGATTTTAGAACACAATAGAAAAGACTGGCTTGCAAAAAAAATCACTACGGACAACCAGATGGCGAGCTCAAACTTGTCCTGAAGGCGGATCAGATGTTCCCCTGTCTCCACTGCAAGCCCAGCGCTATATCGAAGATAGAACGATACGCTGCGACTCTTATTACTTAATTTACAGACATCGTATTACATAAATAACTATACTAAGTGACATATGTATAAATCCGAACACCCAGTTTAAATGGTTTTATTTTAATAAAAGTTGGTGAATATATTTATCTTACTCTAAATAACAAGTGAAAAAATGTTCAGCCTTATCAGTTGGACATGCCGGTTTTTATACTGCTTTTTTTAATTCACTAACGCTCTAAAAATGAATATTTCAGGCGCAGTAAAGAATCAACGTTGGCGGATTTTGGTTCTTGACATCCTTTACGATCGGTTACGATGCCTAGAGTACGGAGACCTGTACAATTTCGTCAACTTAGTGAGTTTGATAGGGGCCGTATAGTGGGACTTCGGGAAGCTGGACTTTCTTTTCGGGCAACTGCAGTTAGAGTGCAAAGAAGTGTAGACACTGTGGTTAGGTGTTGTCAGGCATGGCTTCGAGAAGGCCGTACGCAAAGAGCAAGGGGCACTGGACGCCGCCGTAGAACAACAGATCGTGAAGATCGCCGCCTAAGATTATTGGCCTTAAGGGACCGATTCTCCACTACCAGGTCCATTGCAAATGAATGGTTTGCAGAACACGGAAGACCTATTGGCATGCGAAGTGTTTACCGACGAATGAGAAGTTTTGGCTTGTTTTCATACCGGCCACACTGGGTCCTCCCTTTAACTCGAGGACACCGACGTAATCGCCTTCAATGGTGCAGACAACGGTCACACTGGGATCAGGAATGGAACAGTATTGTCTTTAGTGACGAGTCTCAATTTTGTTTAGGCATGCACGATGGTCGTGCCAGGGTTAGAAGGCGACGTGGTGAAAGGAGGAATCCACAGTTTTTTGTTGAAAGACATGTTCATCACACTGTTGGAGTTATGGTTTGAGGTGCTATAGCTTATGGTTCCAGGTCACCTTTAATCTTCATCAGAGGTAAGTAACATGAACGCACAGCGTTATATCCACGAAGTTCTAGAACCCCACCTTTTACCCTATCTTGACACCCTGGCAGATCCAACTTTCCAACAAGGTAATGCCCGACCACATGTTGCAAGAGTCACAATAGACTTCTTTCAACAAAATGATGTCACATTGTTACCATGGCCACCAAGATCTCCCGACTTATCCCCAATTGAGCACGTGTGGGATATGATAGGTAGGAGATTGCTCAATTTGCAACTTCCTCCTCAGACTCTAGAAGCACTTCGAGAGGAGTTGGTGGTTGCCTGGAATGAGATACCACAGGAGGACATTGACTACCTGATCAGAAGCATGCCTAATCGCGTTGGAGAATACGTAGCACATCAGGGTGCATCCACACATTATTAAAGGTCAAAGGGCTTCAAAGCAGTGCAATCATTTTGAAATTTTTATCATTTACTTATTATGCTTCATTAAGTACTTATACAAAATTTTATTAAAATTAAACCATTTAAACTGGGTGTTATATGTCACTTAGTATATATACTATACCCAGTGCATTTCAAAATTCTTAAGAATCTGAGACTGCGTTTCCCCTAACTTATTAAATTGTCGTCTGAATTTTGGGCACCCTTTATTTTTTCTTCTCCTACACCTTTCCTCTCCCATACATATCTTTTTATTATTATCAGGAGGGTTCTTTTTGATTTTATTTCTAGCGTAGCGGCGTAGAAATGATGTATACGCCCGGAATATTCAATGCGCAATAAAGATTGGTCTAACCCAAGAATCGGTCCTGATTTTACAACTTATATTTTCTGCGCATAAAATCCCTATACGTCTTTTTTAGAAGTGTTTTATGCAAAACACCGTACACTTTGCACCAGTCGTTGTTAGTAAAACATTTTTCTATACGAGGGTCGTCCCAAAAGTAGGCTCTCTTAATCTTTTAAAAGTACAATAACCACTAACTTCCAACAATTGAAGGACTTGGGGCAATGAGGTCGCCAAGTCACATTTGAATGAAAGACCCATATCCATCTAAAACACTCCTGGCAAGGTGTCTTTTTCCAAAATTGAGTTTTTTGGAAATATGGGACAGATGTTTTATAGTTTCCAAATGGCGTTATCAAACAATCCCGTTAATTTTTTCACGCTCCGCTACTTTAATTCCAAAATGGGCGACAAAAGGGAATTAGTTGATGGTGTAAGCAATAATAAATGTTTATAATGATGGTTCTGCAGAGGCCAGACACCATCCTACGACTGAAAGCAGTTATGAACACAGGTGAATAAATAAATGTTTTTCTGCCGTTATAGACTGACTTATGGTTTTGTTTCGTAGGAAAACTATTTTTTGTATTTGTTTCACAATACCACCAGATAATGATTTCAAACCATCTATTTACTAGAATATATAGTATCATTATTCTTATTGAGAACTACTATCGAAGGCTGCAAATATCTTATTTACATGTCAGTAATATGAAATTTTGTGATAAGCAGCTTAGAAACTTCTTGACCAAATACATTTATGTGTGCGGCTTGTGAACTTTAGTCTTCAAGAACATTCACTTTATTTGAAATAAAGAACGCATCTGGCACAGTCGTAATGATAAAACAAAACTTTTCCGCATTTTCTCCGATATCTGCCTCGAAGAAGGACTTGGATAACGAGTCGGTGAAATTTAGTGAAATGTGAAGTGTGAAATTTAATAATTCTAGGTTTATAAAACGAAACTTACTACTTTTCAAGGCACCAAGACACAGTATTTTCAAAAATTATTTCAAAAGAATGCCCAATATTTTTTATCAGTTATTGCTAAATATTTGTTTCTCAATATGTAAACCTACTGTAGCATTAAAATTGAGCAAGTAACCTGATTTTAGGATTTACATAAAACTCATAAAATTATATTTCTCGAAGTAAAGTCAATGTCGCTTAGGTAACTTATTGTCTTATGCCATTCAATCCTTGCATCATAAAGCTTAAACACTGTTTTGCTTTTCTTCGTAATCGCCTTTCCAGTCAATGCATTTTTGTAGTCCCTATCACAGTTTTTGTTAATAAATGTCTCACCAGCTTCTGTGCTTAAAAAAAAATAGGAGACGCTACTTTTGAAATCAGCATCTGCTATGGAGTCGAAGAGATCTTACTAAGATCATTTTTAAACTAGGTTGTCTGATAAGTTGGGAAAAGTCACTTGTGTGTTCGACATACAGGATCATATCCTATTGTTTCAAGTTAGCAGTTAACGTCTTCGCTGTCACCGGTGAACGTTACCATAACATGCTGCAAAATTAGTGGCTACATAAATTCGAGTACTTAACGCGAGACATGTCGTTCCTGAAGGTTGAACCAACGTATTATAAGGCTAAAGATACCATGAACGATTTGCCAGGAATATTTTAAGGGCAATTGATCTTCCCATTAGACGATGTCGTCTGACCCATAAGGTCATCAGACTTGGGACCTGGAAGATTTAGGTAAAGAAAGATCGACGCTTACAAACGGAGCACTATACGGCAGCTGAAATGCAATACTCGGAGGAGCGATATAAAGTATGTCTTTCGAGATCGACCAAAAAGCGATGGAGAACGTAGTCATGATGGCTCAGATTTAAGTGTCCTCCACAGTACTGTCATTTATCGTATTCCTTACTTTTAATAAAAAATACTCAAGATAAAAAATTATTTCAATCAAATAACATGGTAAGAACAAATTGGTCAGTGTTTTTGAAAGAGGATTTATACTAAGTGACATATAAATCCGAACACCCAGTTTAAATGGTTTTATTTTAATAAAAGTTGGTGAATGTATTTATCTTACTGTAAATAACCAGTGAAAAAATGTTCAGCCTTGTCAGTTGGACATTCCGGTTTTTATACTGCTTTTTTTTAATTCACGAACGCTCTAAAAATTAATATTTCAGTCGCAGTAAAGAATCAACGTTGGCAGATTTTGGTTCTTGACATCCTTTACGATCGGTTACGATGCCTAGAGTACGGAGACCTGTACGATTTCGTCAACTTAGTGAGTTTGATAGGGGCCGTATAGTGGGACTTCGGGAAGCTGGACTTTATTTTCGGGCAATTGCAGTTAGAGTGCAAAGAAGTGTAGATAGACACTGTGGTTAGGTGTTGTCAGGCATGGCTTCGAGAAGGCCGTACGCAAAGAGCAAGGGGCACTGGACGCCGCCGTAGAACAACAGACCGTGAAGATCGCCGCCTAAGATTATTGGCCTTAAGGGACCGTTTCTCCACTACCAGGTCCATTGTAAATGAATGGTTTGCAGAACACGGAAGACCTATTGGCATGCGAAGTGTTTACCGACGAATGAGAAGTTTTGGCTTGTTTTCATACCGGCCACACTGGGTCCTCCCTTTAACTCGAGAACACCGACGTAATCGCAGACAACGGTCACTCTGGGATCAGGAATGGAACAGTATTGCCTTTAGTGACGAGTCTCGGTTTTGTTTAGGCATGCACGATGGTCGTGCCAGGGTTAGAAGGCGACGTGATGAAAGGAGGAATCCACAGTTTTTTGTTGAAAGACATGTTCATCACACTGTTGGAGTTATGGTTTGGGGTGCTATAGCTTATGGTTCCAGGTCACATTTAATCTTCATCAGAGGTAACATGAACGCACAGCGTTATATCCACGAAGTTCTAGATCCCCATCTTTTACCCTATTTTGACACCCTGGCAGATTCAACTTTCCAACAAGATAATGCCCGACCACATGTTGCAAGAGTCACAATAGACTTCTTTCAACATAATGATGTCACATTGTTACCATGGCCACCAAGATTTCCCGACTTATCCCCAATTGAGCACGTGTGGGATATGGTGGGTAGGAGATTGCTCAATTTGCAACGTCCTCCTCAGACTCTAGAAGCACCTCGAGAGGAGTTGGTGGTTGCCTGGAATGAGATACCACAGGAGGACATTGACCACCTGATCAGAAGCATGCCTTGGCGCGTTGGAGGATGCGTAGCACATCAGGGTGCATCCACACATTATTAAAGGTCAAAGGGCTTTAAAGCAGTGCAATCATTTTGAAATTTTTATCATTTATTTATTATGCTTCATTAAGTACTTATACAAAATTTTATTAAAATAAAACCATTTAAACTGGGTGTTCGGATTTATATGTCACTTAGTATACATATTGTTTGAACGGAAAGTTGGCAAACTGTTCGCCGGGACCAAAGTGATATCTATATTCTACCGTGAAAGTGATAGTTAAAAATTTCAAGATGGCGGCTAAGCGGGACCTTCAAGAATTCTTTGAAATAGAATAGAAGGTGATGTGACACTCCATTTCAAAGATCTTTATGCATACTCTTCAAATCTAGGATATCAAATCACTATTCTTCAAAGTAGCAGACTGGCAGGTTGTCCAAGTTGAGTGTTCTTGTACATTGTATACTCGAGTCGCCTATAACAGAACAGCCTACCCTAGCCACCATCTTTAAATTTTCAATAAAATACAGAAATGATAAAATCATCGTGAAATTCGGCCTGCTAACCCAATCTGATTTGAAAAGCTCCGTCACACAGTGATCTATCTATCCCAAAACCTGGCAAACATATAGAAAACAATGTATGGAAAATGAGCGAAATCATCAAATGAATACCATGAACAATGACTTGACCATAGAATCGAAGCTTTAGTTACAGTAGCTTTACGAAGGCAGACTCTTGAACTAGAAACTTTTGGTGTATCATTCGACAATAGTTTTTAAAGGCAAAACGGAGAACTTCTGTTTTATCCGTTATGTTGTGTGTTGAAAATATTTGAGCATCTTAATATAGATCGTAATAAAGCAAGTACGAACTTTCATTTGATGTAACAGAAGTCAGTCATTAGTTTTGCCTTCATGCACACCGTGGACTTTTACAAATTGTTGAGAAATACAGCAATGCCAGGTAGTTGAAAGCGATACAACTTTTAAAAATTTGTCATATGAGTGACATTAGAATTGCCCTAAAAATGTCTTTCTAGAAACCAACTTATCTCTAGCATGGACTTAACGATCGTGGGAAACCTATATGACATGCACCTGGACGTGAATATTGGACTTATTATTATTATTGGACAATTTGCCCTTGATTCGGGCTTTGGGTACGGAAAACCTAAATGATAATCATATGCGGTTGGAATCAACTGCTCGGCTCCTTTTGGAAATGTTCTTGATATTATGACCTTAAATACCCTCAAGAGATTTGACACCAGCAACCCAAAAACCCAATTGTACCGAAAATTGTATAAAGGCCTCAGAAATTTTATTTTTGCGAGATATTCCATATTCTAGACCACTGTGCGTCACCCTGTACTTATAAATAATAAAACATTATTACACGTCTAGCTACCCCTAAAGTCATTATACGGCTAGTATCATCAATCAAAGATATTGTAACGGCAGAAACAACTAGCGGTAGTAATATTCCCAGTAGAGCCCTCTCAAATTAATGCGTTCCAATTCGTCAAATGACTCCTTTTCAAGCCGGTTTAACACCTACATAAATCTCCAGGCTCCTTCACGGTTTTCCACAGACGCGGCGATTTTTAACGGGGGAAATTTGCAAGTAGTATTAGGCATGCCGAAATTCCGATTTTTTACTTACCCGGTGATGTATGGGGCTCTTTACTCCTATACAGATTACAACCGTGAGGTAGCGTTCTCTTTGAATTCGAAGGCATGTAAAAGGTGCCTTGGAGTTTAGCTAGCACCCCGGAAAATGATGCTGGGCTTAAATCGATAAGAAGTAGTCTGAACTTTTTTATCGCATATTTATCTACTAAAAAAGTAGGTGAGGGACGGACTAATTATTACGACACGGGTATTATGTAAAAAACCTATAAATTGTCAAATAGAACCTACAAAACGTCATCCTGCAGTCTAGGTAGTTTTTCGGATGTTAACAGTCCTTCCACGTTTGCTCACTAACATCGTTCTGAGCGTCCATCTATAGAGGAATGACTCAACTACACACATTGTTGGTTGCATATGTTTTGTGAAGCCGAGTAGTCGGTAGTTTTCATCTCTGAGAAGAAAGTTGGGTGTATAGGAAGATGGTATCTGCATGTGTATATCAGTGATAGTTGCTGTGTGAGAAAATCATTACTGAATAAAAAAAATTTTAATATCTTTTTGCACTATTTTAATAATCATTTTCCTTTACATTAAGCCTGTAAGGGGAACAGCTCAAAAAGTTGGGTTACACATAACGTAAGAAATAGCAATAATTTGAAAGATTTATATTATGCTTCACAAACAAATCCAAGACTAAAGTCACTGTATACTGATGCTAAAAAGGCACATAAAAAATTGATCAGAGACACAAAAAGATCATTCTAGCAAAACAAAATTGTATTGTCTAAAAATACCACCAAAGCGTGCTGGCAAGTGGTTAATGCAACTAAAAATGAGAACAAAGTTCGAAAAAATATACCCTTATACAGATAATGAGCTCAGACTTACTTTTGAAAAAATTAAAAAATTCTAAATCATGCGGTTTTGATGACATTCCCAATTTTCTGGTAAAAGAAGTGCTACGTCTTATAATAAAACCAATAACACACCTTATTTTGCTGCGGAGAGTTCCCAAGTAGGCTGAAACTAGGCAAAGTTATACAAATTCTAAAAAAGGGGAACGAGCTTGATATTACAAACTACAGGGCAATCACTGTACTTTCTAAAGTGTTTGAATATGCCTTTTTGGATAGACTTCTTCTAAATCTTCAGAACCAGCATAGTTTCACAGATGGTAAGACCACAATGTCAGCCATACATTCCTTCTATGAGAAGCCTATAGAATACGTCGACGCGGGCGAGTGCCCTACTGGGGTATTTTGTGATCTCAGTTGAGCATTCGACTGCGTTGATCACAACAAATTCTTAGAGATTGTTGTTAAATATGGTTTTGTCGGTCAGTCTCTTAAATGGGCCAGATCGTTTTTAGTCCAAATAAAACAATATGTTTCAGTCCAATATCTTGATGCAGGGAACAATATGAAAAACTTTGTGTCAAGTACGTTAGACATCTCGATTGGAGTCCCCCAGGGCTCTATTCTTGGATCAATCTTTTTCCTTTTAAACATTAATCAGTTTGATAATGTTCATCCAGATACTCATTTTACAGCATATGCTGATGACGTTTCTGCCATAATATCAAGTAATTCAAATATAATTTTGGAAAATAAATGTAACAATTTAATTAGGAATATTAATACATGGTTTAACCAGTACTCACTTTACTTGAATCCTTCCAAAACAACGGTTATTCGTTTTCATCGTGCCCAAAAAACTGTAGAAGAGTTTCAAGGTAGATTGGGTGACGATCAACGCGATTTTAGAGGAGAAGTGAAATTTCTTAGAGTTCATTTTGATTCGAACTTAAATTGGAAGGCCCACTGCGAATTTCTCACATCAAAAATGTACTCTCAAAGCTGTGTGTTGAGGCAATTAAAAACCATCTTAACAGCTGAACAATTGATACAAGTTTATTTTGCTAATGTGGTTTCGAGATTAAGATATGGAGTATGTTTCTGGGGTTGGTCAACGCGCTCTGAAGATGTATTTGTGTCTCAAAAAAGATGCATCCGATCATTAGCACTCATCTCACCAACAGAAAATTGCAAAAAATATTTTATAAGTTTCAACATTTTAATTGTCCCTTCGTTGTATATATATGAATTGTGCTTACATGTTTTTAAAAATAATGAAGAAATCAAGTCAAATTGTGATATGCATAATTATGATACAAGGACCTGTAATAGTTTATATGTACGTAAACTTCAGCAAATTAAAAGCGGCATTTCGATCACCTAATAAAATTGGTCCGCTTCTTTTTAATAATTTACCATGCCACATTACCTCGGTTTAAAATATTAAAGACTTCAAGTTTCATTTGAAGCAATTTTTGATAAACAAGTGCTTTTATCGTGTTGGTGAATTTTTGAACATTTCAATTTGAGATTCGTTGTAGGTTTGTAGCGAAGGAAAAATTGACGATTCCAATACAATTATATATTGTCTGTATGGAAATAAAGGTTATTGATTGATTGATTGATATGCTGCCAATGAAGTACATCTATTAGCTGTGCCCAACGGGTTATTTATATTATGTTGTCTTTTCTGAAGACAAGTTATGCTCAAAGCTATAAATTACGATTTTTTCCTGACGGGTTATCCTCTTCAGCCCACAGTGTCTCGCGGGTATGCCTCAGGGATCTGTCTTAGGCTCCGACATTCTTTCGCTTACATACTAGTACATACAACGACCTCATCTCCTGGCAGCGACTTCTCTGACGAGAGACGTGGAGGTTATCACTGGTTGAGTACGCAACAATCTGGTACAGTTTAATGCTTACAAAACAATACTGTATCTTGATGCCTCAGCGCTCATCCCGTTTCGATGGATAGCCGAGTTCTACCAAAGAGCTTTTCATTTCGGCTGATCGGGATGCAAGTTGCCGAGGACTTGACCTGGCACAGCCACCCAACTAGCAAAGTAGTGGTATAAGCTTTTGGTAAAAGAACCGTTCAGCCATAAAGGATCTCTATTGTTGTTGCCTGAACACCAAAATGCTGGCTTAATGTTGGGTGGAATACAAATTTGCTTTCTGCAACGTATTTGCTCTAAAATGAGGTGTTTCAAATATTCTTATAGCATAGTTATACAACACCTTATAGGGCAAATTTTTAACTGTTGCATAACCGTTTATACAACTATTTTATACGGCATATTTGCAAGTTAGTCAAAATGGTTGTGTTGTGGCACCCATGCTAACGTTTATAAAACAAACCCGAGCCTTGTTGCTTTGCTGTGCAATTTACTACATTAGCCAACAAATTGCTCCCAACTTCACCATAACCTAACTTTCTGCTGTCATATTTTTGTTAAAATGCCATAACCAGTGTTTTAAGACAAACAACGCATGCATATCGGTTCAAAAGGTTTTAGCAACTGTTCAAACAGAAGATATAGATCTGGTACAAATTCTGGGTAAATTATTCGACTCTGTCGATATTTCATTTCAGACATTTGTCAAATTGTTGTATAACACCTGCAGGCAACACCAAAATATTCTAATAACCTAAAGACGACATGGACGATGCCATGGTTGTATACAACCACCCGCCATATTGGGTAAACATTTATTCCTCTATTTAATATTGAATAATTATGTATCAGTTCGAAATTACAGATATAAAGTGATAAACTTTAGTGTAATTGCGTCTAAATATAGGATTTGTGGAAGATTTAACGCAGATAAGTTCAGTTTTCCATCTTAAAAATCTAGCCCTATATCGAAGTGTAGAAGTTTATCATATACTTGTGTATAAAATTCACAATGGCCGATATGTAAGTAAACAAGATGACTGTAATGTGTTAGTTATATATTCTTCACTTCGTCTATACAATACATAGGAAATAGTTTGGTTGCAATAAAGTAGAATCACGTAAGAGAATAGTTGTATAGTTGACAAAAACTGAATCTTGCACTGACGCAAATGTCCTATAGCGGCTGCAAGAGGCTTATACTTTTGTTTTATAACTGTTACCTGCAGCCCTTATACAACCTCTTAAATGACTGAAGTGTCCTATTAGGTGTGCCCATTCCGCTTGTATAGCTGTTCTAAGAGGGTTTTGATAATGTTCTTACAGTATACAATGCTGTTTAAGGAATACTGTTTTTTGTTTAGGCCTAAGACGCACTAAGATTCACTTGGCCCCCTCACTCTGTACAGGGCGTAGCGTGGATTATTGGTCACATGTTTGGAGTGCTGCCGCCCCGACTACATTCTATTCATGTACTATGCTATTCAGAGGAGGGCTGTCCGACTAGTCGATGGCTCATCTCTGGCGGGCAGCCTCGAAAACCTTCAGGACCAGTAGGCCTTCGGCGATCTAGCTCTCCTCTACCCCTAATCCAACGGGCATCTATGAGCCGCGACGCAATGTGACTGCCAGACAGACCCACTTGACTTCGGCCTCTTACTCTAACCGTGTCAAGTTTCATATATCTAGAACTGGCCGATATCACCGCTCCTTTGCCTTAGGGTATCAGGATCGTGAAGCCATCTACATGAAAATGATTTTCCCAGTTCTACTAATTTCAGGCTCTTTATAGCAGTCGCGATGCCATGGTATTCAGGATTCTGCCTGCGCGGCTACTTTGATATAAAAATACCTAAGATTATCAATAATAGGACTTGATTAGGCAGATCGTCACATCGAATCTCAACGCCCTAGAAGAAAGGGGCGGTAGTACCACTCAGTCCTCGACAGAGCTAGAATGTACGCAGAAGCTTATCTCAGCCAATCTACTTGATGCATAGCTGGTAAATCAGAAATTGACCATAGCTGTTATACGGAAGTTGGAGAAAGTTTGTTAATACAAGCAAGGAACTAATTAATGTTCAGAGAGCTGGGAAAGAAGCTTCTCGGTAGATAGTTCCGAACATCCGAACTATCTGCACTGAATCAAGGAGCTCAAGGGTTGGTGAGTTTTCGAAGTGTTGTGATAGGTGCGGTACGCCACAATCCTGAGGTATACAGTGTGTCCCAGATTCGCTTCTCTATGCAGGGATCTCGGCTGCTGGTATACTTACAGCAAAGGTTAAATGGCAAAAGTCTTAGGGGAAACTAAGTGCATTTGTTAGCCGGCTTCAGATTTCTGATCGGTTAATTGGCTTTGGAAATATCGGCGAAAAACCGAAAATCGAAATGCCAGTAAATCCGAAACGGTTAATTTGAAAGCTATCAAAATGTGACATTATTCCGACATTTTTTTTACACAAATATGATGACATGTTTCAATCGTCATTTATTTTCCCGCTACCTACCTGAACTTCCATTTTTCTTATGGCTTTTGCTAATGAGGCCCTGATTAATTTACCAGAAAATAAAATTAATAAGTAACGGATTTTTTCTTCTAAGGATGCTCTTACTTTGACTTACCCTTTTTAATTGAGCTCCTATTTGAAATTAGGTATTAATCATTTCAGGAAATCGACTGAAAGGACCATTTTTGTTTAACTACAACCTAAGTGAATAGAGGCACCTCGAGCTGTTGCGAAACCAGGTTGTGCCGGCTTCTCGAGCTAGTCTGACCGAAGATGAGTTTAGAAGAACCTGGTTTCAACAGGATGGATGTACGGCTCGCAACACCGTTTAAGTCAGGAACTTTCTTAAGGAAGCAGTCTGATGAAAGAATGATTTGATGGAATGGTTCAATATCTTGGCGCCCTTGATCCTCTGACCTTTCACCTTTGGATTTCTATATCTGCGGTCGCACAGCGGAAGAATGCCTTGCTGAGTTACTGTCTGTTTTCGGCAACGAAGCGCCACATCAGTCGGCAATTTCCTGTTGGTATGGAGAATTCAAACTTGGATGGGTGAGTCTTAGCGACGATCCTAGGGTGGGTGCACCAAAAACGGCAGTCACCCAGGAAAACGTCGATGCTGTGCGCAAACTCATCATTGAAGAGAGACATGTGACATACCGCGAGATTGAGGCGTCCTTGAAAATCTCAAAGACCTCAATTCAAAAAATTTTACATGAAGAATTAGGAGTAAGAAAATTAGTCTCTCGTTGGATACCCCACCTGTTGACTGAAGAGCAGAAAGCAGCCAGGGTTAATTGTTGTCAAAAAACGCTTGACCGTTTCAATTCTGGAAACTGAAAAAACGTGTACAGCATTGCTGGTGGTGATGAATCGTGGATTTACTGTTATGAACCAGAAAATAATCGACAGTTGTCTGTTTGGGTCTTCCAAGTTGAAGTAAAGTCAATAAAAGTCATCCGTTCTCGAAGTGTTTCGAAAAATATGGTCGCGCCATTTGTGTCAAAAGCGGGTCATATTGCAACAATTCCTCTTAATGAGCAAAGCACTGTTACTGGGGATTGGTATTCTACCATCTGTTTGCCAAAAGTCATCGCTGAGCTTCGAACAATCAACCCCGAAAGAAGAATCATCCTCCACCGAGACATTGCAAGCACACACCCCAAAAAACAAGGCAGTATTTAAGTATTTAACGGAAGAAAACGTAGAATTATTGGACCATCTTCCATATAGTCTCGATCTAAGTCCTAACGATTTCTTTACTTTCCCGAAAATTAAAGACAGACTGCGTGGTCAAAGATTCCAGTCACCAGAAGACGCATTCAAAAATGCCGTTTTGGATCTGCCAGCAAACGAGTGGAATAAGTGCTTCGAAAATTGGTTCGAGCGCATGCAGATGTGTATTACTCTTCGTGGAGGGTACTTCGAGAAACAATAAAGTCATTTAAAACTAGCTACCGTGTTGTTTTATTTCCATATGCAAAACTTAAAAGACATCCCTCGTACACTAGATAAGGTTGTACGAAAAATAGTCACAAATCGTCAATAGTGTGTGGATGCAAATCAACGTTATTTTGCAAATTGGAAATTAATACCCACTTTCATAATTAGATTTTACATTACACAAAATGCTTGTTTGTTGAAGTTTAAAATAAATTCACAACGAATTTCTTTACTTGGTTTTCAACACACTCATAGTTGGGAATTTGTCTCAAAAAATTTTACGTGTTGAGAGGTCGATATCGAAATTAATATTGTATTGAAAATTCCAGGCGTTTATGTGATTTTTCACGACTTACTCATTAATGCTATTTTCTAACAAATAAATCATGGCCTGTTCCGAAAAAAACTAATACATTACATTATGTGTGATGATATTTCAGTTATACTCCAATCTTTTATGCACTTGTGAGACATCACTAGACTGTACATTTCACAGTAGAGTTGCCAACTTGAGTAGTATCATCTTATAAAATTCAGTGAAATTTCTTTGAAGTTATCTGAAAATTGTCACCTATGGGAATGGGATCTCCTAGGCTGTGACTACGCACCGCTGGTTTAGGGCGGGTGCGACTCCAGAAAGGAGCTGCAAAGTAGTCCGCAGCAACGAACTGAGATTGAAGAAGCCCGTATCTCCTTTGGTTTCTAATAATCAACATCAAAATTAACCTAGTAACTTCCAGTCAGGCTGAGTTGCAACTCCGATACTGTGTTCTAAGTGAGTGCAGTTGATAAATATTAGAATTATTTAAGGACAACTAAACTTTCATTCCAGCTTGACTTGTGGTGACATACGAGGTCTATAAATTAAGTGATGAGACTGGCGACATAGAGTTCGATCTGGAAACACTGAATTCTCCAGGCTTGAAGGGGGAACAGGGGAATATGTGATCCGCCTTCAGTACAAGTTTGAACTCGCTGGAGCCATTTCGCTGGTCGTAACGACTTTTTTGTGATACGTTTTTTTGAATCAGTGTCAAGCAGCGGTTAGGTTTTGGTTCAGACTTGGACACAGTGCAATGGAATCTCTTGCTAAACATGCCTACGGAGATAGTGTTTTGTCAAGAGGCAAGGGTTTTGGATGGTTTTAGGCATTTTCAGGAGGGATAGAGTCGATTGAAGATGAAGCACGAAGCAGAAGGCCTGCATCTTCAAGAACCGATGAGACTATTGACATAATCCGGGACCTTGTGTGTCCAGATCATCGAAGAAGGGTTGAGTTTGACCCAGACCGTCGTTTATCAGACATTGCGACGATCCTCGTTTTTATACAGCTATGTCAATAAACGAGTTTTTGGCTGGGTAAAACATTCCTGTAGCTCCTCAACCACTTATTTACGTGACTTGGCCCATTGTGACTTTTTACTTTTCTCGAAGTTCAAAAATTACCTCACGGGAGCTCATTTTGGGACAGTCGAAAATACTCAAACGGCTGTAACTGACCAGCTGAAGGCTATCCTAGTATCCAGAACCGCCATGAGGAGTGGAAGAACCGTTCCTATATAAAATTGTAATTATATTTGTATAAGAAAAAATAAGTCTCATCACTTCGTTTACAGACCTCGTATATCTTCTTTCAAGCAATTCTCAACCCTTTAGTCCAGATTTTCTTTAGTTTCACTTATACGTTACAACATTTTCTCTAATTCATCTAGAGAAAAGTCATTAACTGACTTAACGGACAGCTATTGAATTTGGTATTTTCGTGCTAATTCGTTTGAAGACTGAGAACTGTTAACGTAATTTGAGTTTAATTTGAGGCTATTGTATCGAAATCCATTTGTCTTAAGGTCGGTCTTGGAGGCTGATTTAATTTTCTTGGAATGTACTCAACGATTTGCCACTATACACAAATGTAAATACCATGAGACTCACTAAGTCATGCAATTAATGTTGGCGTTGATACTCATAAGAGAATATTCAAATTGGGCTGACAAGTGGACTTCTTTAATTTGTTTCAGGACCATGGGCGTCATCCCTTCTGCCCTCTTCTTTACCTAATTTGTAATATGAATGCCACCCACTTACATTTAGGGAACGGCAGCGCTGTAAGGGCACTCACCTAGCGCTTCGATTTTATTACCCCCCGAGTCGCCCCTACCAAAATGACAATCGTTCATGTAACCTTCGATATCACGTACATATTGTCCTGCACATGCTGTATTTCACAAAGATCCTTTTGCGCGTATCGCGACATAGATTGTCAGATTAGAAGCCGGTTTTTCCATATCAGGAGCGGGATGCAACTACCAATTGAACGTCAGCGCTGCATGCAAATTGAAAGCCTAAATGAACGGTTATTCGAGAACATTTCCAATTTTTTCCGGAACGGGAGTAAAATACTGAGGCAATGACAATCAATGAACGCACGTGGACAAAGCGGTTATCGCAAATACTATGCTTTCCTCTTTTACCTTGCCAGTGCCAATTTCACAAATGATATTTTTTCGACCTGCGGAATTCACGGGAGGGCAAACAAAGACATTGGAAAAATACAGCATTGAAAATAGTACGTTACATATTTTGAAGGAGTTGTAACATTATTCCTGTCAGGCTTACCGAGACATGTACAGTAATGGACACAAGTATATAGACAAATATGAATATTTACCTAAATACCTTTAGAAAGTGAATTCATACCTCCTTGCTCCATAAACAAATGCGTTATTAGTAGAAAAACTAAATTCCTTGTTTTCACATTATCTGCAATGAAAACAATACAAGTCTGAATATAAGCACTTTTTCATTAGGGACAAAAATATGTAGACAAATTCTTGTCAACATTATTTTAGTACTGTTTGTATCAGAAGAGGATTAGTTTGTGTTCATCAAGTATTGTGGAATAAGTTGAGTGATTTTAAGACCATGCCGCGTGGTCAAGAAATTTCTTTCGATGTGAAAACTAAGATCATTGAGTTATACAAAGATGGTCAACGTTAAGTCGACATTGCCAAAAATTTTAAGCTGAAGCGTAAAGCAGCTTGGGCAACATTGAACAAATATAAACAAAAAGGTATCTTGCAAGCCTCTAGGAGAAGTGGTCGGCCTAGAAAACTAAATGCTAGATCAGTTAGATTAATAAAAGTAATTTCGTCCAATGATCCGTTTGAAACCCCAAAACAAATTCAAATTTAAATTCTTTTATTATCCCAAGAGACATTACAAAGTATGTATAGGATTCGTCGGAAAAGCCGAAATCGAGACAAAAGGAATTGCCAGTGTTTCTACGAAAACTATAAGTAGAAGATTAAATGATTTGAAGTTATTTGCACGTCGCCCGAGTAAGAAGCCGCTAATCTCGAGGAAAAACCATAAGGACCGAATACAATTTGCACGGTTACAACTTGATGGAGCATCTGTGACTGTAAGGCGGTATGTTTCAGTGACGAATCCAAGTTCAATATGTTTGGATCAGATGGTGATCATTACGTTAGACTTCCTAGTGGACAAAGATTGAACCACAAGTACACTTTGCCCACTGTCAAACATGGAGGCGGGTCTGTTATGGTTTGGGGGTGCTTTTCGGGGTTTGGTATGGGACCTTTACATAGAATAGATGGCATTATGGATAAGTTTGTATACACAGACATACAAAAGAATATCATGGTACCCTATATGGAAGACAATATGCCGTTAAGCACACTTCAAATCTCGCAAAGAAATTCTTGTTGGATGAAAAAATACCAGCTCTCAAATGGCCTTCACAATCTCCCGATACAAACCCGACTGAAAATCGATGGGATTACTTAGATAAGCAAATACGAGATAAAAATTATTCAAGCAAGGATGAACTTTTGCCGCTTTAGAGTAAAAGTGGAGACAGATTGATGAATCTTATATCAAGAAAATTCTACAGCCTATGCAGAGACGATGCCATGCGATGATTGATAATAATGGTTATGCTACAAAATATTAACACAAACGTGGTTGGTTTTCTATAATTCAATGAACTTTGCTTCCTTTTTCTATAATTGCTTTGTCTATATATTTTTGTCCTTCATATTTCCAGTTTTTTTAAATTAATTTTTTATTGAGGGGAGTCTAATGAATTTATTTATGTATACGTGACTATTATGCTATAAAGAATTATGTATACAGGTTGGTGTATTAAGAAATAACAAGTTAAAAAAGAAATACAGCACAATATTAATTTGTCTATATACTTTTGTCCATTACTGTATGTGTGGAATTCTGAAATACATCACACCTGAAATAAGTTCCTAAATATCGGGCAACATCGTCAACTCATGTATACGCCTTATCTATAACATCAAACGGTGCGTAGGAGAAGAACACTGCAGCTCCGACAAAAGTAGAAGACGTGGATATGTCAGGTGTTTCCACCAATTTCTTAAAATCCCGAATTATCAAGTAGCATGGAGCTCTCTAGTTAACAACATCTGTCAAAGCAATGAATTGATCAATGACGTTAAATGGTAGGGTTCTCTGAATAAGACCACTGTATTCAGATATATACCATAACCTACTATGATCACCATACAGCTCCGGAAAGAAGGATTATTAAGCAAATGTTTCCACATTAACAGCGGTACTACCACAAACATTAATAAAAGTTTTTCTAGAAGAAAAAGCGGCGTCAAGTAGCATGACCATGCACTTTCCACGCTACGCTGTCATCAGTTCATGATAATGTTGGGCACAAGTTAGCCCCTCTGAGGAAAAAAGTTGGATATGAACATGAAAGACAAAGAAAATAAATAGACAGAGTTGGTCAAACAGATTATCTGTGTAATTTTGGGGCCCTTTAGGAGTTGGCTCACTGAGAAAATATTTTAATTCCAATTCAAAAACTTTTGGAGGCAGCCTTCAGAGTTATTTCTTGGCAATGAATGACACTTTCCCTTCCTTTGCGAAGAATCCTTGCGGGTGCACATAAGCGAAGCGTGGATGTACCTACATTCGACGAACTGCTATACACATGCATCGGCCGGACCGCGAAGCACGGACTATCGACACGTGAGGGTCGGAAATATTTTTCCATGATTCAAGGATAAATGCGCGGCGCAATCTGATGAGCTAAATATGTATGTAGAATTTTCCCGGCCAGAGGCGAATACATATAGCAACGTCAAAGGATTGAGGTATGTCCCTACCATCTACAATTTTTTTGCCACTAAAATTATTTTTTCAAGAATTATCAGGATCTTCTAACACGTTCATAAACGAATTTCGAGCGTCTTTTATTTTTTGTTTTCTTTTCTCAAGCCTTTCCGTCCTTGGCATAGTAGTAAGTTTGTGGCGGACCGACAGACCAACAGACAGATACACAGACAGACCGACGGAAATGAGTGACTTGGCTTTTCGTTATGTTTGTATAACATCGAAAAAGCAATGTCTAGTTTCCGAAATGTTTGGCAATAGCATTACTTCCTCGCCAGCGGCGCAGGAGTCAATAACAAAATAGTTTGTCATCAGATGTCATTTTTACTTCAAAAAGGCCGAAACGTCGTCAGTAAACAGTATTTCAAGCATACGTGGTTCCATTTTGCAGCCAGACAAGCATGTAAAGTTTTCTGTATGAAAGCTACATGATAAGTTTCAGCTGTTATACTAACCAATTTATTATCATATTCAACCTGTACATTAATCAATGACCAAACATGACAATTTTATATGTACTGCGACTGCGACTCATTGCTAGTGCCGTCTACTCTTGAGTACAAAAAGGCGTGAAGTGGGTGATAAGAATTAAAATCAAATATAAATGTACAATTATAATCCCTTTACTAATTATATTCTTAAATTTGAATATAAGGGACCCCATTTTGTGGGATAATCTTCTGCTGGCTTGAATGGTCAGCGTTATTTAAATGAGTGTAAACAGTGGAATAGGAAAAGCAGCCAAAGACGCTTCTTTATCTTTCATTAATATGCGGCTAATTTTTGTGGAAGTAACGGTTTGGGAGTTTCGGAAAAAGCTGCCTGATCTCCCTTCTTGGATGTGCAAAGAGACAGTCGCAGACTTTACTTACCCTCTCATTACAAAAGGCGTTTAAAAAAACTGTGACAAAGTTACTATTGCAAAAGAACACGAAACGATTCTATTCGTATTCTAAAATGTTCCATTACCGATAAACAGTGCTGCAAGTATCTGAGACATCTTTTTTTGAACGCTACATGAGCTGCACCAAAAAGTGTCAGTCATTTCCGTCGGTTTGTATGTCTAACTGTGGATATATCAGTTCGCTAATTCGTATCCCGTCTGCAGCTTGGAAAGTGCCGCACAGATTTTGATGGCATTTCAATGCGATGATGCTACTGACGACGAAAGCACTACACCATTCTTGAACGTCGATATACTAGCGACAGAGCTACGGGAAGAAATAAAAAAAATTACAATCGTTCAAACTTTTATTAATGTTTCAGGGGATACTGCACACTTTTGGAATGTTTTTTGAGATCTAATGTATATCTCAATTTTTTGGCGTTAATATATTAATGCGTTTCTAGTTCTGGCAATTCTACGCAATTATTAACGGTTTCACGTATATACAGGGTGTCCCGCGAGGTAAGGGACAACATTTTTCTGCGTGCTCCTCTGGTCAATTCGAGTCGAAAAAGTCGTATGAACATGGGTTCACAAATGCTTCCTTATCAAGATATGATTTTTAGTGGGTAAAAACCACAATATTGTTGGAAAATTGCTTTCATTTAACAAAAAATGTAATACTGTTCATATTAAAACAACTGTTTACAATAACTAAAGACCACATTCACGTTGTACTGCCCGATTAATACGCTGGTGTTTGTTTATTTGTTGACGGAGTAGTTGTGTCGGTTTGATTGTACTTTGCAAAAATTACTGTCATGTTTGTTTTTACAAGTAAGGAATACTGTGACATGATGGTTGACTACTGATATTGCAACGGAAATGGCAGAGCGTCAGTGAATGAATATCGCCGCCAGTATCCAAATCGAAGAATACCTGACAGAAGGGTATTTGAAAGAGTTTTGGCACTTGTGAAAGCAACAGGATCGGTTCCAAATGCTACTGTAACACGTACATCAGAAGCCGCCCATGACTTAATACTGGATAGTGTTGAACGTCATCATTAACCAGCGCCCGCAGAATATCACGTCGCACCGGTGTTAGCAGAATAACTGTGTATAGAACGATGCATAACTTTGGTTTGTACCCATTTCATCTGCAACCGGTCCAAGCTCTGCTGCTCACTGATCCAGACCCTCGTATGCAGTCTTGTAACTGGCTCCTCGCAAATCGTAATCTTGTTATAAAGATTTTGTTCACCGACAAATCTACTTTTACTCGAGACGGCGTCAATAATTTGAGGAATTCCCATTCTTGGCAGCTTGAAAATCCCCGCGCAACTATCGAACGGAACTTCCAACACAGTTTTTCTGTTACTGTCTGGTACGGTTTGTTAGGGGATTACTTAGTTGGTCCTTTTGTGTTTGACGGTCCGTTGACATATGAAGTTTATCTTTAATTTTTACGAGAAGAACTGCCTGTATGGTTAGAGGATATTGCGCTGCAGAGAAGACAACAGATGTGGTTACAGCATGACGGTGCTCCGCCCCACAGTGGTAGAAATGTAACTAAGTATTTAAATAACACTTTTCCTGGGCGTTGGATTGGACGAGGGGTCGTAGTTTCTGTCCCCGCTAGCCCGATTTAAATCCCTTGGATTATTACTGGTGGGGACATATGAAGTCTTTAGTGTATGCAGAGAAATCGCATACCAGAGCTAAACTGCTCCGTAAAATTACTGATGTCGCTGAGGATATAAGAAGTAATCGTCTTGTTATTGGGAAAGCCACCAGTCACATTACTAAACGGGCTAGACTATGTTTACAGTGTGAAGGTGGACAATTTGAATAACTGTTGTGAATGGTTAATTTCATTGTACCTAGTAATTTTGTGTTAAATAAAAGTAATTTTCCAACAATATTGTGGTTTTCTCACCATTAGCACCCTAAAAATAAAAAAACCATTATCTCGATAAGGAAGCATCTGCGGACCCATGTTCATAGTAGTTTTTCCACTCGAATTGACCTGAGGAACACGTAGAAAAATTTTGTCTCTTACCTTGTGTGACACACTGTATTTCCCTGTATATTTTCCCCCAAAGCATATGATGATGATAGAAATACTTGTGTAGGTAGGCAGATGATTGGTACCTTAACCGCAATGATGTCATAAGGGTGGGTACTGAGATCTAACTTTCTCGGTCTATTTGGCGGAATTCATTTATTTTATACAATGACTGTAAAAGCTTTCTTTAGTTAGACAAAGAAATTAATGTAACACTACCTATTGGCCTATTGGCTATAATAATTTACACAGGGTGATTCACAAATCGTGATCGAAAATGAAACATCATACACAAAACCGCATTTTACGGGGGTCTTCTATGTAACATTTTTACCCCGAGGGAATCATTAAAAAGATATTGAACTTTAAAAATAAAAAATAATTATTTTTAATATCTTCAAAACAGTAAAATTTGGTATGTGAATATACCTAAGTATTGTCGACATTCTTTACTTAAAATTAATATGCACCTGCGGCAAGGATACAGGGGATTAGTGGTATCATTTTTATAAAACAGATAGTACGTCACTGTTTCTTTTCCGAATTTTTCGAATTTTACCTTTAATTTCCTACAAATAATTACTCTTGTGTTTTTTCCTAGATTGCATTGTTTTCATAAAAATATAAATAAAACAAATTCGATAATCAAAGCTTTATTTCAATAAATGGTGAAGAAGAAAACCATTCTGACGGATACAAGTGCGGCAACCTTTTAATAAAAAAAGTATCTCCGCAAAATTTATTGTGGCTTGAATTTGATGAAACGCATTATCTATTGTTTCTTGTAACTGATCAACAGTATTCATTTGTTCAGCATACACTAGTTGTTTGAAGGCGACTCACAAAAAGAAATCCAGGATGTTCAAATCAGGAGACCTCGCAGGCCAATGTACGGGTCCGCTTCTGCCAATCCATAGTTGTCTAAAATGATTATTTAACCATGCGGTTATGTTACGACGAACATGCGGTGGGCCACCGTCGTGCTGATACGACATTCGCACTCTCGTTGCTAACGGAACATCAACTAACACATTTTCTATGTAAATCTCTAGAAAAACTAAGTGCGAGTTTGCATTTAAACGTTGGGGCAACACGGGCCATTGAAAATGCCTCACCAGACATTTCTCGAAAATGTGTGTTGAAACGAGTAGATTCTTAGAGAACGGGGAGTTTCTAACCTCCAAATGTGCTCATTATGAAAATTAAAGGTTCCACTGCTCGTAAAAACCGATTCATCTGACCACAAAACCAAATCAATGAAATCTGCATTTTGATTATGCATTTGCAGTAACCACTCGCAAGAATTTCGCTGCTGGTCTGCAGACATTACGGATTTTGCCGATGATAAGGATGTATAAATTCCCAATTTAAAATTCTCCACGCAAGACTTTGGGAACGTGGCAACTGGGCTGCAATCTGCCTAGTACTTGTACTAGGAGCATCTCACGCCAAATTAATCACTTCCGTATAGCACATAACTTTTACAAACTGAAGGTAAGATTCGAAAAATTGCGTGTTTTGAAAAAAAAATAGCGGCGTACCATTTTTATTTGGAAAAATAATGCCACTAATCCCCTGTATCTCCGCCACTGGTGCACTTTAATTTTAAGTAAAGACTTTTGAATGTGAACAACACTCTCTCAAGTCCACATACCAAGTTTTAGTTCATTTTAGCTAACGGTTTAAAAAAAAATTATTTTAAGACTTCAACACCCCGTATCTTTTTAATGAAATGAAACACCCTGTATAATGTGCCTGTAACTCAAATCACTTGGTTACTATAATAATTACGCCTACTAAGCACGGTATGGGGCTTAACTTCATCAACTGAACAATAGCTTGTTTGTTATACAAATTATTTGCTTTTCGTAATATCAGAACGCTGACATGTTTAGCTAATCACTATGATAAGTAGATCATGGAAGGTGAAACGAAAAATATTGAAAGTGATGTTGCAAGGAAAAACGAAGATAATTCAGAAAATACACAAAATGGACAGCCTAACAGTAGCAACTTTAACAAAGACGGTAAGTTTTTATGCTCAAGGCAACTACTCGTATGTTATGCACCTTTGTCTAGCTCTAGCTCAATAGCTGGATTGTAAAGCGTAGACATTCAAGATGTCTACGTACAGTAGAATCACTCTGCAGTCATGCGGTCAGACTATTTTTCTTTACGTCATTCGCCACGAGCAACGCAGCGTTACGTTTGATGAATAATAACGTGCGGCGTTTCAGTCAGTTGCCAATCAGATGCCAGATGTTTTATTTATTACAAAACAAAACAAGGTCATTACGTCTTACTGACAGAACCGTATCGTCAGTCGTTCCTACAATTGTAGGACGCCTTTATGGCCTCCTTGATTTTCAAAGTCTTCTACCATTCCGTGTCAGCGCTCTATTTTGAGGTCAAGTTACAAATCTATTTGCATCAAATTGTTCATGCTTTTGATTTATATCATCTGTTATATAGCATGAAATTTCCTACAATTCAAGAAGAAAACATGCCTGATAATATGAGAGTGCTGATGCTGACACGGAACCGTAGAAATCTAGAAATATACCAGCCTTTCTGAAGGAAAGGGAGGACTACGAAAATCAACGGGGCCAGAAAGGCGTCCTACAAATGTAGGAAAGACTGACGATACAGCCCTTGGTCTTGCAAGTTGTGCAAATGTAGAGGTATATAATTGGTCTGTAACAAACAGAATGAAGCGTCCACAGATTCGTTGTCCTTGGTCAATCACGCCTAATTTGCGTTCGTGTTCGAACATGATTTTCATGATCATTGGCCTCCATTGTCTAGCCGAATCGAACGAGATTTGTTTTAATTTGTGTTTATTGTACGACGTTTCGATCAACGTGGTTTGATTTGACCAGTCAATGGAGTGTTTCTCTTTCTAACTCTCATGCATATAAAATACGGACCTAACCCATGCTGGTCGACTCTATTGACGTGTTTGGTGATTATTTCGTGTATCGTTTAATTATTCATGATAATATTCGTGTGCATGTCTAGTAATTGGCAAATACTTCTTTTGGGGTCATATGGAAATAAAACATATTCATTTAATTATTCAAGAACACTTACGGACCTTGATAAACGTCTGGTTTCTGGAGCAGTTAGCGGCACCGCTTAAAAAAACTCCAGCTTGTAACATTCTTTCTACTTGAACTAAACTTTTTTCACCTTTCGAAGGCCACAGATGATTAGATTTAATTCCGCACAGGCTCTATTGATAGAATTGATTCGAAAATTTATTCTCTGCTACTTAAGACGATAATAATTTTTCAATGTTTTTTTTTTAGAATTATCTTTGAGTAATATTAATGAATGTCTCTAAAACTGCGACTATTTACGTAGACCTTACTAGTTTTATGCTTAGACGTGATATAGGTAAAAGATTGTATTGGACTAGAAATGTCCATACAATATCAAGCCAAGTTATTTTCGTCACTCATCTCCCGACGCAGAAACTGACGAGCCTTGCACTATCCTGAATTTTAGAATTGTTAGAGAAATTTTGTTCTACGTTTTAAAGTGATCAGAATCTTGAAACGATAAACAATGTTTTTTGAAATGATGAATATCTCGCCACTTATAGGGAAGGAACGGCAATGCGTAAAAACGGGATCTTGGATTATCAAAACATAGCGAGCAGTGTTATTTTAAATCATGAAAGTACTGGTTTTGAGTCACGTATGCTACCTGTAGATAGCTAAATAAAACTAAAACTAATTTCAGGTCAGTGTCTCATAGATGGCGCTGCAGACTATATGTTCATAAGCAGATGACGCCACGATATATAATTTCATAAGGCTCCATTGTCTCGCCGCTAATTCAAACGACATATGTTTCAATTACTTTTTATTGTACGACATTCCGAGCACCACAGTGTCCTTTTACAAGTACAATGACAATTAATGTCAATATCTTCTGTTTATATGTCTTTCAGGTGTTAGTTGATCTATTTTTTCTTTACTGCATCACTACACAGTGTGTTGCGACAATAGACTCAACGGTTCTGTACTATGTCGAGATCGCGTGATGCCAACTTTAAGATGACACCGCGTAAAAAAAGAAAAGCCTAGGGTCGCCTGGGTTAGACATTTCAGCTCTCAAAGCATGTCCAAACAAGCATGAATTTTTTCGAACCTACAAGATACGCAACCCTCACCCATCGTCCCAAGAACAGTGAACGCTCTCCGAGAACGCAAAACTCCACTAAGGACCATTGTCGCCATATACAGATTGACTGTTATGCAGTCTTCGACCACTAATGTTGCATATACATTGTTCCTGGATCTGAAATGCGATAAACAGTGCTTCGATGATTAAGGGGAACGATGTTGTTCGTCCTGTATGTAGTATGAGACACAGCAATTGCTCTCGGGATGGTTACGTAAAACATCTGAGCGCTGGAGATCCAATACCAAACCTGGGAGTAAGAAAACTATTGCCCATCAGTTGGTTATGGGAGTATCATTGAAATCTTTCCTCAAGGATACTCAACCAAATTGGGTAATAGTGCACAGAGGAACTAGAAAGACAATAAGTTGTTGTTTAATTTTATATAAGCTGATTTCTTTAAATTTCTGTAATTACGATCCCGCCATTATACTGGACCGCTTGAAGATAACAGATAACAAAAAATCACTGGAAACAGATCAACAGTAAATATTGTCATTAATTGGCATTGCACCTAAAGAAAGCTACCGTGGTGGCCGCAATGTCCTACAATAAACATTAATTGGAATATAAGTGGTTGCAAATGGAGTCCTGCCATCATGAAGACCACGGGATGAGTTTCAGATATTAGGTTAATCTCGTCTCATCTCGGATAATTTTTTGGACATCGGTAGATATCTGGTTAACTTCAGGTAGGATACGTAAGTCGATGCCAAGGGTTATGCTGAAAATCAACAAAGCGTCTCTTCTAGAACACAATGCCGCAACATTCGAAGACGCGATCTCTGCAACCGGGCTAGGAAAATACAATCTACTCTTAACCTTGGCGGTCGTATTTCCTACAATTTCGCAAATGTTAGAGACATCCAGTATGTCATACGTGTTGCCTATTGCACAATGTGACCTCAATATAAACTTGGAAGATATTGGGATGATAATGAGTATGACGTATATAGGTAAGTAAAATGTACGTAGATAGATGGAAATCATTAAATCACCATCTACTTAGGCACAATGTTTCGAGTTTTTCAAATGACCACATCCACTTGTTTGCTTTCCGTTTCGTTTGTCTCCACGACTAAACCTAAGCTCTATACCGCACAGATGAGTTGCGAATGAGCACGAAACAGCGCTGTCTGCGGCTGGTTACAGTTACAGGAGACAGAAAGCAAGCACATCCTTTCAGAAATAATTCGATGCTAAATGCTACAATTAGCAGCTTGGCGCTGCCGGGTTGCTACGTTCAAATCGTGTCAATGAACAATCATTCCATAGAACTACGTCAAGTAGATTGACCTTGCCACCACGTCCACCCGGACTTGCTCGGCTACGCGCTGCCAGGGTACATTCGCTCATTTCTCGCGAGCCGCGATACAACCGCTTAGCTACAGCTTGTCTGAGTGTATCTGCTCTGCCATAGGTTTGTAACCAGAAAACAAATTCGTCTGCAGCTCAGACCGCCACCAGTAACAACAAAGAAGGATTTCAATTAGTATGTGTTTTTATTTCACTCAAAAAGCTCAGACGCTTCTAAAACTATTCCACGGATCGGGTTTCAAAATAAATTGCTCACAACAAAAGGGTATCGAAACCACATAAGACAACAACATCAGACATTGACATCGGTGAGTTTGTGTCGTGTAGTTCAACTATGTATTTCAGGTATTGATACGTAAATACTTCTTGGTATATGAGTGTGACCAGGTGTCGAGTGTAGTTTTATCTCGTCTAACCAATTGCCCCTCCTGATAAAATGTGTATCAATATTGAGGGTTTTATTCTAAGTATTTATTGTTAGAATATGGATTCAACACACGCCTTCTGAAAACTACATTCGTTTGATTTACTGAACGTCGCTTCGTAACATGTTGGTAGAGTTATCACTCCTTTGCGATTCTCAATTAAAAGCTCCATTTCTCTATATCTGAAGGAAAGTTGTGACTCTCAACACATAATCCTTACAAGCCCAGCTTAGAAAACGTCTGAGGATGCGGTCATTTTGAAAGGTTTTGCAGACATTCCTGATTCTGATGTATTTAAATATTTCTCTGAAATGATTTGTTTGGTTCTTTTTAGGAATGGTTACAAGCGGCTTCTTCTGGGGATATTTGAGTGACTCATATGGAAGGAAGATGGTTTTAGTCTTTGGGCTCATTTTGAATGGTATATTTGGCGTCATGGGTGCTTTCTCCACAAGTTCAACCATTCTAATGATCTCAAAAGTATGCGGAGGGCTAGTGTAAATACTTACTTAATAGAATTCTCGCTCTAGTAATAGAGAAGTTGCCATACACATTAGATTATAGTTATTTTCATACAAGTGTCATTTTTAAGTATGAACCGATGCCGAACCCGCTCATCCTGTCACGGGACATCCGTTCAACCTCGGACACTCTTGGCCAGACTTTCATCTTTTTCTAAAACTCGAGTAATTTGCTGGTGTAAAGATGATAAAAAGTTGAAAAAAGGCGTTTCTGTTTGACGATAGTATCCAGAAGCTGGTGCCATGACCTCAAAAATATTTAAATGTTTGTGGTGACTGTATTGAAAAATGAAAAAATCTTCTATTATAAAACGGTTCTTGTTTGAAAAAAAATTACTCTCGTATATGTATACTATAACATTTACTAAACTTTTGCTATTTGTAGGATTAAAAGGGGCAAAAATAAGTAGACCCTGAATAAAATAATAACCAAGTATCAAAATGAAGCGCATAGGTTGAGGGAGTCATTGACTAACGTACTCTATCTGAAGATAGCCACCACATAGGGTGTTATTTATTGGTAGGCCGTAATTACAAGGGAGCGTTCTTGAAGCAAGTTTGAATGTAAGAGTTCATGTAATGTGTCTTAAAAAGTCTTGTCCCCAAGATAAAGTGTCAAATTTTTATTTAAAAATTGTTTTTTATTAACATCACAAAGATCCTTGTGCCGACCTTGTTTAATTTTGACTATATAGTTCATTGCAATACGTCACTAATTCTCTAGTTATGAATTCTAGCGATGTCTCAGATGGCAGCCTTTGAAATAGTGTTGACAAATCACGTACGCCACTGGCATTTTAAAAAATATATGTTCTTATCAGATTAAGCAGCTAATGATAGAGGTTTTTCGTCTTTTGTGACGACTTCATATCCCATTCCGTTTTCTAGGAAAAAATAAATACAACACCATTACATGCCGAAGAGAAGCATAGCGTATAGGTGGTAGGTGGCCAATTTTTGTGAATATTTTGTCAAATTCTTGTTACCGACCGTTCCTTACGCTTTATTAAATGGCTCATAAATTAATATTTTGTATCCATCAAATCAAACCGATTTGAATTTATCAATTTCTGGAGAATATTTTGTTTTCTCTACGAAAACAAAGTGAGATAAGAAAGATACCAACAGATGAAATAGGTTTACATTTATCTGCTTGATTTGAAAAAAAAATATAATTGCCTACAAAATCGCCACTGGAATTCATAATTATCCATTAGTTAGTGTTAACTCATCTCCCTGTTGTATCGAATAACAAACACTCCCAAAACTCAACGCAATCAGCACAAGCATATTTGAGATAATATAAAAAGACAACAAAAATTTAAGCTTTCTTTAGGACACATGCATATATGAACATTTCTACCTAAAGTTGGTTGAGAAATGTAATCATGTAATTACGGGCTATCATTAAGTAGTAGCATGTATACTGTAGTTCGACGCCCAGAAGGAGCTGAAGGATCCTAGGCCATCTATGAGACGTGGTAAAATGCATTTAGGAATCTACTTTGAAAAGCGAGTGTTGAGTTCTGCTGCTGCCTCAATGGCAGCACTAGCAACGCTATGATCTCCCTTTTTGACCTCTTTAATGCCCAGCTTAGCTAGGCATGTATCAAAATATTCCACCTGAAGATACTCAATTAAAATAGGTATTGGAGAGGCTCCACAAAGGCATTAAAGATCTGTGACTCAATAACAGAAACAGATATTCGAACTATTTCCTAAGCAGATTTCTTGGTGCATTTTTGCATGCTGCTACTGTCTCACAAATGGCGCTAGGACCTTTCAGATCTCTTTTTCGGTAGCGGAACAGCGTGCGGAAGGTACTCACATTCAACACGCATCTGCGTAAAGAAAGTAGCACTGTTATGCGTGCGAAAAAGTGCTACTTTCTGCACGCAGATGCGTGTTGACGGTGAGTACTTTCTGCAGCTGGTAGAAAGAAATTACGTCTCTCCGTCTCTCCGACGTGAATCTGTCAGACGGGACAGATATTCACACTTATATATACAGATATATGATCTGAAAAGAACCTTCTCAGAAGCGAAAGAACCAGTTTTTGGGTCTAAAATGGTTTAAACAACCTTTCAGGCAATTTTGTGTTTAGCAACATGCAGATATATCAAAAGGTTTAATTCACAAAATTGAATAAGAATATTTTCCGGGCGGATGCGAAGATACCTCCCGGATTTTAATTAATAATTTTATTAAACAATTCGACAAAAACTCTTTTCTTTTTCTTAAGCTGTTTACTGAACAAACTCGGTGTTGTGGATGTGCTTATCCGACAAATCGTATACGGTGGTACCATGGTAGGTGATCACGAAATACCGTGGTGCAACTAGAAAGCGATTGGAGATACCTTACCAATCCGGCTTGTTTCGCTTGAACGCCGCCGGAAGGGGCATCAAGTAGCTTGGAAAAACAACGGAACAGGGGCGTGGATAAGATTGCCTCTGAGGGTCGATCCTGAAAGTTGGTTGACATCTGGTTCTATAGACCAGCTGGTCGACTCCACGAAATGTAGGAGATGCGAGTTCGGATCTCGCGGCGCCCATTTTTTCTGTTAAATTGTTCTTTGGTAAATAAACTCGCTCTTGCAGAATCAGTTGCGGATTTAGCAGGGGGCACGTTGGGCGCGCGCCCCCCTAGGCGTCTGATACTTGCTTTTGTAATCTAACACCATTGTGTTGCTTTCTGACACATAATGCCGACAGAGGCATACTAACTATAAGTTATAGCTATAGGAACTGAGCATTGCGATTCGGTATCCTTTGGTATTCCAAGCACTGTCCCTCTAGGACATCACTTACGTTTACAGCACAATTCTCACGATTTATACGTATGTACGAGTATTGTGAATTGTGAATACTAAATGCTCTTTGAACGAACCCTGTATATTGCTCAATAAACTAGTAGTGATGGCCGGGAAACAGGTGTTGAGGGATAAACAGTTAGAGATTCTCAAAAAACGACTTGACCATTATACTCCAATTTTGCTCATGTTTAGAATTTCGAAGTATGAATTCTGCGGATTCGAAGAATTTCAAGAGGTTGCGTAAAATTATCGTCGCATTACCAACAAGTGCCAAAACCTGCATTTTTCGGCCATAACATTTTTGCTATTAGTCGGATCTTTTCAAGTGTGGTCTGATTCTGTAGGTCTCATAAATACCTAAAAATGTTATTTGGAAGGTTTTTTCGTTCCTTTCAACACATTCGATTGAATCCCAAAAAAACACGTTTTCTCATTCGTTGTTGTCAAATAAAAGGTTTTCACACAAAATTGGTGTAACCATTTTATGCGTCATGTTTAACCCATTATCGGTCAAACCATTTGAACATAAAAGAAAAACTGTTTTATTCCAACATTTAATATCAAATCGTTCAAATAACAGCTCAGAACCTATACAACCAAACAAGATATAAGGGAAAGTAACTTTTGAAAATGTCACCATTTGGTTACACTGACCCAATAAGCAGAGCTAAAGTTTTAATTGACAAAAAATCAGTAATTTCGTTAGTTGTATTTATACTGGTTCTGTTTTGCTGGGTGCTATAAAGGCTTGTCTGGTCTACAATATTCCTAATAGCATCAATTGAGAAGTACTCCAAAAAATACTGAGGTGCACTGGAATTTTCTTCAATGCAGCAAATTTGATATTCCTCATGAAAATCTGCTCTTTCCTCTAGATCATCCTTAGTCCAGTTCCAGGAAGGTATTGACATGTTCTTCTGCGCTTTGCTTCTTGCTGGCTGGTCGTCGTTTCTACCTACATTTATGGTCTCGTCTAAATCGGTTTCCCCAATTTCCAGATCTGCAGTTTGTAAGGAATTAGCAGGTTCCTCGTCGCTCTCATAACTCACGATTCTAGCTTCTTCCACATCATCATCGGATGAAACCGACAAATCAGAAGCATTGGGATCAGGAAGAATTACAATATGACGTTTGCCATAAAAATTGCAAATCTTATAGTAAAATTCTGAAAAAAAAACATTTGTAACATAAATATGTATTAAGGAGTAGTTCATATGTTCACATTACGAAAAGGGCAACGTGACCATATGGATACGTCGTATTTTAAACATAAAAGTAACGAAAATTATGCTAAATACCCATAAACATCTTGGCTGTTTAGGCCTTAGGCCTTCGTGGTAGTTGGAGTATAAAAAAACTATTTTACTACAAACTATAAATGTCTATGTTCTACAAAAAAACTGCATGAACTTACTTGTTTTGCAAATAACCTCAAAATTATTCACCACACTAGTCTACTAACGCCAAACAGGTAGTGGTAGGCGGCCATAAGGAATTGTAAAAATGTTTTCTTTCGTCGTCAGATGACTCTGTAGTATATAAGCATTTGCAGAAACCATAAATAACTTGATGTACAGTCGAGGCCAAGCGAAACTATTAAAACAGATAAATAACTATGTTGGTATAAAGTGCAATGTAAACATATGGTTACAACAACCGATACAGGGTTAAAATACCCCCTTGAACAACTTGCCCCAATAAAACCGGGCTTTGCAATTATTTAGGGGAAATTAGTTAATTTGTTAGATGAACGCCTAAAACTGAGAAAACAACTATGCCGTAAATCTAAGTTCGACAACGAAAGTCTGAAGAATAACTGTAACATCCGTATTGAATTAAAAAAAATAATTGACTATACCTATTGATATTTTTATCACCTGCTGATATAATAGAGGTGCTTGATTGTGTGAGTATTACTTGATTTGTTTAACGGGTAGTTCAGAGTGTTAATCCTTAAGCTTAGTATATACTAGTAGACCCCGTTGCGCAACATATCTATAGGCAGTCTGGAGATGGTCTCAAGACACGATCTATAGATGGTCTATTCTTTATCTCTAAGACCACTACACTAGTTAGTTATACATGCCACGTAATTGTATTGTTCTCATATAATAAAACATAGTTATTATATCCATATTTTTTTCCAAGCTGGCATTGAACAGATAGGTACACAATGGATTTAAGGATCAATAATAGGATAAATTGTAAAAGTTCCACTAAGGTAGAAAAATTACCAGTACCAAATATCGTTCGCGCCCCGCACCCCTAGACGAAATCCTGAATCCGCCCTTGTTGCAGATGCACTCAACCGAATGATCGTATACATGATAATTTTACATTTTGCAGTTTAGGAGGACCTTTTTCTGCTGCTGTAGTCCACATGTCTGAGTTCTACCGCAAAGAATATCGAAGTTCAGCAAAATTGCTATGGGGAGTTATGGGAAGTGTTGGCAACTTGTTTTTACCATTGTTGGCTTGGCTGATCTTAGATTATCATTGGTCATTCAACGTAGGTGGCCATGGTGAGTACTGAGAAATTTTAAGCTCTTAGTGATATCGTTACAATGCTCAAAAGTGATCTAGAACTCAATAACTGGCCATGCATTTATTTGAAAATTGCGACACTACCAAAAAATTTATTTTGCAATGCTCAAAAATTATTAAAATATTACGAAATATACATATACAAAAATGGGGTTCGGAAACTGTCTGAAACTTTTTTATCTTTTGCGCCACCAATAGACCAATTTTTTAAAATTAAGCATTAATACTTGTTATAACACCACACCATAATACTTCACAAATTTCGTTAAAGGTGGAGCAGTCACGGGTGTTCATGTTTATGATATACAATGTATAATGATTCCTTCAAATCCTGAAAACAACTAAGACGTATCCTTTTTTCAGAATATCATACCTGGAACATATTTTTATTGATATGTGCTATGTTTCCGTTAGCTGGGGGTATTTGCTACATGTTCATGCCTGAAAGTCCAAAGTATCTAATGAATTCAGGGAATAACCAAAAAGCAATGAAGGTATTCCAGAAGGTATATACGATTAACACTGGAAGACCAAAAAGTACATATCCTGTAAGTACTGTGTGCATTCGCAGACCCGACAGATTTTTCAAAGTCAGATTAATTCTGGGCACATTTTGTAGAATTTGCGTAGTTGTGAGTGCATATCGCATACATATTTTCACTTATTCTATACAAAATACATATGTACTGGGTACAATATTTTACAATATCAGGAGTAAATACTAACCACGTTATTGTACGGGGTATCCCGCTATAAACAAAACAAAATTCAAGCTACTTCCGGAGAGTGACGAAAAAAGCTGAATGTTTTCAAAATCGTTTTAGTTTTAAAGGCCTACCTAGGAAATTCTATTGTTTTTTAAATAGCTGATGGTTGGCAATGTTTGTGTACGATATATTTTATATCTTTGGAATCAGAATTAAGAACTTTATTCATCTATACAAAAATCTAATGTGGTTTCCTTCAGAATAAGTAAAACTGATGCTAGAGGACAAGAGAAGAAACGTCGTAATGAAATTCAAGTTATACCATCTTGTAGATGGCAATGTCAGTGTGCTATTTATTTTGAAATATGACAATCAAGAAAAAATTGAAAAACGATTTTGGCAAAATTCGGGTTTTCCCGTCTCTCTCCCGAAGTGCTTTGAATATCAAAACTTTCGAGATGTCTTCAATCATGTACGAGGTTTTCCGAAAAGTACGTATAAAAGTGCAATAGGTAATAACTTTATTTTACAATTGTTTAGGTATTTCAATATGATATCCACTGTTGACACCATCACTGAATGTCTTCAATTGGGAGGCTCTTAATTTGCCTTGTCGTTTCTGCCTTGATGGCTTCCGCAGTTCGTGGACGATTGTTTTGGGGATTGACCTATCATTCTAACTGTCCATCGACGGTCTTTGAGAACACAGCCTCCAATTCGTTCAGCATTTCCCTCAGAGCTCGATGTGGAGGGGCGTCCTGAACGTTAGTCATCTCTCACATCTTCTCGGTCTTCCAGAAATCTTTTCAACCACTTACTGATGGTTGGTTCCTTCAGGGACTTGTCTAAGCACTCAAAAATCTCACGACCATTCTTGACTAGCTTTGCAAGAAACTTGACGTTGATGCGCTGTTCTTCGATGAGAGAGAGCTCCATGCCGACAGCAGGTAAAGAAGGGTTACTTTCAACAAGCAGACGTAAATCCTACTTACTTGCAGAGCGCTCCGACTTGAACTGAGCATAGAGGGAATTGGATAGAGAAAGGAACCACTCAGCCACCCCACCACAATGCCTTGACACGATGCCCCGAATTTTGTATACGTATTTTCCGGACAAACATCGTACGTTTCCGATCCTATGCCAGATTGCATAGGCGGCTATATACAAATTGGTTTGAACTGAGATACAAAGAAATAAATTACGCACAAAATTTAGGCTTTTGTCAGAACTATTGAAAATTATATGATATGGAGTCAGAAAAGAAGCAACTATTCTCAGATTATATAACGTTCGATAGCACTTTACTGAGGCACATGATGTTGCGCCTAAAATATACAGGGTGTCCGCAAAGTTGGGGTATTCCTTTTCAGAAACAACTACCCTTGGAATAACAAAGGTCATGTGTAGTGAAACGAGGGCGACCAAGTAAAAAAAAATAAAGGAGAAAGTACTCACTCTCCAGTTGACGAGAAGGGCTAAGACGTCTCTGCCTGCAGTGATACCGCTCCAACAGAAAATGAAATCAGCTGATGCGCTACCGAGCAGACGTAGGCGAACAAGGAAGGCAAAATGTTGCGTAAAAAATCTAGGTATTGCTTCCCGTCCAATCGATTTGGGAGAATAAATGGTCCAATGAGCATACCGTTCACCATGCCAGCCCAAACATTCACCGAAAATGTTTGTTGAAAATGTGCCCGACGGATAGCGTGCGGATTTTCTACTGACCAAACATGAGTGTTGCGAAAGTTCATCCCATTACGCGTGAACGTAGATTCGTCTGTCACCAATATGCACTTCAAAAAGTCCGGATTATTGTCATGTTGATGCAACAGCCACTCACAAAACCGCACTCTTGCTGGAAAATCGTCAGGTTGAAGGGCTTGTACACGTTGGACGTGAAACGGATACAGCCCCTCTCGTCTACGCGATTACCTCTACACGCGTGACCGTAACCATCGGTTGAAGGTTGCATACTGACCTGATACACTGACCCCGACCCAGTTCTGTCGTCGTGTTGAGCTAGTGTCCTAGTACCATTCGGGGATGTCGCGGCTACAGGACGGTATTCAGATATTTTTGATGTTGCAGAGCCCCTTATCTCGGTTCCCTTGAGGCATTGGTGTATATGGTACTAAGAAAAATTGCTTACGTTTTCAAGATCTACACGTCGTGTAAAGGAAAGCCCCAACTTTGCGGACACCCTGTATATTAATCCTTGCAACTTTTGTAAATTTTTTTTGAATGCTCATATAAAGAAGCTTGAGCGGGTCCATTTATAGCGGGACAACCTGTACATGGATATCTTTCAGCACCAATGTTTGGCACGGGAAACAAACTCGACTGACGATAGACCGATTAAGCGATCTGCACTTCAGACGATGGTCGATGGTATCAAACAACTAAAGCTTTTCATGCACAAACCATATACGTCAAGGGCTATACTGGGTTGTACTGCTGCATTGACAATGTCATCAAGGTAAAGGCAAACTTATACCATCTATAATCTATGATATATCATATTTACCATATTTCGTGTATTTTTCCGTACGCTTGCCAGAGGGTTTCATTTTTCCGATTTCAGCATTTCTTTGTCCTTTGAATATTAGTGGGAAAAAGGATATGCACACCAAGTTTAAAAATTCATTAAGTTAAGAGAGAAATTTTCAGTGTTTGTGATAACTGTTTGGAAAACTAGTAAGCACAACCCAAAAAAATAGCTCTAAATGCTAGGAGATTCTTTGAATGTGCTGATTTTATATGATGCACCATCTCTTGTTAAATTTGTTGCTTGTTTGTATTCGATTCATAAAGATTTTCAATGGAGCTATTCTTCTGATATAATACAGGATGACGTGTCTGGATCCCACGCTTTATGTGCGGCCATAAAGTTGCTGATATCCAAGCCTGGAGGGGCAAATCAATTTTAAAGATGAGAGCGGCAATAGAAATTCATTTTCGAAATGTTACAAGCCGTCTATGCCTTGACTGGCTTTGACTTCTTTCAGATGAAAAAGGGCACCATTTAATAAATCGTCGTATTGATGGGCCCAAAGGTGCGTCAAAAGTTATTCAGTATACTGAAAGAAATATTCCATTAAAGCACCTTGTAGAAAGATATTGTGAGGGATCTTACAAATCCAAGTTGATATCTACATGTTAATCCTGGAATGGATCTGGTACGGGTTGTTCTAGAATTCAAAAAAGTTCAATTAATATAACATTTCGCTTCAAAAGAGTGCGAAAAAGTTCTAGTTGTTTACTTGTCATTAATTATGACAACAAAGGCAATTCAAGATCAAGTTGGTTTTGAAGATAAAAGGGACAGAAAACGCGCAATAACGCGGTATTGTATTGTAATTTATTGTATTATTATTTTGGGTCAACTTTTTTGTAAGATAACTAGCTTTGATCCTATAGAGAGCATATCAAAATAACACCAAGTCTCATAGAGTTTTGGCGACAGATTTACAGCTACAGTATTGCCCATTAATTATTGGATAATCATCACTTTATTGGGTTTTTAAAACGTGAGCTAGTTTTTGGATAAATGAGTAATGCAAATGCAGCACTTACAGTAAAAGATTGCCTAACAGTCTACATCTATGGCTAACACAAACTTATTCTGTCCCCTGGAAGGCAAATATGATTCAATGAAAAAGGCTGCCTAGATTGCTTAACCATTAAGTAAACTAATCCATTCAACAACTGTGGTCCCATTTATTGGCCAGCGAAAGGAAGATGGTTGAGCTACAGCGACTTACAGCAACTTTCACATTTGTACGCTTTTTATTTTACCACCAAAATAAATATGGCCTTGACTTGACCTTGTAAGCGTCATTACCAAAGACAAGGAAGCAACCATGACACTTCTGTGCCCTTGAAAAGCGGACTGTCATATTGAGCAAATTAGTAATATAGCTTCCGTTCATCCAACCACAGTCGTTCAACCATGGGCAGCTGTTTTGTGCTTCTTGGCAACTCATTAGCATGGACTAGACTTGGTCTCAGGTTACACATCGGGCAAAAGCTGAGCAACCATCATCCATCCAGGATATAGGGGAGACAGCAAAGTTTGCCTTTTAAGGATCATGAATCCTAACTACCTAATTTAATATATCTTTTAGTATACTGATTCTCCGAGTTTTTGTCCTGAGAGCTGCAATTCGCACAATCACCATTTCTGCGAATTGGTCAAACTCCACCGCTCTATTTCTCAGAAAGTAAACCTGCTCTGGTCGCATGAACAGTTTTGTTGAGAAAGGCAAGAAATATATCATACTAAATTTTTAGACAAATCGTCTGAGACTTATTTTTCTTATGTTTCGTGCGGGGCTCTTTTGAAAAACGGACGCTTCATGAATAATTCAACCGCAGCGCTCATTTTGCACCACCCTATACTTTATAATATTTTCAGCTTCAATACCATGAGGATCTGGCTACCTCAGATCTTCAAAGCAATCAACGATTATCAGTTGACCCACAATGGTACCAGTACAGATATATGTATAATGTTGAAGTCTTGGCATGAAGAAGCCGATAATCCCGAACAAGTTTGCATGGTAAGGTTTTTGTCGCTTGACTCACCGACCCTCATCCACTCATGGCAATTGTTTCGAAATTATGTAAAGAAATGTAGGAAACATTTCAAAACTAGAAGCAAATGTTAGAAAAGTGTCAGATTCAGCCATTGAGACAGCTTAAAGGTACACCATTTTAGGCAAGAGAAAGCTTTAGTAGCCTCTTGACCAAAACACCCGACAGCACTATGTCGGGCTTTTTTTTCCCAAAGTGTGAGATTCTCCAGAATGCGACATATTCAATAAACTCCCCAGCTGCTCGCTACATATCCTACTATGCTAACGCTTACCTTATTTGTGTTTTGCATCATAACGTTGTATATATATATATATATATATATATAGAGAGAGCGAGAAAATTATCATGCGGAGAAAGGTATATAACAAAAATAGGAAAATAATGGGCAAAATCCGCAAAAAGTGGATTCGAGCAGAAAATAGGATAGGTAACCCGAGCGATACGTATCTCTGCTGGTTAGCTTCATCAGGCCCGAAATGAATGCACATATGCAGCTACAAAAGTAGATGCACATGCCCACACATCCGGATACGCGTGTAACCTGAGGAAACGAAGATGGAGAGGAGAAAAAGACACACGAAGTCCACAACAAGAGCCAATCTACACATTGTAGTATAAAATGGCTGGAAGACCTCGAATTTTCAAGGCGACAAATAACCACAACCAAGCGGCCGGTTATAGCCACTTGCTGTGGCACTTCAATCCCAAAGGTTACACCCGTATCCGGATGTGTGGGTATGTGTATCTACTTTTGTAGTTGCATATATGCATTCATTTCTGGCCTGATGAAGCCAACCAGCAGAAATACGTATCGCTCGGGTTACCTATTCTATTTTCTGCTCGAACCCACTTTTTGCGGATTTTGCCCATTATTTTCCTATTTTTTTATATATATAAGTATATGTGCAAGCCGGAAAGTAGAAATCTCTTGCTGGTAGCCTGGTCTACCTTGCAATCATGTAGCTTGCCCAGCATCATCAATAAAGAAGGTCACAAGCCACAATGGTAAATTTGTTTGGTGGAGTAGGGTATAAATGAGTCATCACAAATCTACATATTTCTGGAACGCATTTATCTTACTTGCTCTATGATAGTCGTGAATACGGATCATGATGTATTTTAATAAATTGGTCATTTGAAATCATTATAGTTTTCCTACGTGATGAAAGCATAAACTACACATGTATTTAAATGTCCAATTTCTAGTCTGTCCAGCACAATCTGTTTTCTATATTATTGAAATATCCGTTGTTTTTACCAACAACCAATTTCTGTTTGAAATGCATTTTGGAATTTAAGTGACTCATAGTATTTTTTGGGCATACAAATTGGGATGTTGTGGTTGTTCAGAAATTATTCCGACATATATCAGCTAATTTTTAAAAAGATCAACTTAGGACATATTTATATACCTACACCATGGGTGCTTACAGCTGAAAATGTGTTTTTTGTTATCCAAATGTGGCTTAGGTGCCTTACTGCCACAAGCCCTTCAATTGTCGAGTGTCAATTCTAGTTATCTATGTCAAGTCAATCGATCTACACTCTCATATATATGAACAGGAGTAATGAAGACAAGTCAAAGAGAAAACCATTTATAGACTTCGCTTTATTCCAGATTGCAAAGTGCAAAAAAAATGCGATTGTTGGAAACATGGAAGTCAATATAAATGATATATGAATCAACAAAAACGCCGACAATAAGGAACGTCAGCGTTTATCGAATCAAATTACATAGCGTTTCTTCCAAACGTCTACAATTCGGGGCTTACAAAAAACGGCGTCAAGTAGTTTGACTGTGCACTTTCTACGCAACAGCATCATCTGTTCATAAAGAATTAATTTTAGAGCAATTTAAGTCCACTGAGAGAAAAGTCAGTTACGAACATATGCAACAGAAAAATTAAACGGAATAAGTCAGTCAAACAGGCCCATATAATTAGTCCATAGATATTCTATCCCTGTCGTACCAATAGCTACTGTCTATCTGCCAACATTATCACTTTCCACATCTGCGCGGTATCGCTGCAGCTCTGTTATCGTTCGTTTCGTGTGTGATCCGTTTGTATGTTTTATGCAAACATTTCACTATAATTGTAAGCTTCAAAAGCAAATTAACGAAAATCTATGATGCGTAAAATATACCTAGCTAATACAACTTCCCAACCTCCGCATTATAATCCCAGCAAAATAAAAATTCTGAAAATAATCACAACCCTCTAAAACCTTACAAAAACGAAGTTTGGCCAAATTTTATTTTTTTTCGTCTTTGGTGTTTTTTCTCCGCCGTCACTGGACCGGTTCTAGAAAAGAACAAAGCTTCATCGTTGGCATAGTAACAACCTTGTGTGAAAGCTTCTCAAAAGCTGAGCTGTATTTCTCAACTTATAGACGGGCCAACTATTAGACAGAGGAAAGGCAAAAAGACCGACAGACAGACAGACCAACCTACTGACAGACAGACAGACCGACGGGAATGAGTGACATGGTTTTTAGTGAAGTAAAGGGTGTTTTTTCAGAGGTATACAACTTTAAATTGCAATAAAACAACAATAATATGGCGAATGTTGTCTTCTAAATGGTCAAGCGTTTGTGGCTTATCCGCATAGACCGATGACTTTACCTAGCGCCAAGAAAATAGTCTAGCGGTGTTAAATCACAAGAGCTTGGAGGCCAATTCACAGGTCCAAAACGTGAACACCAAACGAGTCTTTCAATAAATCGATTGTAGCACGAGCTGTGTGACATGTTGCATCTTGTTGGAACCACAGCTCCTGGACATCATAATTGTTCAATTCAGGAATGAAAAAGTTAGTAATCATGGTTCTATACCGATCACCATTGACTGTAACGTTCTGGCCATCATCGTTTTTGAAGAAGTACGGACCAATGCTTCCACCAGCCCATAAAGCGCACCAAACAGACAGTTTTTCTGGATATAACGTTGTTTCGACATAGACTTGAGGATTAGCTTCACTCCAAATGCGGCGGTTTTGTTTGTTGACGTAGCCATACAACCAGAAGTGCGCTTCATCGCTAAACAAAATTCGCTTATGAAAATCGGGAACAACGGCATCTCGTTTTGGGCCCAATCAACGAATCTACGCCTTACTTGATGATCGTTTGGCTTCAATTCATGCACGAGTTGGATTTTGTAAGCACGCAGACCAAGATCCTTCCGCAAATTATTCCATAAAGGGGATGGACACAGATCCAATTTCTGTGCTCGATGGCGGATGGGCTAATTCGGGTCTTCCTGCTACGCTCTACAGTAGCAATAGCTGCTTCTGTACGCACCGTACGGCATCTCTCGGGATGCGAGTTATCAATTAGAGTAAACGTGGTGCGAAAACGTTCAATGGTTAATCGAATTAACTGTTCTGATGGACGATTTTGTCGACGATAAAATGGACGTAGTGCGCGATACGCATCCGCCCAGAACCATTATTTTCGAAATAAAACTGCACAATTTGCAAGCGTTGTTCACGCGTGAGTCTATTCGTGATGAATTGCCAAACCAAAATGAGAATAAATCACTTGACAGCTGTCAAATAGGTCGCCATCTTCATAAGTAATGCCAACTTAAAGTTCTATACCTCGAAAAAAAAACACCCGTTACATAACATTTAATACAGTATCTCATTTTCATAAATCTTTGCGATTGCAAAACTAGTGGCGTAGGATCTAATACAGTAAAATTATTATCTGTAAGGTAGTCGCTGTCTCAGAAGCTGATTCTGGTAGCAGATGACACTAATTTATCACCTATTACCAAGTATCCTTGGTAGAGGTAGTTTGTTGGCTAACAAAGGTAGTATAATTGCCGAAATAAATATTCTAATACTCAGATATTTTTCAGCAAATGGATAGCTCGACTGCCTACATCCACAGTGGTATAGTGGCATTAACAAGGCTTATAACATATATCGTGGCTACAGCTGCGATAAATTTTGTCGGATCTAAGAAACTGCTTCGTACGTATTTCATTGCTCTTCCATTCCATATAGCATAATTTATTATATTACGACTTAGAACTTTTTTCAAGTCTAACGTTGTGGATTTAGGGATGTCAGCAAAGATGTCACTGTACTTGTAAAGGACCCTGTGACTAGTGATATAGTTCATTGATATTATTTACGTCCAGTGTCGACTAATCTGTACATGATTTTCAGTGGGTACATTATTTGGAACATCCTTGTTGAGTGGAGCAATGTATTTTACACAGACAGCAAATGCTGTCTTAGTCACATCTGCTCTTTCTTCTGCGCTCGGAAATGTGTCATCGCTGATGTTTGTCAGCATTACTGTGGAAATGTTCCCTACAAGTTTAAGGTAAGTCGTAACATTAACTACAGTCAAGTATCAGAATGAAAGAGTCTAAGTTGATGCAACGTACGTCACTGTTAACCTTTTCTTATAACGAAGCAACCGCGTAAGTAGAAACCTAAGTACGAGGGCATCGCGGCTGCTATTAGGAGCTGCCTAAAGGCACCAGAACTGGGAAGAGCCTACTCAGGTAGATTTTTCCACAATCTCCTAGGAACGTACCGTTCAGCTATGGATATACCAAGCTCTAAGCACTTAGGATGGGAGCCTGAAGTCAGGTGGATCTGTCTGTTGCTAACTACTGACATAGCGGTAGAAGAGAGCTTACTGGCAGAAATCCGCTTAACACATGCAGAGTGCTGTTATCAGCAAAATGATATATAACAGGAACAATGTCAGAGCCAAGGCCGATCCCTTGGGAGCACCTGCCTTGACATTGTTGGATGAAGAGGAGAATCCGTTACGACGCATATCCTGCAGCCACAGAGGAAGCTAGCGACCCATCTGCAAAGCTTCTCCGGGAGGGTGTAGGATGGAAGTTTGCATATGGCATAGCTGATCGAACGGTTCCGTGATGTCAAGAACGACATGAGCCTTATCATAAGACTGGATCAGAATGCTTCACGGTGAGGTCCGCGTATACGTACATAAATACGTTAGGCGTCAGCGGTGGCGTACGATCAGCCATGGTGCTCTGTTTCGTTTTCGTCTAAAGTGGAATATTTCAAACGATTTCTCGAATACGTTGTATGGTATTGTATGAATCTTCAGCAATATTGATTGAACAGAATGGTCAATTTCATGATGGCTTAACTTGTTCCAGAACAGTAGCAATATCTCTTCATCACACCTGTGCGCGTTTAGCGACGTTATTGGGCAACATGGTCTTTCCATACATACTGCAAGCTGGGTGCATCCCAACTTTTTCGTTCGTTGCGCTAGGACCATTGAGTAAGTACTGAAGGATCAGATGAGAAGTCCAAAAATTGAAAACCTAGTTTTCAAAACATAAGTAGTTTTTAAAAGCAAAAATATATTGATATAGTATTATTTAGCTACATGCTAACATGTTACTTCATTTTTAGTTGCTGGTATGCTTGCCATGTTCTACCCTGATATGGACAACAAACCGCTGACGTAAAGAACCAAGACATCTAGTGATATTCAGAACTTATAAGTAATACATGTTGGTCTAGAAGCTTGAAAAAAACTCATACTATTTGCTTTTTCGAGGAATTGATAACACAGGCTAACAAAATAAAAAAGTGTGGTGTGCTACTTGTTCCCATGTACTTTATCATGCTCAACACAAATCTGGAGTCACTAGACAATTAAAAGAGTAATTCAGACATGAAAATCTCAAATTTTGAAATTTTTGGTGAATGTCCATCTTTTCATAGGTCTCTGGAAGATGCAGATCCATCAAAAATACCAATTTTTTCATTCTGATGTCTAAAATACTTCGATATTTCTCCATCTTCCTCTAATTTTGAATCCAGGTTCGCTTTCAGTGGGCAAATTCATGAATTAAAGATATAGTGAGACCTCCAGCACACACGACTTTTTTCTGGACCTGTGGGTCGTTTCTGAGCTTTTTCTCTAAAACTTGTCCACCTCCCCCAATTCTGGCTTCAGATTCGTATTAAGTGTGAAAAAATACTCGGGAAAAGCATAGTCATATCCCAAACACACCCCACTTTTTTTAATTTTGTGGGCCAGTGATAATTCACAGGTCTCTCCCTGTAAAAGTAAAATACTTGAATCTGATAAATCTGTACCAAATAAACATTTTTTTAATCATTTTGTCTTTGATTTCTTAGTGTCAAGGAATTTCATCCACGTACTTGATTTTTATTCGCATCCAAAACCAATCTTTGAAGTTGGTGCGTACGAATGGGGCAAGCTGGTCAACCTGTCTTCAAAATATTAACTAGAATGTTACTCTACATATATATAATGTATACGTATGTTGATTGGACCTTAGCAATTACACCGCTTACAAAATTGGTACAGCTTTATGTACAGTGCTAACTGGTTTTCTTAACTGAATGAACTGTGAAACTATATGTTGAGCCGCTATATAGGTTCAGCCTCGAGCTATAGTTGGTTATAGGTTAAGCTAAATTAGTTAAATTAAGAATGGTATTATTGGAATCAGCTGTGTAGCTTGTTACCAGCTTAGATTACTTCAAGCTATGCTATACATATGGATGATAGTCATACTCACGTAACTGCCAGACAGACGCAAATGAGCAAGTGTAGGTGTTCTTACCTGCAAAAGATAAAGAAGTACGGTTGTATTGGATATGTTACTATGAAGGGTGCTATTCAAGATTTTAAAAATTTTACGTTCCAGCTGATAGCTCTTCTTCACCCCCGCAGAGGTGATAGATGGCGCCTTGTACTGTATTATGTCGATATGTTTCCATACTATGTATTTCCAAAATCTGCGGATTATCTGCTAAATCACAGATTTGCGGTTTTGGGATTTGGGAGCATGGGATTTATCAGAACCGGTCAGCTGAGGTGATTCTTGAGTAATATTACAGTTATGTAAGAGCATTCTATATCAACGAAGTATACTTGAAATAAATCCTACATTGTTAAGGCAAGAATGGTGTTACATGAAAGGTATAGGGAGTGCAGTTTATTGATAACCTCATCATTCATACACCAGATTCCAAACGCATGGAGGCGACAAGGCTTTACCAACAGACTGATGGATTTTCATTATGTCGGCACATCCAAATATGGTTGTTTTCTGAGATTAAGAGATAATATGCAGTACACTGACTTAATTTTTTTTTGATTGGATATAGATGAGCAAATGTAGGCGTCTCATAGTAAACAAGATATAGGTACAAAAATTGAGTCATTAGATTGACACTGATCTTCCCACAGACAAACGGACTTTGCGGCATGTGTGGTATCTAATAGTAAGTCTACTATTGCAATCCCAGTGCTTTGTCGTAAGACCGAATGGTTTCATTCGTTCATAAAAAAATGAATTATGGACTTTGAATATGGGACCCATATATAGATAGTGTCAACTTCCTTAGTAATGTTATAGAATGAAAATAACTTAATTGCTAATTTTGTTTTTAAGTAAACAGCTCTAACTACCTACTTCTGTAGGTAGAGGCTATCGCGTGCTCCTGGGTGTAGGGTGTTGCTGGAGTCACATACATAAACATTATGCAAAAATATGTGTTATATATTGTCTAACATGCAACACTAACATCCCCTACAGTCTGCAACTCTCAATTTTAAAGACCTACAAAAAATTATCTAAAAATGATATTTGAGCGAATTTTTTTGTCCTTCGTCCCTATCTGTACCGCCGGTGAACTGACATTCAAGAACTACAATTCTTTTTTGTCCTCGACATAATGTGTGGAAATTAGTGAACAGACAGGCTGACAGACTAATAGACAGACGGAAATTAGTGACATGGTGTTTCGTGGTGTACATTTCATAAAGCACCCAAAAAACATAAAATCTCATTTTCTTGGCTTTTTTCAATTACTGTTCTTGCTCGTCAGTAGCGTAGTTGCACTTGTGAAGTCTAGTCTCATAACCACGTGTATGGCTTGACCAATCCACTGTAATAACTAACGAATTACACCCACTGTAAGATGTTTTTCCCTTAGTGCCAGATGAACAAATTCCATCGAAAAGATTTTCTCTGGATATAATCCCCCATCAAATCTGCTTCCGGCCATTCAATCCCGCGAAAATAACTGGATCCGATAATCCAGCACGTTCCAGCTCTCCTTTCAGACCGTCGGCGTTGGGATAAAAATGACTCCACCTGACCAAGACAAAAGGTTCGGTGCATTTTTTGCTATTAGAGCTGAAGCGAACCGAATTAGCCCTTCTCAACTGCTAACGAGGCTGCCCAGTGGTCGGAGCTTGAAAAGAAAAAACGATGCCTGGGTTGTTATTTATCATTACAGAGACACTGGGATTCGTTGGTTATCCCAGAAGGAAGGTAGGTACATGTGCAGAGCTAAAATGGAGCTAAAAGAAGGTATCAATAGTATTTACAAGCACATCGAATATCTAGATACTCAAAGCTGGAAAATGTCACAGAAATTTGGGTATTTCAAAAATCTAAATGAGCTTGGAAATCGATGAAATGGACTGAAGCGATAGCAGAAACCTTCGTAAAAAGTAATTAATGCATATGTGATCTCAGTTGGTTATAATAGTTTTCTTCAACACGAAAATCACGGATAAGTTTCAATGGTTACATATAAATGAGGCATTTTTTCAAAATCTTCCAAAATTCTGAAATCACGTCAATTTTGGAGGCTATAATAGCTTTTGCATCATAAGAGCTTTGAAAATTTGGAGAATCGGAGAATTAGAAAATTTTCTTCAAAACTCTCAAGGATATGAAAATCTTGAATGTTTGAGATCTTTGAATAAAATATTGCATATTTCAAAAGCATGGAAGATATTGAACACTAGACTAAACTTGCGACTCTGCTCGCGTGGAAGTAGTATAGGTTTTGCATTAGTATGAAAGAGATTGTGTTATCAAAAGCAGTGCAATGGCTACTTCAAAAATTAATTAGTTTCAATTTTACGCTTTTTTATATCCTCAACAAAACGTAAAGTGCTCACCTAACAGTTTATCTGATCTTAAAATGACCTAGAAGGCCATGATCATGTTTATTGGCAATGATACCTATACCTACTTGAACTTAAAATTGTTTGCAATTTACATTTCAGGGGATAAAAATAGATATCTACCATCAAAAATTAATTTAATATTCAAATGACCTTGACGCTAATAGTCAAGATCATGAACATACTTGAACATAAGGTTTCTTGATCTTATTTTCGTTGTCAACAACAGGAGGTTTCAATCAAGAAAACACTCTTGACTTCAAATGAGCCTGAAGGTCACAATCAACGTCGCATTCAAAGTCACATTTTTCGACATATTTTGTCATTTCAATACTTTCTGGACACCTTCAAATACCCTCTGTCAAAAATGGTAGTTCCTTTAGGATATTTAGGTGTATCCCATATCTTCAGACTTTTCCTCTTTCTCATCGCGTTACTATATATGTCTATCGTTATGTAAACTGCTATGCGCGTATTTTAGACAAATCCTAATAAGGTGTAAAATCAGATTCAATATACGTATGTTCCACAGATATGGCGCATAAAAGTGTAAAAGGGGGAGTAGTCCAGAAAGTATCTTCTCGTGTGCCCGGAAAAATATTGTGATTCCGAGTAAAGGGGTGGCCGTCAGCTGCTTCTCATAGAGCGCTTGTCTAATAAGTGAGAAACAGGCTTACAATGATAAAACCCCCTAAGATGCTATGAAACTTGCTTAATATCGGGATGAAATTAAGGAACTTTTTTCTTTATATTCTTTGCGGGGTCGGGGGTAGTGTATTTTGCAGTTATTCAAATGCTAGATTACTTTTATTTCGAAGAGTATCAACTACAGGACATTTAAAAAGTGCGTTACTCGTTCAGAATGAACAAGGAATGATTTTTCTGGAATCAGTAAGCCAATTTCTGTAGTTTGCTCAAAAATATTGTTTAAATAACTGTTGATGCAAGTTTGGGCATGAAACACAAAAATTCGTTAAGTCCCTTTTGAATAAGATTTTGTACAAAAACCGAATCAAAATAGTTTTTCGAGGAATCTGAAGATACTGCCTGGACTAAATATCTATTGGTTTTTTGGATCCTCCGTAGCGACGCGTTCCTATAATATGCTTTTCCTTTGGGATGTAGAACTGTTTTCTTTCCGAGAACGTTATCAAATGGATTATTTCCGAACAAAATCGAGGAAATATTTGATCTTTCGCTCAACGCGAGATATTGACTGCGTCGTCAGCTTGTTCTCCTGTGTTCACTCGCACTCACTTTTTCAGCAAATATCTGTGTCGGTGGAGTGTGGGTACATAAGTAAATATAGCTCTACCTTCAGCTTGGGTGAATAAATCATGTTTGAACTCCCTCGTCTCATAATGTAAATGCCACTGGAAAATTGTTATACATTATGAAACGTTCAGTGTTCTCGTTTGTTCTTTAAGTACAATACCGTTAATCAGATGTTAGGTAGTGAAGCTTGGGAGCCACGACAAACGTGTAACTCATTTATGTCGTTCTGTCTGTTGGTCTATCCGCTAATCTTTGGACAGCACATACCTTGAAAAGTACTGCGTGGATTTGGATGAAATGTTCACACAAGGCTACTACTGTGCCAAGGACGGAAAAGCTTTGTAAATTTGAAAATCGAGTCAGCGACGGCGTCTTTTCACGTTTCAGATGTTCCTGCTCATTTTTGTAGAGGTTGAAAGTTGAGCGTTGGGGGGAGTAAGGAGTGGGGCAAGTTACATCTCATTTTGTTAGCGTCTGTATTTCTACGCTTCCAGCCCCAGCAATTTTGCCCATCTGTCAGTGAATATTTTACAAATCAAAGATTTCCCGGTATATCTGCACTTATAACTTATAAATCTTTATAGACGGAACACGCGGTCGGTCGGCACGACATGGTGCAACGGCGACTTTCGTACGCAGAACATTGTATTGTGTCTGACAGCAACACCAACAGGGATGTTATAGTATCGTGGCTGGTGCTTATGACGTGTTTGACTAGTGTAGTGCACTAGCGTCGTCAGTTGGTCGATAGAGCAGGAAAGAAACCAGCATTGGCGCTATCAAATGGATGAGGGCTATGGACTATGTACTAATTATATATGAGCCTGCTTGGCTGACTTGAACGATTTACTGTTTTTGTTTTACATGTTTGTAGCTAGCTCAAAGGGACTAACTTGGGCCGAAAATAATCTTTTATGAAATGATGACAGAGTTACGTGTGAAGTGCATCTACTTGACGTCATATTTTTATTGACACATTTACCTGTATATTATATCCACCAGTGAAACTCATGGAATATCACTGTGCCAGCTAAACTGGATTCCACCATAAAATATATTCAAGGATGCTCTAACACACACCAGTGGCATAACAGTCCTGGTGCAAACGATAAAAAATGGCATCAAGCAGGTTGACTCTGCAGCTAACGTTTGAAATCAGTTCATACAAAATTATGTTCTTGACAAGCTAGTCCTTCTGAAAAAAGTTACCTTCGGGCATACATACATCATGTCAATTAGGTCCATTAAAATAGTTCATAGTCCCTAGCCATTTGATAACGTTGGAATGTACCAATTCTCTCCCTGCCCTACTGAAATCACCGTTATCTGGCAGGATTGGTATGACTAACCTCGCCACTCGCCAGCGACGGCAGCCACCCATCGGTAATACTGCAGACAACGAAAGTATATCCAAAGACGTAGGTTGAAAATATTTCACTGTCATTCTAAGTTTTGAGGACAAATGTACGGGAAAATTTGTGTGGATTGGAGTCGTATAAACATGCTTGCGCTAAAAAGTTGAGATACTCGTATAATCTCCTTCACCCCTTGTAAGTTTTTACCCCAGAAAAATAGTTCTGTAAAAGGGGGCAGGAACCCCTGGAATGTCAAACAAAATTAAGAGGTTTCATTTTTATCGTATTTTGCTCCTAGCTCCATTGTAACTAGACCGATTTTCAAAAGCTACATTTTCGTCCTTGACATAGTGGCAACCCTGTGTGGAAGTTTCATCAGAATCCAAGCGGTATTTTCCAAATTCCAGATGGAGGAAAAAACAGACCGACAAATCACCAGACCGATAGCCCAACAGACCGAAAGACCTACCGAAGTGAATAAATGTAATGATGCACATATCATGAAACATCCAAAAAAACATTTAATTTTAAAATGTTTGCGTGATCGCAATACTTTCTCGCCATAGGCCTGGAAAATATAATATTAATATCAAGAAGTAGGCTCCTTCCAGCGTCATATCACGAGTTTAAATGATAAAGGTTTTCCTTGGTTTCATCCTAGTTGTTGTGAGGCCTATCTTTCCACATCGTTAATCCTAATTCCTGGAAGGCACGCAGAAAACTGCATTGGGCCATTCCTTCAAATTTCTTTAGGTTCTGTAAGAGCTCCACTTTTTGGGGACTACCAAACCTTCTGACCTCTGGCATCACTAGGATCGCCATGTAGGTAGTCCCTAAAAAGTGAATCAATAGCGTTAAATATTATTAACTGCTTAGCCAGTTAACATAGGTGCTCTGCATCTCATTTTCGTAGTGATTTTATGAATTAGGCCCGTTACAAGGATATCTCAGCTCCAGTTAGTAGAATATTCCTGCAATCAAATATTCATAGAATCCCATGAATGCTAACTGACGTGATTGCTACACGGATGCCCTAACGCCTTCCGCCGTAACAACATTAACAATAGCCGGACACCTCTTCATACAACCTATCTCCGATTGGCGCCGATGCCATGAGTTATTATCCCCTAACCCCCTAATGCAGTAGAACATCCCCACCGGTGTGCGCCCTGTGACCCCCGGAAACCGCAACTTGACGGATTGACGAATGATTCCCAATCATTCCTACGGGAATGGGGAGGAAGAGGTGGGCACGTGCAATAATGGATTGTGTACGGGCTAACGAGCCCGTAAGGGTTAATAATAGAAACCAGCTGAAGAAAGACTCACCGTAAATAGAATGGTAAGATTAGTGAACGATGAATCAGGAGGATTTGTTGTTGGTGGTAGACTTGGAGGAAACGCGGGATGGATGCAGTTGGGTTTCACAATTTTCTCAGCTCTTGCTTCCAGACATAACAATACTACGAGGGGTTCTCAGAGAGTTCTAGTCACACGAGGAAGAGCGAGGGAAAATCCGGCAACACCGCTACGCTTGGTTGTTCCTACACTGTCGAATCTCCCTGTCTTGCTCCGCTTATTCATCGTTCAGGAGCTGTCCGGCATGGAGATTGACATTATTGATCCTGCCAAAGACGGCATTCGTTCCGTAATTCCCTTCTTGCAGGCTAAAGGCTCTCCAAGCGTGGATATTTATCATCTGTTGGCAGAGGTGTATGGCGACAGGTGTGTGTCCGAATGTGGAATTTGAGAGTTCAGTGCCGGTCGGAAGGAAGTCCTCGATGGAGAATGAAGAGGAAGACTATCAGATGCTGAAAATCACGGTGGAAACCTTTTGGTCGGCAAAAATCGGATTGCGGAACGAATATCACATTTGACGTGATCAACAATGAAAACCTGCATATCGGACAGCTGCTGAGTCAGGAATGACCGGCACAGCGAATCATGGCCGGGGAATCGGGAGTCGGGGAGCAACCGTATGGAGCAATGTTGCCGAATTTCGCATCGCACCTTTTCGTGTAGCTAGAGCTATTTGGAAACCATATTTCTGGAGCAATCCTTCATATCAGGCAATTGACCGCATGAGCAACAAGTGACATCTAAACCAGTCTTTTTCAAAGTGGGTGATAACGCTGAGGACCTACCGACGGAGCTGTAAGGAGCATAGTGGAGACTGGGGCGGAGGGATGGATCTGGAGAGGGGTGATTCACTGGTTAATTTATATTCTTTTGATTATTGAAAAGGAATATTAGAATTTACGTTCCTATACTACTAAATTGGGGGGCGCTAAACGAAATAACTTTAAGAACATACGATCCAAACATACATTCCTCTACTTCTATTGTGTCTATTGCCCTTGTACAAAGAATACTGAGGCACTTTTCAAAATTATCAAAATGACAGCAACATACAAAATTCTCAGAAATTTCAGTATCCACAGAAATCTTATAACGTTCATTCCTATAAAAACTTAGTCACTTAAAACAAAAGTGTCTATTCAAAACATGGGCGCATAGAATGAGTACATCCATTTTTGTGGGAAACATTTTTATTCGACAACAAAGATTGAGAGAACATGTTATTTGGGATTCAGTCGAAAGTGTTGGCAGGAATGAAAAAAACTCATCATATGAGATTTTTAGGTATCTATGAGACCTACAAAATGAGACTACACGTAGTAAGATCCGACTAATGGCGAATAAGTTATGGCCGAAAACCACCGCCGCATTACCAACAAGTGCCAAAACCTGCATTTTCCATCGTTTTTCGGCTATAAATGCTATTAGTCGGACTTTTTCACATGTGATCTCATTCTGAAGGTCTCATTTATATCTAAAAATCTTATATTTAAAGTTTTTTCGTTCCTTTCAACACTTTCAATTGAATCCCAAAAAACACGTTTTCTCATTCTTTGTTGTCAAATAAAAGGTTTTCCCACAAAAATTGGTGTACCCCTTTTATGCGCTCATATTTTGAATACCCACTTGAACAACTTGCACCAATACAATTATTTCGGGGAAATTTGCTAATATGGTTAGATTATGAGTAGTCTCCGAGATACACAGCCTGACAGCTGGACAGTCTGTACCCTATCATAGCGTATTGCGAAATAGAATGCTGAGGTTAGTGAACAATGAATCAGGAGGATGTGTCCTTTGTTGGTAGACTTTGAAGAAACACTGTGTGATTGCAGCTCGGATTTAAAATGTTCAACATATCAAGTAGTTTTCTCTCCAATGTGTAACATTGCTAGCAGGCAATCAAAAAGTTTGTAAAGCACATAAGCAACAAGAAGCGTATAAACCAGTCCTTCTCAACGTGGGAAAGAATGCCCACTGAGGGCGCTGGCAATCTACCGATGGGCTGTCAGCTAAATGGCAATCTGCCACCGCTATGCCGGCGGGCTTTGCTCCTCAGAGCTTTCCTCAATGATGTCGCCGCGCGATAAGGCTGTCAAACAGACACGCCTGAGTTCGCCCTTTCATCCCATCGTTCATTCAAAACTTACGGTACGGCCGCTTTCTTGCGGAACAATTAGCCTAAGCTGGATTATAGCAGCCGCGGTGACCCAGTGTTTAGGCTTCTGCCTACGCTGCTGCTTTGGTATAAACGATGTGACAGATCTCAGATCTCAGTAAACGCTTAAACTTAAACACTGAATACGACTCTAGTCAGCGTCACATGCCTGATATTGTTTACACCCACTGCACATAGAAAATGAATTTCGCATACATCTGTTGTGGTACCAAGATATGTAAGTAAGGGCCGATTTCACCAAAATTAATATTATGGACCAATGGGAGAATACCTTATCGAAATGCAATTTGACGGAAGCTGTCAAAGGTCTCTGAATATCAGTGATTTCTATTGAAATATTGAATAAAATCGTAAAAATTCGACTGTATTATAAACAAGACCACTTTTTGATTCCAACATGATGCTTTTGTACAGAAAAAACAGGACAACGTTCATGTATTTCGATATATGTTATAGGTTTATATTTAACAATCCGTTTTCCCCCTCAGCGAATGGGAATGCGGCAAATAATAGGTCGATTTTCTAGCTGTTAAATTTGGCAGCAGATTTGGACGTTTGTTAATGCATGGCACTCTCGAATTTACCAACTCCAATATACTGAAACTTATCATTACATACCTGTTGAATAGTGTGGATTTGTCTGTATTTTTCAAGAAAATAAAAAAAAATACATTCCATCCAATTCCTCATCTCCCTTTACGTCATAATAGTAATCATTTATTAATTTATGGGTTAATGAATTTCTTCAAAGCAATAAAAACATTTTGTCCTCTCCATCCTAAATCACAGATATGTGTAAGAAGTGTCAATCCCTACATCTCCCTGATGCATAATGCAATTACTATGGACATAGACAAAAAAACTAGTAATGTTTATTGTTTGTCTATTTTTCTTTTTTTGACTGGCGGGGATATCTATCTGACACTCGCAGGGTTGCCAAGTCTAACGACGTCCCGTGGTGGAGGGTGCGAAATGAATCTTTTACATTTGCTGGTTTTGATTTTTTTCGTGAAAATTTACTAGGTATCATAATTATAAGCACCTTTGGTAGATTTTTCGATCCGGAATGGGAAAGATCTCCTATTTATGAACATATTTTTGGTATCATCTAACCGTTGCAATCAGTGCACCAACACTGTGACATATGATTTATAGCATAACCCGCTGCCCTATCAATACAAATTTAACATGCAGGTGGCCTAGCCGTGGGGATGCAGTGGTCCGGATGAATATCAAGCCAGCAACTGATGACTTGGGCATGTTTGGTAACAACGTATGAAGTGAAACTCGCTAACTTCGCAAATTTGAAGATTTTGTACAATATCTTTGAAAATGATGAAAGATATCTCTGATTTGGCAGGGTAATGTCGCAGCCAAATGGCAGTCACTCCTTCTGACACAGTCCAGATCGAAAGATGACGATACTCGTCCAATGTATTGATAGTTCTAAATATAGGATCCCATCGAACATCCCTACTGTCAAGATATATAACCCAAGGTACCGACGGAGCTATACTAAGTGACATATAAATCCGAACACCCAGTTTAAATGGTTTTATTTTAATAAAAGTTGGTGAATGTATTTATCTTACTGTAAATAACAAGTGAAAAAATTTTCAGCCTTATCAGTTGGACATTCCGGTTTTTATACTGCTTTTTTTCAATTCACTAACGCTCTAAAAATGAATATTTCAGCCGCAGTAAAGAATCAACGTTGGCGGATTTTGGTTCTTGACATCCTTTACGATCGGTTACGATGCCTAGAGTACGGAGACCTGCACGATTTCGTCAACTTAGTGAGTTTGATAGGGGCCGTATTGTGGGACTTCGGGAAGCTGGACCTTCTTTTCGGGCAATTGCAGTTAGAGTGCAAAGAAGTGTAGACACTGTGGTTAGGTGTTGTCAGGCATGGCTTCGAGAAGGCCGTACGCAAAGAGCAAGGGGCACTGGACGCCGCCGTAGAACAACAGACCGTGAAGATCGCCGCCTAAGATTATTGGCCTTAAGGGACCGTTTCCCCACTACCAGGTCCATTGCAAATGAATGGTTTGCAGAACACAGAAGGCGTATTGGCATGCGAAGTGCTTACCGAGGAATGAGAAGTTTTGCCTTGTTTTCATACCGGCCACACTGGGCCCTCCCTTTAACTCGAGAACACCGACGTAACCGCCTTGAGTGGTGCAGACAACGGTCACTCTGGGATCAGGAATGGAACAGTATTGTCTTTTGTGACAAATCTCGATTTTGTTTAGGCATGCACGATGGTCGTGCCAGGGTTAGAAGGCGACGTGGTGAAAGGAGGAATCCACAGTTTTTTGTTGAAAGACATATTCATCACACTGTTGGAGTTATGGTTTGGGGTGCTATAGCTTATGGTTCCCGGTCACCTTTAATCTTCATCAGAGGTAACATGAACGCGCACTGTTATATCCACGAAGTTCTAGAACCCCATCTTTTACCCTATCTAGACATCCTGGCAGATCCGACTTTCCAACAAGATAATGCCCGACCACATGTCGCAAGAGTCACAATAGACTTCTTTCAACATAATGATGTCACATTGTTACCATGGCCACCAAGATCTCCCGACTTATCCCCAATTGAGCACGTGTGGGATATGATGGGTAGGAGATTGCTCAATTTGCAACGTCCTCCTCAGACTCTAGAAGCACTTCGAGAGGAGATGGTGGTTGCCTGGAATGAGATACCACAGGAGAACATTGACCACCTGATGAGAAGCATGCGTAGCACATCAGGGTGCATCCACACATTATTAAAGGTCAAAGGGCTTTAAAGCAGTGCAATCATTTTGAAATTTTTATCACTTACCTATTATGCTTCATTAAGTACTTATACAAAATTTGATTAAAATAAAACCATTTAAACTGGGTGTTCGGATTTATATGTCACTTAGTATATCTTGCGGCGTCATGGAAATAATATTAACTTTTCATTTGCATTTTTTCAAGTGTTGTGCAATGATTTTGGGAAAAATGTCACGAATAGTCTTATAAAGCATAGTAGAGTATATTTCAACAGTTGGCGGAACTTACTCCACTGGGACCAGGAGGGTGAAACGGGATATTAATGCACAATCTGGCAACCCTGTCGCATCCTCACAAAATGGCCCCTGATAACCACACAAGCCACCGTGTTGTCATTGAATAGCATGGAATTAAACCTTCAGAGTATAATATATTTTGTGACTGGTACCAAGAGTTTACAGATCCCACAGATGTGTCACGCCTTCAAATGCAATAATCAGCTGTATTCAAATAATGTCTAATATAAATATAACCTAGAATGTGTACTCGTGAAAAAAGAAAAATATGGCAAGTTTCTAGTTTTTTTGGAAGGGTTTAGGTTTGTAGGTAGCTTTAAAGCGTATCTTTGGGAATTTATTAATCGCGGTGAATATAGTGTGGATGTTTGTTCAGTTCCTGAACAACGAAAAATATTCTACTTTATGGATATATGGATATCAAAAAACCAGAATGGTTTTGTGGAAATATTAATCTAAGGTGCGATAATGGTTCTGATGAATGGCAAGTAAATGAATGAATGTTTGGAAACGAGCAATATCTTTTGGTAGAGCCTGTCATCAAGTAGGTGCTTAATGGCTATCTGCAAGAGGTTTTTAGGAAAAAGACACCCAGTATCACATATCAATTGAAGAAAATAATATAAACATGAATAAAAGATCAACAATAGAAATTAAAACATGAATTTAATTCAAAAATCAAGCATTTCTTAAAATTTCGACTGAATTATATGTAATTTTTTAATATTCAATAAGCTGGTGATGTTTCAATGACAAGTTTTCATCTCATACTCCGACAGTATTTTGGTTTCAACATTTCATAGCTATTGGTAGCTAAAATTTGTTGATTGGAACTTGAAGCTCATTCGCTGTATCTGATGGTCTGTTACCCTATAGGTGGAGAATAACGGACTGTTGTTGGTGAAATTGGGCCTAAATGTCAGTTAAATTACCAGGCTTGTTCAACTGAAACCATCTTTGATTCAGAAATAAATTATTGGCAAATATATCTACACATAATTACCACTACAATTAAGGCACATATCTCATTGTTTAACAAATCACAAATTTATGTGGCTGCTGCTTGAAGAATTATTTTACGACATTTTTTACTTCTTCGTCTGACTGAAAATGCTTACCTTTTAACCTTCCAACCTTTTCCAGTGGCCCGAAGATGTGAAAATCGCAAGGCGATAAATCAGGACTATAGGGTGGATGCTCTAATATCCGCCGTTTCTTTCGTTCTAGATGAGGCCAAGCACTGACGTGCAGAAAAATAGCACCATGTGAGGGCTTCCTTGGACGTTTTGGTCTTATTGCTTGATTGCAGATTGTTACCAAAAAACGGTCACAATACTTAGAATCCAAGCGACAGGAACGTTTATAAACACAGCTATCATTGCAAAACTTCAGTTAAGTCATTGGAACTGTTTCCAAGGCTATCCTCACCAAAGATGGGTTTCAATTGAACAATCCTCGTATAGCATTTCTTCTTGTATACCTGTGATAATCTGAGCTTTGACTTAACTCCTTCCCAAGAAGCCGAACAGCATGGAAATGGACCCCCCACGCAACGCATAAGTTATTTATCGCCTTCTATTTCTGCGCCGTCAACGATAATAAATGTCACCACATATAACGGCGTACGTCTCCCCTGTGATCCTTTTCTGGCCAAATAAACGTCAGCCGAGCCCCAAACAATCGCGCGACCCTTCTAGTCGCCCTTTTGCGGGCCGCGAGGCGGTACAAAAAAAGGGTTTCGCGACGGCGGTAACGCAGAAGTGTAAAAACTCCAAGAAGTGAAGTCACTCTCAGATTTCATGAGCCGCCAACTTATGCAAATCGAAGATACAGCAAAGCATAACAAACACGTTCACATGAACGCTCAGCAACAGGTCGACAGTATCTGTATCGATAGGGAATGTGTTGCGAAAATCGAATAAAAAACGTAGGACTGCGATTTTTGTCTCCTTAATAGACTGTCAGTTCTGTTTGGTATTAGGTACTGGGCTAAGAAAAAAATTACATGAAGTATTTTTTTAAGGAGTAAAGTAAATAGATCTAACACTAACTCAAACAGCGGAAAAATGAATGAAATTATGAATTCATGTATAGCTAAGTGGTATAAGTACTGGGTGCGCCATCTATTACTTTTTTTTACCTATAAGTTTATGTGTTACCATGTGAGTCAAAAGTCATGTGGTATGCATAAATGAACTGTCAAGTGTATGCCATCCACAGTCATGGATTCGTTTACAACACAACAACGCATTTTGGTTATCCAAACCTATTACGAAAACGGTCGAAATATAAAAAATACTTTTCGCAAACTTCGCACTAGTTTTGGCCGACATGGACGCAATATAGAGCCTGGAATTCGTTGGATTGTGAATCGCTTTGAGGAAACTGGTTCAGCTGAAGTTCGTAGACCATACCAACATGCTTGTCCAGCTCGTCCTCGTGAACACATAGCCGCAGTGAGTGAAAGTGTGCGAGAAGATCCAACCACCTCGACTAGGCACCGTTCGCAACAATTGGGATTTAGTGAGACCACAACAGCGGCGTGTTTTTGTTAATTGCATGCTGGAAAGGGAAGACGTATTTTCGGCCAAAGTGCTCTTTTTTGATGAGGCTCATTTTCACCTCAATGGGTATACGTAAATAAGCAAAATTGCAGATTATGGGGTGCCGGAAATCCACACCAATATCATGAACAACCTCTCCATCCTGAAAAAGTGACGGTTTGGTACGGATTATGGGCTGGTGGCATCGTTGGACTATGCTTCTTTGAAGATGCCGAAGAAAAGGCCATTACCGTTAACGGGGAATGTTATCCGGCATGTTAATAAACTTTTTGTGGCCACAATAGGTTCCAATTGGTGCCAACGATCTTTGGTTTCATCAAGATGGAGCAACGGCTCACACATCTCGCCAAACGATGGCCTTATTGCACACGAAATTTTAAGACCACATAATTTCACGAAATTCAGATATCAGTTGGCTCCCGAGATCGTGCGATTTAACACCTCTTGACTAATTTCTTTAGGGATTTTTGAAAGGAAAAGTGTCTGAGAATGGTCCCCGGACAATTCAAGATATAAAGCGCAATATTCGGACTCAAATTGCGGCCATAGACCCGATTATTCTGGGAAAAGTCATTGAAAATTTTGATGTTCGATCTTAGCCTGTAAACGAAGCCGCGGAGGTCACATGACTGATGTTATTTTTCATACATAAATGGCATGAACCAACCTTCATTTATCAATAAAAAAATCCGATTTCACCTCGTAAGAAGCGTGTTGACTTTTCAAATTAAAAAAAAAGTAATAGACATTAGTACAAGGTTTTTTGGGTTACAAATTTTGGTTGGATGCTCCATATACAATCCATATAGAAAAAACCGAGGCTATCCTGGTCGACTATGATAACCAGATTCTAATATATCTTTCGTTTACTGCTCGCATACTAACAAATGTCGAATTATACTCTCTACCCCTAAGGAGGAGTCATAAGTGGCAGTGTATTCTTTTTTATAAAGCAATTATAAGTTTGACCGATAAATCTCGTCAAAAACATATAATCAAGGAATAGCATGTTCAGGGTTGAGGGGGTTAGAATTAGTCTTCAGCATAATTTTTGACTACTACTGTTGGTCTTTTAGATATGCCGCGCTTGACACTGCTGCGCATATGTGGGAAGGCACGTTGCTAGATGGACAGTCTCTACCGGCAGGGCCCAGGAAGAGTACCAATGGACTAATTGTATTTGCCTGTTTAACTGAATTAGTCTGTTTGATTTCTAATTTTATCTCGGAGGACTTAAATGGTGCTAAACTGAATCCCTCAAACTTCGCAGGACTATCAAAGTTTTATTCCCGATTACGATACTGGTTGCACTTTTACTATAACCTGACAAGCTAACGAGCTTAGGTTGTAATTATGGAAATGTTTCACTAAGCAACAACTTCTGCAATCTACAGACATATACCACAGATTCAAACCATGTTAAGTCCAAATGACTAGTTTTGAGATAATTGCGTATTAAAACGTGTTTCGTGGACTTTGACTATGACTGCTCTAATCGAAATTGTATGAAGCTTAAAAATACTATAAGTTGTTTTCCTCAAATACATGAATCTTTGTTTAGACTTGAAATGAAAGATAAGCAGCTAAGTGTGTCAAGTTCATAACGTGGTTCGTCAGTCTCAATTACCAAGGCGTGGCTTGGAGACACATGAACGTTATTCATAAACATTCACATTATCACAGGTAGGTGGGCGCTACAAATTGTAAATAAGAATTTACAACATTATGTGGTCAAAGTGGTAGTTGAAAATTTAAAAATTGCGGCTAAGCGAAACATTTTTTTGAATGGTGTGGGGGTCGCACCTAATTATAAAGCCCTTACAAGAATTTGATAACCCTTGAATAAAAAATTACTATCCTTTATAAATGCGGAACCCTAGGCCATCAAGGTTGAGCGTTTCGGTTCATTGAATTGCTTATAACTCAACATCCAATCAGCAAAATGCTATAGTATGTTATATCAATATATTCCTCTTGGAGAGAGTCTATCCGAATATGTAATAAAGTATGAAACGTTCCACTTTAATAAAATGTCAAAATCTGTCACTTTTTTTAAACAAAGGCTCCATTTTTTATTGCACTTTTAGATGAATCTTTCAAAAAAAGAGGAATATAGATACGATAATATAATTATAAAGTTTTGATGATTAGTTGTTGAGTTATAAGCTATTCAATAATCCAATGTACAAAAACGCTGGACTTTGACAGCCTGCCAGTCCGCCATTTTGTACGAGTGTGATTTTACCTCTCAGGGTTATGAATTATGCATATGTAGCTTCATCTCTTCTACTCCATTCAAGAAAATGTTACAAAATGGCGCCCAGCCGCATTGTTAAAATTTTTAAAAGCCACCTTTCCGCTAAAATATATTATTCATACACCAATTCCAATAAAAAAATAGGTAGGGATGATATCACTCAATCATACGACCTTGTCCAATTCTTCAGCTTTCGGGTATCAAGCGCACCGTGTATGCATCCACTGTCTTGGTCTTAGCTGCCTCTCGAACAAGGACGCAAACCTAAGTAGGAGCTGGTTCAACCCTTACGTGAGTTTACTATTAGTTTCTATATACTATAGCACTGCAGCGTAATCTGACTACTAAAATTTGTGTGATATAAGGGAACCGGGACGTGAAGGCATCGGGTGACACGTGTGTGCAATTGGACGTGTCGTTGCTAGTCTGGCTGCGTCAGCATAATGGATTTTTACAGCTTGCAAGCAAAAGGAGAGATATTTTTCAAAGTTTCAGTTACATTTTTTACGAGCAGTATGCATAGTTCCTCTACAGGACGCTATTAAACTGCATTGACACGTGGATGAGGGAGCCCAGCAGAATCGTGATGCATTACCTTTTGTTGCTCGAACCATTGAAAAACGAAACAAGTTTATGGTCGTGGTTCGCACGGTGAACAGACGTTAAATGACAAATTTGGAACGTTCGCTATAAGCGGCTACTTGTAGCGTTTTTTTCGACTTAAAGTGGATTTTGTTAACCTCCCTACCAAAAATCATCCATTCTCCCATTGATTTCAGGAATAATAAATAAATTAATAATAATTTTTTTTCTTTGAGAAATTTACGTCATTGGGAGGATGAAACTTTGCTGTATTTTCTTACAATATCTCCATTTTTTCTATCCACTTTTGTAGACGGCATTAAAATATTTTGTATCCCAACGTTATAAAGCTCTGGGGGAGAGTTTTACGTCGTCATCTTTCGGGAAGTATTGGTTACTCTAGTGTAGTTTCTTTCTCTTGAATTTTTCATTCTCAAAATTTGCAATATTTTGAAAATCTCAGAAATTTTGAATATTTTGAAAAACTGAAAATTGGAAGTTAAATGAGCATTTGAGCTCTCAATGCTTTGCGAGCGATGATGAAGGGGAGGTAGAAGGTTTTCTCAACGGGTTGGCGGGGGAGCTCTATGTCATTGGAATACAACTGGAATTCCGTCTGGAAAAATGCCTAGGAGGAATTGCGATTATGCAAGATAGTAGATCAAAGTTAAAACTTTCTAATGATGTATATAACAATATTTCATATAATGTTGTATGTTTCTATAATTGATGGGAAGCTTATTTCTGGATCAATCCTCACACCTGGTCTAATTCACCCAGAACTCGTTCTTAGGCGTTTTACCAGCTCCTAATAATTTCCAGAAAAGTTTATGTAACGACTGAAAATTGGGGGGTTGGCGACTGTAAGGGTTGGCAACACCTGGTAATCGGAAATACAAGGAGTACTTTTCCTGGGAAGGATCCACGGTGAATTAAGCAGCGTCGATGTTTTTCCACGCCGCAGCGTAATCGAGATTGTCAACGATTCGTGACGACGTCATGATACCAGGGCATACGAAAGTAGGTTGGGACACTACACATGATAATCAACAATATCTTTGTTCGCTGATACTCATTTTACTATCTGCAAAAGATGTCAGAAACTGCAATTGTTGAGTAAGATGCATTTACAAACTACAGTTGTCCAGAATTGCATCGAAAATATTACATATAGTGGATACCAAATAAAACCCGATGCACGTCATCGATCTGGAGCTGTGCGCTGTTGCCAGAATTTGCACATTTTCTTTTAAGAAAATAAATTTAATAAAATAAATTGTCTATATATACCTACCATTTACTAAAATACCATTATATTAAAAATAAATAAACTTGTTGTAAAATTAAATTCCTTTCTGAATAAAAACACCTGATTTGGTAGATATTCAAAAACACAAAATATTTAAAGAACATAAATTATTTTCTCGTATTTTAATTAATTTGATTATTTATTTATGATATGGGAACTACAACACTTTTTCAATTCTCATCAAAGAGAAGAAAGAACTCGGGTGATGCGATGTTACACAATACCGGCGACTAGCGGCAAGGAGTACTCTTTATCGCATGGTATGGTTCAGTTGTATATCCATTCCGGAGTTTGATTACATTATACAGAATATATTTTGATGTTTTAACTATTCTGAATCAGTGGAATCAGTAGAGTCATCGTTAACATGGATAATAAGGGGAAGAATTTCCTGTCTATCCATTACTTGTTCCCTTCAATACCATTTCATAATTATCTCCTCTGTATGTCTAATGGAGTTCTTCCACATATCAGGGGTAATAGTTTGGAGTGCCTCTTGCCACATTTTTAGGCAGTCATTTTCAGTGTGGCCATCTCTTCCAATATGCCGATTATAGTAATTTTTTGCAATCCCCCAAATTAGCTCAATTGGGTTAAAAATACAGTGGTATGGAGGTAACCGTAAAACTTTATGTCCATATTGTTCTGCCAAGTTATCGACCGCATACATTTTGGTTGGTTTATTCCTAAAAAAAAATAAATAGGAACAAAATGCATAAAGATTGGGTATTCTGCTCACTGTGCAACAATCGTTAGAAGTTCAGATTTGAATGCTTCATGTGGATACTGTATTTTTTGTTCAGTTAACCAATTCTGAATTTCAGCCTTTCTCCATGAGCTATTGGGAGTTTTTACTAATAACATGCTATGGTATGATGCATTATCCATAACAATCACAGAGGGTTGGGTCAAGCTTATTAGTAATTGATTATCAAACCAATATAAAAAGTTTTGCTGGTTCATTTCACCATGGTAATCATTAAGCTGGGTTTTCGATGAAAATATGAGCGACGCACCTTCAACAAATCCATTTTCATTGCCAGCGTGAACTATGATATACCTACAAATGCATTTCATTTTTATATAGAGCTTATTTTTCTATACATTTGAAAGCCCACCTTTTTCCATCAACTTTGGTACTTCTAACACTTCGCTTGTCATTATCTTGCCATGAACGGTGAACGGTGCCATTTTGGAAAATCCAAGTCTCATCTAAGAAGACAAACTGATAAATAGCCTTTTGTTTATTTTGTACGTATGATCTCAAAAAACTAACACGTTTAGATGCAATATTGGGAAGCCCTCGTTTGGGGTTATCTTTCTCCCATTTGAAGGCTATTTCTTCTAATAGTCTGCTTAACGACATACGACTGCCCTCAAATAATTGCTTAGCTTTTAATTGCTCCCACAAGCCAGACAGTGTTACATGTTGTTCTATAAAAAAACAATTATACATTCTCTAATTCAAAATATGTTTGTTGGGCAACTTACTGTTTTCATACATGTTGTAAATAGTATTACGAATACCACTTGTATTGAGCCTTGAAATATTAGTGACTCTCTTTGGAGTACATCGTTTTTTAGGAGGCGATTGTAAAACTTCTTTATTTTTGCCTGCCTGTGAAATACCACTTATAGTAGACACATTTAATTTCAATGCTGCTGCTACACGCTAAAAATAACAAAAAGAAGATTAACCTTAATGTTCCTATTACTTATGCTATCAACAAGCGTAAACTCACCTCCCTTACAGCAGTTAAAGGCAAAAGTGGGCCATTATTATCCCTTTCCCGTTCGAAGTATTCTAATAAGCATGATATGAGCTCTTTACACCGACTGTTAAGTTGTCTTGGCATTTTGGATACTTTACACCACTTCAAAGTAACTGTTGTTCTGAAAAGAACAATTTTTAATTGGCAAGGCAACGATTCAAAGCTCAAATAGCGCAAAACTCACAAACTAAACAATAAAGAACTAATAGTACGACAAAAGGACAATGGCAACTGATGTCAACAAATGAGGAGTGGCAACCTCACATTTCTCTGCACGGCACTACCAACCGAATCAAGACGGGGAAATTTAAACTTCAAGTAGAAATGTCACATTGAATGTAGTCAACTGTTGGTAACCATGATTTTTATGAATGACATCACCTATGACGTGCATCGGATTTTATTTGGTATCCACTATAGACAATGTATTTAAAGCCATTTTTAATATTTCAATTAATTGAGAGAAATTTATGCTTAACCGCTCTCCATCTTCTGGAGGCAATCACATAATTTCCATCATGTTCAGAGTACAAAGCGTAAATGATTGTAAGAACCTCTTACTACCGAGAAAACAATATCTATCTGCAAACAGCAAACCGGTGTTTGGTTTTTACTTTGAATAACTTTTCCTGCCTGCACTATTCCCTACCCAAAAATCCGGCAGTATCTCGACCAAACTTTGCACAGAAACTTTGACAATTGCATGATGTACTCACCGCGGGCGTTAAATCCTACAGCGTAGAAGTTGAATTAAACCTCGGATATGTTCTCTCTTCCCCATTTTGGGGATTGCCGGAGATATTAAAAAAGTTTTATTTGCCTGAGATAAAATTCTGTTTTGTTTTCGCCTTCCTTCGCATTGGCAAATTCGCCGGATACAATTACGAATGTTTGCTGGTTTGGTTAACGACGAAGTGATGTTTGGAGTGATGAGGATTATAACGTTGTTGGAAACTCCGAACAACGATGGAGATGGGTAGAGGACCTGTCTGTTAGTTGGATATTCCTCCTACAAATGTAATCCCGGACATAGATTTGATTCGTTTTTGTGAAAGTTGCTATTCGTCATTTGTCTGGGCGGTCTGTAGGACCTTTGCCCTTTAATCACTGTCTAAAGTACGTTAATCGAATCTGTCAGTCCTGGTTGCCTAGAAACCAGACAATGTCAAGAAAAAAGAGAAAGGGAAAGAGAAGAAAAAAGGAGAAGAACAAAGAAAAAAACAAGTGCTTAGTTCAAGAGGAAACACCTAGGCTTTTTGACTTGGTACACGGATTAATTTTGATTTGGTTCTGTTAGAGTGTAATTTTAAGTCTACTAAATGTTCGCGATAATATTTGGTTGAAGTGCGAGCCGTGGGCTTGAATGCTTACGAACTTGATCCACTGTATAGTCCAATGAGTCACGCAACAGAGGGTTGCTGTGCGATTCCGCTTGACTATATCATAACTAAGCTTGACCTAACCCTACAAGTAAGGAATGTCAAGGTCACTGTGCAGTGTCTCGTTTGAAACATATCATGGAGTTCTGTAAAAGTGTGACCTGTCTCATCACCTTTGACAACGACCTCGCACTCTTTTTTATTGTAGGGTAGCATCGGGAGAAGAAGCCAAATACATTTTACAAGTCCGGCTGAAATTCCTACGCTACTGGTGCAATAAAATTTAAAGTAGAGAATCATGTTTTATGGATGTTTAATAATACGTACATCACGAAAAACCATCTGTTTGGCGCCTTTATTATCACACATTTGGATAGGTGTTTTAAGAAAGAAAATTGATATAACATATTTATGGGTTTTGATTATGATTTGTTGAGCTGTTGGGTATTTTGTCTAAAAAAACGATATAGCCGGACAACCTGCACACTTGATATTCGAGGTGGAGTAGAAGTTTTGTATCAAAAAATGCTATTATTATAAATTTCAATCTATATTTGTAGTTACCGTTCTTGGCGGTTACGGTAAGATTTCGATTCTGTGGTACACGTATCGAACGTAAGTTATCTATACAGGGTGGCCCATCCATGTGTGGACAGAATAATACTCACAAACAAATACATTTTGGGAAAATCTATTTACGGGACGTTATACATGAGGGCACATTTCTGTAATATTGACCATTATACAGGGTGTCTCAATTTCGAACTACATATCAAAGTTGTGATTTTTCAAATAGAATGCCTCAAATTTTATTGCATATTCATATAAACCAATCCAAAAGATGTAAATTAGTATGACATACTATGGGGTTTTGGTAATTAGCTACTGAGATGTAAGGTGTCTTGTCCAGAAAAACCGTCCACTTCGGCAACCCCTAAATCCACCATTTTAAAATTCGATTTAAATGCATCACCCTGTATAATTGTGCTAGTTTGGATTCAATTCTTTGTAAGCTTCCTTCGGTATAAGGTTTGATTCAGATTTTGAGTTATTAACCTTTTAATAGAACAACTCACCAAAATTAAGGAAAAAAATCACATCATCCATGGAAACAAAGGACAAATAGTGGACTAGTTCCATATTGCTACTAAGAGTACATATTTGATGGAAAAACTAATAACAATCAGAACAGTATAAATCAGCTTCAATCGTAATAGAGAAAAACAACTATAACAACAATATAAACAAAAAGCTATCCCTACTCAAAAGCATCCTTAAACCTTTCCTTCATATTTTGCGGGGTAGATGGTGGATACGTATAAACCTCTTGCTTAACGTAGCCCCATAGAAGTTAGTCCATCGGTGTCATATCTGATGATCTAGGAGGCCAAGGTATAGGCCCATCACGACCGATTAAACGATTGTTACTCTATGTATCCAAATAGTTACGCACACGATTCTGATAGTGCGCAGGTGCGCCGTCATGTTGGAAGTACATAAGTATCCGGGTTTGCAGGTTGACATGCTTCAAAAGCAAAGGAAAATGATTGAATAAAAAATTCAAGTATTCTGTACCTGTTAATCTGTTGTCGAAAAGAAAGGCCCGATAACTTGTCTGCCAATAACTCCTCCCCGAACATTCATACTCCATTTATTTTGGAAATCTATTTGCCAAACCCAGTAAGGGTTTTCCGTCGCATAATGATGCATGTTATGCCTGCTGACAACACCTACGCTGTTAAAAGTTGCCGCATCGCTAAAAAGAACCTAATCCAAGAAAGAAGCGTCTTCACTCACTTTGTTTAGCATTATTCTCCTAAACTCCATTCGAGCTGCGAAATCCTGACGACGAAAGCCTTGATGTAACCATAGGTGATGTGGATGGTACCTATGCTTGTGAATGATCATTTGGACAGAAGTTGTGCATATATCAGTTTCTGCTCCAATTTGCCGTGCACTTAAATGGGGATTCTAATGCAACTTTAATACTTGTAGAACCTCCACTGCTCCACTTGATTCGAAACTTTCTTGTAGTGCGTAAAATGTTTCCGGCCTTGGATGTCGTATATTAAGGAACCGTTGCTTATAAATGCGAGATGCTAGGAAACTATTTCTTTGGGCTTCGCCCAAACCGAACACCATATTTCTTCTTCAGAAAAATTCATTTTCGAACACGTTTTTTTTTATAATGCTCACAAAGATAATTTTGAGAGTTTGTAACTAATCAACAATTTATTTGTTTCCAAGGATGATGCGATATTTTAGGGAATTAAGCCGTCTCATAAAGGACGTGATAATAAACGAAAAAATAGCCGTTAAGACCCTTATATGTCTAGTATCAAAAAAAAGCTTATAAAAAATTTATTCCAAACTTGCACAAATATACAGCGTGATGCATTTGAAATTTTTGAGGAAAACTACAATTTGCGTTTTTGACCACCCTGTATGAGCAAAAATTAAAATTCGAAAAAGTAACATACAAGATAAAAGCTGAGGTGTGTAAGTTTTTTTTTTGATACAAAATTCAGCTTTCCGAATTTCAAAATGGCGGACTGAGGGGTTGCCGAATTGGGTGCTTTTTCTAGACAAAACACCTTACAGTAGCTAATTACCAAAACCCCATAGTATGTTATATCAGTTTTCTTCCTTTGAATTGGTTTATCCAAATATGTAATAAAATTTTAGGCAAAAATCATAACTTTAATATGTAAGTCGAAATTGGGAGACCCTGTATAATGACCAATATTACAGAAATGTGCCCTCAAATATCATGTATAGCATCCCATAAATAGATTTTCCCAAAATGTATTTCTTTATGAGTAATATTCCATCCACACATGGATGGGCCACCCTGTATATGTCATCCTGTATCTTCAACGTCTCAAACATTTCAGCCAATGGTGTTAACTGACATATTTTGCCTGAAAAGAGTTAACCGTAATCTGTGAGCTACCAATGTTTACGTTATAGAATGGCAGCTTCAACATTTTTCTATGGGCCGCGGATTTGTGGCCAACATAATTTCTTATAACTATTGACAGCGTTTCGTGGGAAGTGCATAGTAAACCTAATACTTACAGGGACAAGGGACAACCGAACTAAAGGGCAACACTAAAATCAGTGAGTAATCTCGATAACATCATTCCATTGAATCCTTTAATGGAATTGGCTGTTTCGCCGACGTGTTAAACCTCCTTAACCGTATTCATAAGGAAATTAATATTCTGCGAACACAATGGCCCTACGTGCAGCATTAAGTGATTTGGAACGGGTCTCGGTTCAGCTAATTGGTCAATCTATTAGATATGGGTCGGACTGGAAGGAGTATGGTCAGCTTTATGGAATATGCTCACGCACGCAGTGCCAAGCTGATTTCTGCCGAAGATCTGGAGGGAAGAAAACTAATAGCGACTTTATCCCTGACGAGATATCTGGTTATCACTTTCACTAACAAAAAGCTTGAATATGATGGATGGCCAAGGTCTACGAGGACAGTTGCTGAGAAAAAGGTTAGGTGGATCTTTTAACGGTAAGGAGTATTTTTCGCTCCAACTACGTTGTCCATATTTGACGCTTCTTAAGCCGCGTACAGACCGAAAATACAACGTCGCGCAAACGAATGCAAGGACATGTGGCGTTGGCGTTTGTTGTTGGAAGGTACTGGAATGCGCTCGCCTACACGTCGTCTACACCTAAATTTAGTTTTGAGTTGGACCGCGTTGGATTAAGTTCTGTCCGAACAGTCTTCTTTGATCGAATGCAGACAAACTACTAAATACTAGTAGCGCAACAAATCCTGTCCAAACCTTGGAAACCATTAATGCTGGCTCGCGCCGTATACACCGATTATCACGCCTTTTTTATAAACAAAAGGAAATAGTGGTGTGATTCCCCTTTCCTTTCTTTAATTAATTAATAAAACACGATAAATGAAATCTAATGGTCAGCCAACGCAAAACAGATGTCTAGTGGCTTGCAAGTTTAAGCGCTACCTAACTCAAAAAAGCGGAGAGTATGGGGGGCTAAGAGCGCCAGTGACTCAAGAGGGATTGAGCCAAAAATCCCCGAGATCAAGGTTGTAACATGTTTTCCTTGACCACCCGCACAAAAGAAAAGAATCTACTAGCAATGACGTAACCTGATTAATTGTACAGCGAAACAAGATATTAAAAAGTATATTAACTGATTAAATAACAAATGTATTTCACCACTGGGGTGCCAGTTAAAAAAAGGATACTGAGGTAACTTGACCAAATATGGGCACCCCTAAGCAAATTGTATCGTCAAACTTTTAATATCCATTATAAAACAATTAAAGTTCTGGTACGTATACCTTGGGTTGTGGAAATGAGAAAAATGTTGATCGTATATGAAAATACAACTTTATTATGGTATAAAAAAATAAACAATTAATAACTCTCAGGTGCCCATGTTAGGCACCTGGGTTCCAAATGTGAGCACTGGGTGCCCAGGCATTTTTGTGGAATCAAGATAAAACAAGGAAATATAGACTTAACAGAGCTTTCTATACATATAACAGAAATTTCTAAGAAAAGAGTAAATATGTCATTACATGAAACACATAGAATCCAAAACAGGGGAAAACCCAAACTTTAAATGGTAGCAACAACTAGCTTCTCACAAACTATACACTATCTTCACATTGTGGGGATCGAAAATTTTTTATAATTTCGTTTGAGGTCAAGCCGCAGCATTCTTCGTGTACCCATGCCTTGCAAAAGGTGCACTGCTTCAAATGTCTCTTCTGGTCTTCTTCTATAGAGGACAATACCACAATTCTGCCCTGGAATTGGACAAACCAGTACAGGTAGCTTTATTTTGCTTATTTGGTGGAATCTGTGGCATCTTTAATTGCGTGTTTTTAGTACGAAAAAGTGATAGGGTTACTAGGGCGGCCTTGAAGTTTATTTCCTTACTAGCAGGCTCTCAAGCCGCAGACTTCTGTGTGGTATTGGCAGTAGCTGTCAAATAGATTGTGACTGTCTGAGTTGTCGCTTATTTCGGGAGTGGACTGTACAGGAGAAGAGAATGATGAAAATACCCCCCATTCCATACTTTTGTCTGTAGAAGAAGATTCTTTTTTGATATTTGCTCGAGAAGTTGAAGGTCTGGGAGACGAGTCTGCAGGAGGGTCAACAATATTTTCATCGATATTCTCTTAAGGCCTCTCTGATAATGTTGATGGTGCAAATGCTGTTTCCGGTATAACCGTCGGACCAAAGGGATATATTTCATGCATGTTAAAAACTAAATGCGGTTTATCCATTACATCTAAGGCAGTCATCACTTCTTTCAGAGTGTGCCAATAATGTCCACCAATAAGGTGATTTAGCATTGCTGCTCGTCCTGCGTTTTGGGATTTTCTGCGAGAAACATTAGGGTGCCGTCTGAGAACTAAGTTCAGTCATTCTATTCCAACCAGAGTTGACTGTTGCTTGGTAAACGGCCCCTGAATATTGTTGATTTGACAAAAATTTTGTACACTTCTGCGTAATATTTTGGATTCAAGGGGCATTCCTATCTCAGCAAGCCCAAATATTTTTGAGCACATCTCGCGTCTTCGTGGATCTCAATCTAGATAGATTTTTGACCCAAACGTTTCACTTTGTTTCCAGATCTGGCATGGCGTTGTAAAGTGCTGCGTGGTACACCAAAATTCAGCGCCACTTAAAGACTCAGAACTCCACTAAAGCTCTTTTTTTTTGGCGTCATTTTCTGGAAAACTTGTTCAATTGAGCAAAAAATGATAGTGTTCCAAATATGAGCACTGCACATATTTGGCTCCTTCACGAGTGCTCATATTTGACAAAATGGAACTATGTGACTATTTCAAGCAACACTTACTTCTGGAGTTTTATATGTAAAAACCATTGACACTATAGGCAAGCAAAAGTTAGTTGCCAGATTCATATTGATAAATGGTGATCAATATTTTAAATCGACAAAAGTATACTAAGTAACATATAAATCCGAACACCCAGTTTAAATGGTTTTATTTTAATAAAATTTTGTATAAGTACTTAATGAAGCATAATAAGTAAATGATAAAAATTTCAAAATGATTGCACTGCTTTAAAGCCCTTTGACCTTTAATAATGTGTGGATGCACCCTGATGTGCTACGCATTCTGCAACGCGCCTAGGCATGCTTCTGATCAGGTGGTCAATGTCCTCCTGTGGTATCTCATTCCAGGCAACCACCAATTCCTCTCGAAGTGCTTCTAGAGTCTGAGGAGGACGATGCAAATTGAGCAATCTCCTACCCATCATATCCCACACGTGCTCAATTGGGGATAAGTCGGGAGATCTTGGTGGCCATAGTAACAATGTGACATTATTATGTTGAAAGAAGTCTATTGTGACTCTTGCAACATGTGGTCGGGCATTATCTTGTTGGAAAGTTGGATCTGCCAGGCTGTCAAGATAGGGTAAAAGATGGGGTTCTAGAACTTCGTGGATATAACGCTGCGTGTTCATGTAACCTCTGATGAAGATTAAAGGTGACCTGGAACCATAAGCTATAGCACCCCAAACCATAACTCCAATAGTGTGATGAACATGTCTTTCAACAAAAAACTGTGGATTCCTCCTTTCACCACGTCGCCTTCTAACCCTGGCACGACCATCGTGCATGCCTAAACAAAATCGAGACTCGTCACTAAAGACAATACTGTTCCATTCCTGATCCCAGAGTGACCGTTGTCTGCACCACTCAAGGCAATTACGTCGGTGTTCTCGAGTTAAAGGGAGGACCCAGTGTGGCCGGTACGAAAACAAGCCAAAACTTCTCATTCGTCGGTAAACACTTCGCATGCCAATAGGTCTTCCGTGTTCTGCAAACCATTCATTTGCAATGGACCTGGTAGTGGAGAAACGGTCTCTTAAGGCCAATAATCTTAGGCGGCGATCTTCACGGTCTGATGTTCTACGGCGGCGTCCAGTGCCCCTTGCTCTTTGCGTACGGCCTTCTCGAAGCCATGCCTGACAACACCTAACCACAGTGTCTACACTTCTTTGCACTCTAACTGCAATTGCCCGAAAATAAAGTCCAGCTTCCCGAAGTCCCACTATACGGCCCCTACCAAACTCACTAAGTTGACGAAATCGTACAGGTCTCCGTACTCAGGCATCGTAACCGATCGTAAAGGATGTCAAGTACCAAAATCCGCCAACGTTGATTCTTTACTGCGGCTGAAATATTGATTTTTAGGGCGTTAGTGAATTAAAAAAAAGCAGTATAAAAACCGGAATGTCCAACTGATAAGGCTGAAAATTTTTTCACTTGTTATTTACAGTAAGATAAATACATACACCAACTTTTATTAAAATAAAACCATTTAAACTGGGTGTTCGGATTTATATGTCACTTAGTATATTACAGACAAATATTACAAGGTCCGCATGCACGGCAGCCATTTTCACTATTTACTTATTGTACAGCGCCACCTCGTAGATGATATAGGGAACAACTTATGCAGTGAGTTTGTCTATGCTTAGTAGCTATATTTAACTGTAGTTTACATACAGACCTGAAAGAATTAGAACTATTTTATTCATGATAGTGCTGTAGTTTGGGCCAGTCCCCATATTTGGTTCAGGCACCTTATTTAAAACTGCCGCACATTAATAAAGATAGATTCAAATTGCTGGTAAGAGATTAAAGTAGTAATAAGGTTAAGTGATTTTGGCACATTCCAGACTGCTCGACTGATGGATAATAATTTTCTAACGGACGGTCTCGGGACACTTCCACACCGATGGGCAGTTGGCCATCTGTTTCCCTACTACTCCTATGCCAAAGCGCTCTCCTTTTTAGAGCTCAGTTTAAAATTCGGAATAATAAGGTCTTCGAAACGATTTTTTAGGGCGATAGCTGATGAAACCCAAAGCCGTCTGCAACGGAGATTCGGATAATTGTTTCAAGCAGCACATATCCAATACCGGCGATTTCTGATGAGCAGTCAGCGGAAGTAATCATAGTTGAAAACGCGACTGCGGGAACAAGAGGAAATCGGAGAGAAAGGGCAACCGCACTTGTGCGATTTCAGCAGGACGCCATCTAGTACCGACTGTAGATCATAATTTCATGTTTCTGGGTGAATGCCCTAAGCAGGATCACATTATTAATGATTTAGTTTCATTTCACGGACAGGATATTGATTAAATAATAGTCAAGTCGTCAAAATAAAGCCAAAAAATTAAGATTGGAAGTCAACGTGGTGCTTCTACCTTTTTCTAACATACGTATTGCACGCTTCTTCTTTTTTTTGTCTCGTACACATTACGACGTCACTGGTATAATATGGTTTTCTCTGTAGATGGTCGTACGTCGAGTCTAGAAACTGAAATTGAAGGAGTTGGGGCAATAAAGTACCTAAGCCACATTTGACTCAAAAACCATATAACTATATAAAAGCTCCTGCGGTCTGAATGCTTATGTTCGAACTTTGACAATACTGTGTTAGATATTCCATACATTTTTACGCCAAGGAATCTATAAGTCGCTTGAATTCCAAGATGGGCGCCAAAATGTCGATCGTGAAAATAATGATACAGATAACAAAGTATTCCACTCACTAAGTAATGAAACGACCTAAACATGTAATTGACTATCTCGCTCTCACATTCATTGTTCGTTCGGTAGCAGTATGTCACATCGAGGAACACAGGTGGTACCTGCGCACCACCCGCGCAAAATTAATTTAGTACTGTTCCTTGTGTTAGTGCTACACATGTGTTATTTAGCTCTTCCGCTGTTTAGGTCACTTCGTTCCTTAGTGATTTGTATACAAAGGACTGGTGCAGTTATTTTTTATTTGTAGTATTTCGCAGGTATTACGACTTCAATGATAAAACTTTTTTTAAGATCATTTGCCGATTCAGACTGGTACATTCTTTTAAACAGTAATTTTGTAAACTTTAGTAAATGTTTTCACATTGAAACAACATGTATTAATTCTTTTTCATCATACCCCACTAGTTTTCAATGAAATGGATACTCTTTTGTCTCAATGAACTATTAATGAAAGCCCAGGAAAAAACTCATAAGTTAGAAGTTTTTAATAGCCATAACAGGCAAAAAAAGGAAAAAGGAGCAAAAGGTAGTATTTGTTTGAAAAAACCTAAAAGTGGCAATATCTCGATAACTAGAAAACTTTTACTAAGGTCGTGTTGATCTTATCTGATTGATCTGAAGACAATCTACCTCCCGTGTCACTCTGGCGTATAATTTCTGGGAGATCCTGTATACGATGAGTATATGAGTAATCATCAATTTGCAAAACACAAAGAGATCATTAGCATGTCTATGCTTCTATCGTGTTGCCTATCAATTACATAACATAATGTTCGTAGATGCTACCCGGAAGAAACCGAAATCAACCTGCCAGACATCACTTTTTCAATCTCGGTTGACGGCTTGCCCTACAGTGCTTCCCGTTTCAATACTCCCACACCAAAATCAAAAAACTAATTATTTTGCTTAACAGTCGTTTCATATGAGACCGCCTGTACTAAGCAGGTCAATTAGCGGTATCTGAAATGTGGCTTCACTATGTCCCTTGATACTGGTGACTGCTGGTTTCTAGCTGGGCTATTGTCGTTGGAATATATTAATTTCCTTATGGAGGCGGTCATGAGGCAGAGGAGGCGGCCTTAGACATCAGCGAATTCGATATAGCGCAGATATTCCGCCTGACTTCCCACACATAATCGATAAAATAATATTGTTCCCGCCATTGGGGAATTGAAAAGATTGCTCGGGTAAATACCATAAACAAGCCACTTGTACTTTCCACGCTACTGGCGAGGAAGTATTGTAATCGTGAAACTTTTGCAAAAATGAGACTTTAATGTTCTTTGGACGTTATATGAGATCTATACCATGACAAATTATGTCACTCATTTCAGTCGATCTGTCAGAAAATATTTACATGAAGTTGTATCAGCGGTGGCGTAGTGGTAGATGTTATGGGTCTGCTAATCAATCGCCATGAGCTGTGCGGGTTTGAATCCTGTGCCAAAAGATTTTTTTTTGTCTATGGGTGTCGTGATTGTTCGTAGATGCTAGACGGTCTCTGACTGTCCAACATGGAGGTACCACTTGGCGAATCTCTAGTGCGGGCCACGGTACCCATGTGTGTTTAGACCGTAGGCCTACGTGACGGTTCAAGTATATAAAAAAATGACATAATGTAGGTTGACGCTGTGCTTGCCACGCATCGCTGTCCATGAACAGTTATGTTCTGCACAACTTAATTCATCAGAACTAGCTACAAACATCTATAACAAAAAATATAAATTGTTAAGGTAAGGCAAACAGCGTCAAGTAGTTAGTCCATACTACATATTATCTCCCTCGCATTTGATTACGTCAACGCTAGTTTCTTACCTGGCAACGGTGGTAGTAACTCCAGAAAACTGACGATGCAGTCAGAGTCAATCAGACGCAGACGCGCAGACAGTGCTCAGCGTATGTAGGTTTTAAAGGCAAATATGAGGGGAAACCTATGATATGTGAAATATTTACTGATAGGTGCGTAATATTGATGGAGTCCGAAGAATTGTCACAATATCAAGACATTTAAGAATCTAGAAGAAATACTATTTATTCGAAGATAGCTTTTAGTGTATAGTGGGAGAATATTGTGACATGTGCCCTTAAATTACATTTTTCTCTAATTGGCTGTCTTTTTATTTGAGTTGATAATGTATGACTCTTCCTATACAACGCTTTTTGTCGAGATGAAATAAATAAGTTAATAAATAAATATTCTGCTGCCAGAAAAAGTGATACATACCCAACCGCACCGCCTACAACCCCGGAATCAGATTTCCAACCCTCACAAAAAAAAAATCTGAAAATGATCAGGAGTCTTTGTCAAAAAGCCAAGTTCGTACGGTTCCTATTTCCCGTGTTTTTGCCCCTAGATCTGCCACCACTGGACCGAATTTCAAAAACTGCAAAGTTTTTGTGTCCTTGGCATAGTAGCAGAAATCCGAGCTGCACTTTTCAGGCTATAGACAGACAGACAAACCGACGGAAGTAAGTGGTATGGTCTTTCGTGTATACATGTCATATGGTGACCAAAAAACATTATATCTCATGTTCGAAAATCCGCAGTTACAACACTCCCTCGCCAATACAAGTAGTCGTGGCAAGTAAAACAACAGTAGTATGCATAAATCGGATAAAAAAAGGACAATTTCCTCAGTGCCGGTGCCCAGAATGCGTCATGATGCGTAGCGACTCAAATCAGTCACGCGCAGGGCACAAGAGGCTTAATGTGCATGTCGAAAATGCAAACCCGCACATGGCGATACGTATCTTGAAAAACTGAGGAGCCTCAAAATGTACATTGCGCGCTTAAGATAAATGAAAGGTAAAAAACAAATTAATTATTCAAGCGGTGAACCCCAACACAGAAATATTTTCAACCGCATCGCCTTCTGCTATCTGGGCTCACCGGCCGGCGTAAAAGCCTGACTATTATGCTGGTACTGCAGTACTGTCGTGATGGGTGCTGCAGCGTCTGACTATATGGGAAAGGGTAACGTTGGCATATGGACGATAACTACCGGTAAAGCAGGGCAAGAACGTCTATGGGCTGAGGGTACAGACGTGATTGATTTGATCCATTTAATTTCTCTGTTGTACATGATCGCAACTATTTTTTAATCTTACTGGATTCAGCTGTGCTGAACTCTATTCTTTATGCACAGTCAACCCACTTGACGCCTTTTTTTCAAATATAATTGACGCATATCTCAACGTAAATGAGAATCTAAAAATCTTCCTCGGTGTTTTGTGTTTTAAAACAGTTATTACTTAATTTTTTGCTAAACTAACGAATAAGCTTGACAAAATCATTTTCAATTATATTTTTGAGTTAAGATCACTTAGTACTTCTATACAGGGTCTAAACGTTATGGTAGTCATTATTGAAATGGGTAATAGGGGAGTCAAAACAAGTCAAAAGGTTCATATGACCCATGGTCCAAAAGTCAATAGATTTTTGTCTAAATAATAATAATAATAATATTTATTCGCCAAAATACAAAAAATGGGCAAATAAATATGAAAAAACCACAGAAGGCATCGCCTGTGTGTGGTTTATATCTTAATAACTAACAATCAATCATATATGTATATAACAATTATTGTTAAATCTAAAAAGTATTAATGTAATTGGAATTTTGTAGTTTTGGTTTCCTATATAATTATGTATAGTCATTCGCTGCACATTTCTAACCCAGTCTTTCAATTTTCTTCTAAATTTTTTTCCAAAATTAAGTATTTTTATTTCGTTTGGTACTACATTATATAATTTAGCTGCTAAGAATTTAAATGATTTTTTGAATAATGTTTTGTGTGGTCTTTGGATATTAGATGAGCCTATTCGAAATCGTGTGTTATGTTCGTATTTATAGGATTTTTTCTTTTTATTACAATAACTATGGTATAAGGTGGTGGCATGTAAGAAATAAAGTTGTCTTGTATCAAGTATCCCTATTTCTTGATATAAGTTGTTCGTTGGATATAATCTTGGCTTATGGAAAATGGCACCCCAGGCTGTGATGCCGTATATTATATGGGTTTCAACAAAGGCATGGTATAGGATTCGCAGATAACATTCTGTAAGAATGTTAGCAAGCATTTTGAGTTTATAGGCAGCATTCCTATTTTTTTGATAACATATTTAATATGGTTGTCCCCACCTTAGATGTGAGTCCATAAATATTCCAAGATATTTCAAAGTGTTAACTCTATCGATTTTGGTCTTTTGGCCATGATAATTAACGGAAATTTGTTCGAAGGTAGGTAAAAATTTTGAATAGTATGTAAATGCAATAAATTTTGTTTTTTTGAAGTTAACTGTTAAAATTTTAGTATCAAACCAGTCAATGATCCTTATAAAATCCTTTTCAGCTATTTGCTTCAGCGTGCTCCAGTTATCAGCTTTATATAATACGAGGGTGTCATCTGCAAAACATATAATCTTTCCAGCACTGTTAATTTTGAATAAGTCATTTAAGTAGAGACTAAATAATAGTGGGCCTAGTACTGTTCCTTGAGGCACACCACACTTGATGTACATTTTTTTACTGTAAGTGTTAGTGATTCTGACAGTCTGTGCCCGACTTGAAAGGTAATTTTTTAAAAGGATTTGTGACGCTCCCCTAAATCCCAATCTTTCCATAACTTTCAGAAGCTCGACATGGTTAACCGTATCAACTGCATTTTTAGATCAACAAAGATACCAATAGTAGGTATCTTTTTGTTGACATTAGAGTTAATTTCATCCATTGCAGCCAAAATTGCATCTGTAGTAGATTCTCCTTTTCTAAATCCATATTGGTCAGAACATATAATTTTGTTTTTGTCCAAAAATTGTAATATCCTTTTTGTAGTAATTTTTCGAAAATTTTGGCTATATTCGATAGTACTGATAATTTGATGTTTCCATTCTGTCACCGCTTTTATAAACAGGAGTAATAACAGTTGTTTTAAATGCATCAGGACAAATTCCAGATTGGAAACACCAATTAATGACGTAAGAATGTGGTTCGCTAAGTCGTAGGCTATTATTTATCTGTTTATATTGTTCCATCACGATTCTTAATTTCATCAATATTTGGCTTTTCTTGAACGTCTTTGTTAGTTAAGTGATCGACAACTGACCACAGTTTTCTTGGATCAGATTTGGCATCTTGTATTTTTTTTAGATAAAATTGGCGTTTTGCTTCTCTAATTAGATTGATAAAAGTATTTTTATATTCTTCATATTTATGGGTGGTATCTGCACCTGGCGATGCTTTCATTATTTTGTATAGTTCCTCTTTTTTGTTGGCAGACTTCATCAAACCCTTAGTTATCCAGGGATTCGTGCTTCTGTCAAAATGTTTAATTTTAACTCTGTTTGTACTACATTCAATTAAATATTTTATGCGTTCAATGAGTGTGTTTGCAGCATCATTAACATTTGTTGCACAGTACACTGCTGTCCACGATTCTAATTTGATATTTGCAAGTAGTTTTTTATTATCGACAAAACACCAAAATTTCACTGTTTCATTATTGGAGATGGATCTACTTTTATTTTTTTCTGGTGATGATATAAGTATTACAGAGGGTAAATGATCGGTAATATGGTTTTCAACAATTAACGGTATGTACCGAAAGAAATTTGAAAAATTTTTGATGAATCATTGATCAATGCAAGAACTAGAACTATTATTGACTACTCTTGTTGGTAAATTTATATTTGATATGAATACATTGCTCTGCATTACAGTGAGGTATTTGTTCACTAATTTGGTATGTTGGAGTATATTAATAATCATATCTCCTATTATGATGTGGTGTGACTGTATGGCATTTTTGTTATCTAACAAAAATTTTTCAATATTTTCTACAAATGTATAAGGGTTTGATGATGGTGGTCGATAGACAGATATGACTTTTACACTTTTGTTATTAATTCCCAATATCAAATCCAACACTGTGATACCGTGATCAAATTTAACAAAATCACATCTGTAGTTGATATCATTTCTTACATATACTACCACCCCATCATTCAGGTTGTACGTACCATTATTGTAAAGCGTATCATAACCTTCCAAACAGAACAAAGATACATCATTAATTTTCCAAGTTTCTGTTAATATTATTATATCAAATTTGTGTTTAATTGTAGTTAGGAAAATATTAAAACACTCAAAATTTTGGTTTAGGCTTCGTATATTCATGTGATATAAGCTAACATTGAAATTAGAATATTCTAACCATTTATTAAGAGCATTTGCGTCTTGAGCAATATTTGTATTGATATGATTAACCTGAAAATTATTTACGTAACTATCCATGTAAAATTTTGCAAACGATATGTAGCGCGAAAAGCGTAAAAAGAACTAAACGCTCAAAACATTATTCTGGATGAATACTGTTTTTGAAAATATAAATACGACGGGCATTTTTTGTCTGTGGGCGAGTGACCCACATCATTATTCTTATCATGCTTAACGTTACAGTTCATACAGTTAGAACATTTTAAAATGTTTACAGTACAAATTTCACTTCTATGTGCTTGTCCACATTTAATGAACATTTCCGCGCCCCTACATTTTTTGTCTGTGTGACCAAACTTCAAGCACTTTCTACACTGCGATATCTGGTTATTGTCATAGACAAATAAGTTTTGCCAACCTAGTAGTATTCTTGATAAATATGTATCTATATAGCTCTCCAGAAACTTCAGCGAATATAGTATAAGAATTTCGGAATGGTATGTGTCGTACAAAAGTGATTACGATTTCGTTTTCATTAATGAATGTATTCTGGGATATGATTCCTTCTTTAATTTCTGCTTCTGAAGTTTTTTTTTTCAGTTTTGTAGCCTATGATTTTAATTTTCGGTCTCATTTCTCTTGCTCCTGATATATTGTATTTTCCCTTCAACTTAGTTTCTAGTTCATTTTTGAGTTTCTGGTAATAACATTGCTCAACTTGAATTTCGACGCCGCCGTTTTTATAATTATTTACTTTCTCTATCTTGACTTCAATACTTGCTAGATTAATGTTACTAGTTAGGTCTTTTCTGGTGTCATTATAATGTTGGGTCCTTTCGGGAGTAACTAATATGCATTTCATGTCATTGTTGTTCTTGCTGTTGCTATTGATTTTAGGAGTATTTTGCTTTAAAATTTGTGAGTATGATATATTCTCTGACGTTCTTTTCTCAAGTTGTTCTAGTTGATCAGTTACAATAGCCAAAGTAGATACAACGGATTCCTTCTCTACTATGTTGGCAGAAATCAAGTCCTATGCTTCCTGTAGTGTACGGTTTTCATTTACCAACTGATATATAGTTCTTTCCTTTTCTTCCAAAAGCTGTTTAAGATAATAATTCTCTTTGACAATAGTTTCTTTGGTACTCTTTTCACTTACGCTAATTTGAATATTTGGTTCTAGAGTTTCGTTTTCGCATTCATTTTTCTTCTTTTTGGTCATATTGCATATGAACACTCCTTATATCAATTTCTCATAAAGTTCACTTTGACAGAATGAATTTGTCAACAATTGTCAATTTGGTATTACGGCCGCAAAATAGTGTTAGATGATGGAAGGATCTCACCAATTAGCTCCACAAATCTGGCCGACCTCATGAAATATTAGATTACACAGCAGCAATTTTTGTCTACTGGGTAACTAAAGAAAATTGACGAAAAGTTCTAGAGCTAGTTAAAGGTAGATAGCTAGTAGTCTATATATTACAATTGGCTTTACAGTTTACAACTTTAAGTGCTTTATATAGACCACAATCACCACAATTTTTATAATATAATCTAAAACGTTTTTAAATTGGGTAATTGAAAAATAAATGGGATCAAGTTCTTCTAAGTTAAGTCAGTAAGTAAGTTTTATTAAATTATATATTTAAAACACACATGACAACAGCGCGTCGGTCTTTCATCACTCTTATCAAACCGGCAATCGATCGCAAACGGTAACAGTGGTTAGTTATTGTTTTGCATAGATAAATTACTTTATCGTTTTGTCGAGCAGAGCATCAGGCGTGTTGTTTTGTTTTTATTCATGTACGTCGTCGTGTTTATTTATAATGTTATCGAATCAAGAGTCTGCCGACATGTTGTTAGTTTACGGTGAAGCTCGTCAGAATTCAAATCTTGCAGCTCAAATTTATCGCGACAGATTTCGCCAACGGGTACACTCAGATAGAAGGACATTTGTGCAAGTGTACCAAAGACTTGGTCCACCAATATTCGCGCTCGTGAAAGACAGGTTACTCTGTAGAGTAGGAGGAACAAATATGTTAAATATCGTGGAAATCAATGCAGAAATCAGCACTCGGGAATTAGGCCACCGCGTAGGACTATCGCATACCATAGTCCATAGAATCCTACGGGAAAATTCAAATATATGATATACACCTATAACACCCTGTTGGAAAGCCATTTGGATGTTTAACCAGACCGTAGACGATCTGACAAGTGCACGATTTCCCGCCCATATGCCTTGCATTCAATCGCCAGGCAGAAAATACGTCCTCAGTAGTTACCCTGACTGGGTGGTTGCTTGTCGTCGCTAATTTTCAGTTCTTTTCAGTTCTTTGTCTTTGTTATTCCCCAAACGAATGTATAAAAGATAAGCTCACACTCGTTGCAACCCCGCCGCAGGATAGCATCCCTTGCTAATGAGCTAAATAAATCTGGAACATTTTCTGAGTGCATCCATGCGCAGATAAATTATTCATTTCATTTATATTCCCGACGAAATGTAAAACGAGAATACCTCGCCCCTTTTCCTATTGGCCTTTGTTTGAGCGCGCTTTTCTCGACTCAGAAAAGCTGATTTGATATGTACACAGACTACGAATCCATTGTATTTGATTAGGAAAATATCTATTGGGAAAATTTATATGCATTCCAAGATAGAAAGGAACATTGTCATTACCGATGGCGTTTAGATAATTTTAGATTCGAACGAGTTAGTTCTATCTGCTGACCTTTGTTTGGGCGTGCATTTCTTAATTCAGGCATAATTAGGGAAATGTGTATGAGAATTATGATTCTCATATAGGCTGAACCCTGGAGGAAAGAAACGCTGTAAGCATGCTAGATAGGCTCGACACACACCTGCCTCTCTGCTATGCTTCGTAAGAGGTACCTGCAGTGATTTTTGCCTCTTTAAGGGATTTCACCAGGATTATCAAATCAACAGTCCGATATTCTCCACCTATAAGGTAACAGTCCGTTAAATACAGCGAATGAGCTTCAAGTTCCAATCAACAAATTTTAGCAACCAATATCTATGAAATGTTGAAAACAAAATACTGTCAAAGTATGAGATGGCAGCTTGTCATTGAAACATCACCAGCTTATTGAATATTAAGAAATTACATATAATTTTTTTAATTAATATTGTCGATTGTTTATTCATGTTTATATTATTTTCTTCAATTGATATGAGATTTTACTGATCCCTGACACCTACCGGGTGTTCTTTTCCTATAAACCTCTTGCAGATAGACATCAAGCACCTACTTGATGACAGGCTCTACCAAAAATTTCATAGATATTGCTCGTTTCTAAACATTCATTCATTTACCTGCCGTTCATCAGTACCATTATAGCACCGTCGATTGATATTCCCACAAAACCATTCAGGATTTGTGATATCCATACATCCATATAATCGAAATCACGAAAGATGACGATAACGTCATCATTTTAGTTTGTAGTAAAGACATACGACAGCGATTTGCGAATATATTTGGACGATACTTTTCCAAATATCTGGATACGTAGAGGCGGACCAATTCCATGGCTTGCCAGATCCCCGGACTTCGATTTCTATGTCTGGAGGCGGGCTAAGCAGTTAGTTTACACTGCAGAAATCGTACCAAGAGACCATTTAATAATAAAGATTCGAGAAGCTTTTTATTTAATGCAACAAGGCAGGTTATTGAATACAACAACTACCGAAGTAACACGTAGAGCTTGAGCATGTATTAGAAGCAAGGGTTCTCACTTTGAACACCAGTAAAGCATGTTTCAATAGTTTATTTTGTTTCGTTTACTAATTTATGATTTAAATTTGAAAATCCGAATATCTCGAAAACCGTAAGGCTTCGTACCGAGGTATGTTTGGCATAAAAGACTCTAAAAGGTCTGCCCTATACCTTCTCCAAGACTTTGTATCGACCTTCCAAACACCCTGTATAGGCTAGGCTTCTTATAATCTATTCGAATTCATTATAACGTACCGATGATTGCATAAGATCATGAAACGGCACTCTGTTGGTCACGAGAACAAAGTGAACACATTCTATTCTAGCTTCATTGTTCTCTGCACAGTGATATGTTTCTCTATCCTTCTGACGAAGCTACTCCCTGATCATTTAAGCAGTAACTTTAGTCACCCATAACGTAATTGAACGCTTTTCTATCTATTCCGTTAAACCATTAGCGTTCAGAACTTTCTACATTCACTAATTAGAGTTTGCGTAATTTTAGTTTAACTTCACTTGTTACAAGTACCGCCGCATTCTCGTGGATGTATAATTTTCAGCGAATTGGAGATACGTTCCTCAGTAGCGAGGAAAAGAACACCCAGAAGTAATTGATTAATTACAAAGATCTTGTAGGAATATGTTCCATTGGGTTAGGGGAAACAACGATCAGCTTTTCAACCATATCGATTAAGTGATTTTTGTGATATCGTCCGTTCTTACAAAAAGTAAGTGATGCCTTTTGTAGCTACAAATTGGCATTTGAAAAGCTGCTTTATTCTATTAAGCGAGTTTGATAGGGCGCGAGTAGTGAGCTTGTGTGAGGCTGGTTTGTCCTTTAACGAAATAGCTACTAGGGTACACAGAAGACTATCCTCAACTAGCGTTATCACTGGCGTACTTTCTGCGATAGAAGTAACACCACTGTAGAGGGATATCAAGAGATGTAAGGAATATAAATATCTCGATAGCATATTGCCAGAAGAGTGGAATACTAGGAAATATATAAAAAATAGAATTCAGCAAGGAAAAAATCAACTCGCATTTTAAACTCCTCACTATGATTTGAGAATATTCATTTAAAAACAAAAATGAAAATCTATCGAGCACCCGTATTTTAACATAAGAGTCAGCATGTTGCCAGCTTTCACGGCTCGAGTGAAAAAGATTGACGTGACAGAAATGGATTTTCTGAGAAGAGCATGTTGGATATCCAGGACGGAACACATCAGGAATGAAGAGATATGACGTAGATGGTATATTATTCCAGTGCATATAAAAGCATTAAATTACATACCACAACATAGGAGACGAGGATGGCCCACAGTTTCATGGCAAGATAATATCCGTCAGATCATGAGAGACAGAACTTTTCATCATAAAAAACCACTTCGTTTAACTAAAATACCTGAAAATCTGTAACACCTTAGTTACTTAAAGGAAGGGCCATTCAAAATCTGTTATTTCATTCGTCTATACAATGTGTTTGGTTACAACATACCGATATTTAAGGACGGTATTTTGCAGCTATTTTTATCGACAGATCCACTTCCCTACAATGTCCTACCTCACCACCGTTGAAATGGCAGCCATTGTTATTTTTAGTTACGCTAGTGCATGTAGAGAAATTGTAATAACTTAGTACATAAGTGTCACAGAATGATAAATTTGGTGTAATTTGAACGGTAGCGTGTTGTCCTAGCGATTGTTGAAAAACTTGTATTGATACTAACCGTGAAACATACTTGAAAACAGACAAAAACATGGAAGAAAATTGATTATTTTGTGCATTTCTGCACACCATTCAAACACTAGACTGTGAAGTTGTACTTTTTTGTACTAATTCTACAGATAACTATTTTATCTACATAATGACATCAAATCTGTTACCATCTGTTAAGTATTTGTAGAAATATTGCTTAAACATGACCCTTGACAAACCTCCCGATTTAGGTAGCGGACCGAATCCAACATTCCTGATATAGACATGAATTGATTGAGAGTGTGAGTGAGACAACATCTACCGAAAGGTCTCGTTATCGGTTATTTGTTGTCAATGTCATAGTGAGTGTTTTGTAGTCCCTCGCCGCGCGTTGTGGTCATACGTGCATCTTGTTACCGTTGCTGACTAGTTTCAATATCAATTTTCGGAACGTATTTGAGTTGGAAGTGATTTGTGACTGTACATTTTATTACCCATGCCTGAGTCTCATTCATGCCAAATCGTCCACGTAATAAATTTTCAAATCACCATGCTGCTGATATGGTGTTTGTTTACGGTTTTTGCAATGAAAATTCCGCAGTTGCTGTGAAAGAATATCTAAGACGATTTCCTGACCGAATTAGGCAAAATGTTAGGACTTTTGTATTTACGTACCTGAGACTGGCGGAAAATAGGATTCAAATGACTGTAAACAACCGTTATCGGCTACTGTCTCCATAAGATGAAGAAGAGATTCTCAACGTGATTACCCGAAACCCGAGAGTTAGTGTGAGGAGAATCGCTGCAAGACTACACTTGTCACGTCGATCGACTTGGAGAGTCCTTAAGAGAGGAGGGTTACATCTCTATCATTTTAGAGGAGTTCAAGATCTTCATGAGCCAGATTATGCAGCAAGAATCGTAATTTACACCTGGTTTCAACGGCAGCTGCGTCAAGACTGCAACTTTTGGGAAAACATTCTGGGGACGGACGAAGCAAAATTTACGAGTCTCAGTCGGCCCAGTTGAGCTATCTCCAAGGTTAGATGCCCAGGAATTTTTGGAGTTCTCGAGGACCGAGTTCGCAGATCTACTCCATGATCTGTCACTTATGAACCGCCGCAACATGGGGTTGCAGATTGACGGAGCTCCCGCACACTTTGCGCCAATTGTACGACAACATTTGGATGGGCAACATTCCCCATTGACAGGCCGTGAAAGCACTGTCGCTTGGCCACCCGATCACCCGATTTAATGCCCCTAGATTATTTTTTCTGGGGCACAATGAAGCAAAAAGTTTACTGTCATGTGTCGGCGACGTGGAAAGAGTTCGTGGAAAGGATCCATACCGCTGCGAACAGAATTAGAGCTGACACGGATATATTCCGCCGCTCAACACGAGACATGGTTTTAAGAGCAACAATGTACATATCCAGTAATGGAGGACGTTTTGAACAGCTTCTGTAACATTGAACATGTCCAAACTCTTCATAAGAAGCATTGATTTGTCAATTTTATGTATAAAAAGTTTGAAAGCAATTTGCATTTTATTATACACAATTTTGACCAATGTTAGATAGCATCTATTGCTTAACGTAGAAGACTTAGGATAACAAATTTTGTGTCATTCTGTAGATAACATAGTTAGCTGTAGAATTAGCACAAAAACTGTACAACCTCACATACTAGTTTTTGAATGGTGTGCGGAAATGAACAAAATAGTCAATTGTCTTGCATATTTGTTTTTCTGTTTTTGTCTATTTTTAGGTATGTTTGACGGTTAGTATCAATACAATTTTTCAACAATCGTCAGGGTAACATCTTGTCGTTCAAATGACATTCTCATCTGTGGCACTTATGTACTTAGTTGTTACAATTTTTTTACATGCACTAGCGTAATCGTAACGTAAAAATAAAAATGGCTGTCGTTTCAAGAGGGGTGAGGTAGGACATTGTAGGGGGTGTATTTGTCGATAAAAACAGCTGAAAAATACCCCCCTTGAATATCGGTATGTCGTAACCAAACACATTGTAGAAATGAAGCTCCTGAATATTTGTTGAAATTTCTCGTCGTATTGTAAAGGCTGAACGACGAAACTTAGATACCACAAAGTGTCATCGACTACTGCGAGACTGACAACAGTAGTTGTCGTATGAACACAAGATATACTATTAGTTCGTTTGATTTCGCGTTTCAAGGCCTCAATTCTATCGGGATGGTTACCATAACATTACCTGTTAACAGCTACCTACAAAATAGTGTAACGGTCCGAATCGCAGCTTCGCATCAAAATTTCTGCTTATTATTCGGTTTACAGAAATAGTGCCTAAAAGGTTGATTATGCGTAAAGTATGTGGCAAATTGCGCTGTCCTGTTGAAGCGAAATTATGTCCATTTCATTATCTTTAACGCTTGGTAAAAAAATACATCTGGTATGTCACAGTAACCCTTGTCATTAACTGAAACGGTTTCTGTTTGCTCATTCGTTGTGAGACAAAGTCTGGATTTTCTTATCCCCAAATGCGGCAGTTTTGCTTATTCACATAACATAGGTGAAAGTGAGCTTCATCTGGAAAGATAATTTTTCGACCCAGCGATTCCCAGCCCGCTGGAAAAACCGAAAACGTATCGGATGGGTTGCTCTTGGACTAAATGATCCGTAAGCCTTCATTTCGAGGTCTCTAAGCAATACTCCCCTGACGGAGCTGCGACAAATATTAAATTCCTGAGAACGATGATTTTTTCGCGCATTCTGAGCAACGCTGGCAGTATTTCCGGAGTCACGTGCTGAACGAGAACGTGCACGGGTTATTTTGTCCAATCCAGTTTCACAAACCCGCTTCATGAACACAAACTGATTTGTTGCTTTGTATCGTATGCCAAATTTCCCACGTGAATTTCTGATAGTATGGGTTAAAGACTCAGCATTTTGGAAGTAAGTTTAAATAATTCCCGATTATGTTCAACTGTACAGCTTCCAATTTCGAAAATTTGAAACACTAGTTTTATGACCCGTCAAGTGACAAATCCTCTAGATGAGATCTTTAACATTAGGTGACCCATCTTAGTCTGCAAAAAATCCATGTGAAGTCACGTTCTACGTCATGTAAATATTGCCGTAACACACTGTTTTTATTTTTGTTTCTACAATATCAACAGCGTAAAATCACATAGTAATGTGGTCACAGAGATATACAGGGTGACTTTGAAGTTGATTCATTAATTTTCAGATAATGATTGTAGAAGGAACATAAACCAAAATATGTGTGTAACAATAAAAAAAAATTAAAAAAATGTTACCTTGTTTTATAAAGTATCCTCCCGACAAGTACTTCAGTGCGGACCTGTATTTGATCGTGAGGTCTTGGAGCATCGGCATGTCCTCCCCTGTGAGGTCTTAAGTAACCTGATTCACGAGCCCGTTGTACTACATTAACAAAGGCACGAGGGGTTGATTGCACGCGATTGGGAAACCGATCCGCATAAACATGTGCCATTTTTTATTTCGTTTGAGCCACTATTCACTCATGCGTTACCGACTGACACATTGACTGAATAAAAACATCGTGATCAGCGTTTCAAATTCTTTCGCTTTTTTGTTTCCGATGCGATGAACCGATAAGCCGGATTATATAGGTTGTTTCCAAACACGAGCACCTAATATTATTATTGAGACAGGGCGGTACTCAAACTTCTAAAGGGCTATAACTTTGTTACTTTAATTTTACCACAAAAATGTTAAAGGAAAAAAACATTTCTTTTGATCAGATCTACTCAATGTTAAAATAAATGACTCAACTTCGAAGTTAATACGTAAACGATTATTTTATATAGAAGCGCGTGTAATACAGAAAAATTTACAATGTAGTTTTTAATGTGAACGATAATGTCACATAAATAATGTATATCTATCAGCTTTGAAATTTTTGTGTAACACTCCAGTACATAATACTGTGTAACACGTCCTTTCAAGTGACATGACACCAAAGCTATTTCTCGGTTAGAGTAGTTTCTCTAGCTCCAACAAGTTGGTAGTGAAAAAAGAGTTGAACGTAAGGTGAACATTTGTGGGAACACTGTGATATTTTTAGTATATGCCTGGTTTTTATTTTTTTATTGTATAAGAAAGGCGAATAAGTTTTTGTGCAAATTTAGAAAATGTGTTGCCCTTTTACCTTAATTTTATAGCCCCATGTGCCATTAGCGCTCAATCTAGATTATAATCTTGGCTTATCGCTAACAAAGTAAAAATAAAGCTCTTTTCTTGAACTACGACAAATTATGTTCTTATTGATATTCAGTACATACATCGCCTCTTCAGTATACCTAGGATTTCTTACTTGGAATCAATTTCGTATTGTAGTGGTTTTAGTTCAAGTCTTCAAATTGTTTCATATTTTACACCATTATAATATGGTGATCATTTTAGTGCATGTAAGACAGTTCATCCAGGAGTATTCTACAAACATTTTGGGATGCGAATTCCTGACTTTAAATAACGTGATTTGCCTGCCTGAACATATTCCATCAAATATAAAATTTGCACCAGTGAACTGCAAAAATTAGAATTCTGCTCTAGAATAATTATCTGTTGCCATTGTCACACCAAACAGATAGAGAAGCTTGTTCAGTGATGTGATATGAAACTGAAGCTACCCTTTGCATTGAAGGTAAAATTTGAAAAATTGCGCGTATCGAAAAACAAACAGTGGCGAACTATTTATGTTTGAAAAAATATTGCTACTAACCCCTGTATTTCTCCCACTGATGCACGTTAATTTCAAGTAAAGACTTTTGAATGTCGACAATACAATATTTTAGTTCAATCCAGTTGACGGTTTTGAAGATATTAAAAAGAATGTTTTTTATATCTAAACTTCGACACCCCGTATCTTTTTAATGAAGCCCACGAGGAAAAAATGTTACATAAAAGACCCCTTTTAAAATGCGGTCCTGTGTATGATGTTTCATTTTTGGTCATGACTTGTGAATCACCCTGTATACTACGGGATATCATTAATCATCAGCTGCATTCCCAGAACCTGTTACGTGTTGATATACTCGTATAACGAATTATGGATATAACAGCATATTATTTCTTAAAATATACAATATATGTTGTATAAAGTATATATCTTTTGCTTACAAAATTGACTAGGATAAGTTATGTAATTATTTTTTCAAGTGTGTATGTATATTATTGTGTATACCGTAGAATCGAACATAGTCATGGGTGTCCTGTTGCTTCTCACATACTCTGTAATCCTATAAATTCCGAAATAAGTTTGTCTACCTTACATGGTCCTTGTTTTATTCTCAACCAGATCATCAGTCGGCACCGTCTCGAGGATTTCTCCACAGGTCTTCCATAGTTTTCCACAAATTCATTTCAACTAGACCCTCATCAATAATGGTACTGCGTACATATAATCTCCGTAATATTTAAATATTCCATCAGCCAAGCAATTATGCTAGAGCGTTGTTGCCTTCTGGCTTGCACGCCTACTTTTTTTTTGTTAATTTAAAATGTAAACTAAGTTAGGGAGCGGCAACAAGGCGATGTTCTGCGTTCCGCGTGTAATATTCCTCCCAAGGGGTTGCGGCACTTGATGCTGCTGAAAACATGCTGGGCTGTGTTGCTGGTGCGGTTGGTTTTTTATTACCAGGTTTACATTGGAACATGCAAATGTAACTATAGAAGTAGCTAAACATGCTAAAATGGAAATTTGATTATGCTTTTTAATTACCTATCCAATAGGACTCCATGATTGCCTGGCCGAGCAAAACCACATTTTTGTGAATTACTTTTTACTTCCTACGCCACTCGGCGATAAATTACTGTAATCGCGAAAAATGAGATATTGTGTTCTCTCCATCGGTCTGTCAGCCGTCCTGTCTGTCTGTCGGTCTGTCTGTCTATAGCTTAAGGAAAAGCGCTCAGATTTTGGATGTTAAAATTTTCATAGAAGGTTGCCATCATGTCCAGTGGTGGTGCAGAAAAGAGCTAAAGACGAAAAAATAAAAATTGCTCAAATTTCGTTTTTTGATGTTTCAGATGGTACTGATCATTTTCAGAGAAAAATTTGTATGGGTACAAATTAGACGGTTTAAGGACGTAGGAGCTGAGAGAGGGTTATTAGAAAATTTCTGATGTTATTACATTTATACGCCGACAACACAACATATATTTTCCCTTTATATCAGAATCGCGTAAGTATTTTCGATCTGCATACTCCTGGTACCTAAGCTCACCGCCTGGCTAATCAGTTCGGCTCACTGATCTATTAGAAAAACCATCTGTCCGTACTGCAGTGCAAAAAACGTATATACGGACCATGCACGAAGTGAACAATAAATGCAACGATGCCGCGTATATGTGAAAAGTGAGAACGTTGCTAGATTGACAGTAACTTCCGGTAGGGTAGGGAAATAATGCCTTTAGATTAGTTGTGTGGTTCTATTTGAATGACTAGTAGCATTAAATTTCTCTGCTGTATATGTTCGAGGATTCAAATGGCGCTGAACTTTATTATTTATCAACCGATGACGGCGTCCGGTTGAACGTGTACAGTCCACCTACCTGACGCTATTTCCTACTGACGTTTCAATCTCAAATATGCATATATGTTTTGCTTTGCCATCATGATTCCAGACTGTTGTGTCTTATATCATTTCATCACATGATAAACAATACAGTCTCTTGAGGTATCGAAATACTACTTCTCACATTTCGGCTCCATGACAAGAGCCGATTTAAAAAAGCCGCGTTATTACTAAAAATTTCATGGCCTGCTGAGATATTTGGGAAAAACTAAAATTTGACCAAATTATTTTTATTTTAAGAGATATTAAAAAAACTAATAAAGCTCTTTGGTAAACAATGATGGTGTTTTTAAATTTTGAGCCCGATGGTTCGTTTTTGAGGAACCATAATCAACTTTATTTTTTATATTGTTCTAAAAAAATTACACCCTGTATCTAGAAGCATTTTTTATAATAATTCGACGTTGTAGTACTGTACTGTTCCATTTATTTTCCTGATTATAAGGAAAAATACGCTTTTTTCCCTTTTTCTCCTTTGAAATGAATGAATGTTACAAAAATACAAAAAATACTGCAGAAATGAATCTTGATAAATTTCCCGGAGAAATGCAGCTAGCCATTTTCTGATACTTGACTCGAAATTTAAATAAATATGTTTCATTCAAAAAGCCTGTTAGGTCGAAATTAACCTTTAGAGGTAACTCAGAATAGTGTTTCACAAGCAGTTGCTTATATATCAAATAGGTAAGTTGAGAAAAATGCAGAAGTAGCCAAATCCACAGCCCAATTTATTTTGCGTAGTAATTTATATCACCCCTATAAATTCAGCATGTGCCCCAAATAATGCAGGTTTTTCATAACCTAGCCTAAGCTGTGTCTCCCACAGGTATTGGGATCCCTAAGCAAAGTATTCTCATCGTGGACAACATGTATCTATATTGCCTATTGAAGCAAATATAAATACTCGTACTAGATGTTGGGATGGAAACAAGTAATTTCTTAGATCCACTAACAGACGAAATGATACCAAGTAACACCAGCTGAGCAGCTAGTTTAAGGAACGCCAGGCCAGGCAATCTATTGTACTAAAAAAAAGTCGCGGTGCCCCCTCAGAGATATCAGTGAATGGAACTCGTATACTATGGGAACAATCTTTTAGGTACCTTGGACTCATCATTGACAAGGGGTTGACCTGGCAGAATCATACTGAATACAAAATTCCAAATTACCTTTCGGCAGCTTTATCCTTTGTTGTGCAGAAATTCAAAATTAAGTTTGATCATCAAGATTCGGCTATATAAAATTATTATAAGACCCGCAATCACCTACGCATGCGTCGCTTGGTGTTTTCTTGCCAAGACGCACATGCAGAGACTGCAAGTTCTGCAAAACAGAATCCTACGCACAATCACTAACGCCCCTTGGTACGTGTCAAATGAGACCATTCCAAACATTCCAGGCCGCGCCTCGTACTGTGATCAAATTTAAATTGTGAATTCAGACCAGCGAAAACTATTTCAGTATACAAAACCGATCAAAATTATTTTTTTGGAGTTACAAAACTATTCGAGTAGTCATAGCATTAATGTTTAAGCTATTTCAAATGATTTACTTCTTTGGTTTGCTCTATTTCTTCCTTCCTTTCTGTCCTTCCTTCCCTTTTCCCCTTAAACATGTTTGGTACCTGAGTAGCCAGGTCTGACAGACTAACAGACCGACGAGACTTTTAACTAAGAGCACAGGTCCACCGGACCGCTCTGACAAACAATGACGAACAGTATGAACGCCAGGCGCAGGTTGTACTTATATGAGTGTCAACTTAGGAACACAGCGTGTCGTAAAGTTTCACCTAGTCAGGCTTCGATTTCATTCGAGTTTTCTGAACCACTTTTTTTTCTTGTTATACGCAAGCGTAGTTAACTTTAAGGGAGCTGTTTGTCGCACTTTTCCTTTCTTTACTACTACTGGAACAGGTCGTTCCAACGATATGTACACTAAAGTAAGACATGTAAATTTTATGCAGTCTTTTGAAAGCATGTGTCAAGAAGGTTAACACTATATTTTACCCGCAACTGATTTGATCAAACCTTTTCGTATTACAATCTATATGCTATGTTTGGAATAAATCAACCTTTTGAGTCGAGTCCCCCTGGTTTTATAATATTATATAACATACTATAACGCGTTGATGATTTGTTGTTAAGTTATAATATTAATGTAGAATAACGCTTCGAGCGCCTGCCGGTCCGAGTTTTTTATACTCTCTAGTCCGGTTATGAAATAATATAATATATAATAATAATTTATATAATAAATAAACTGAGTTTTAAAATAAAGTATCACGTGACCCCTCAGCGTACCTGTATTCAAGAAATTTTCCAAAGCGGCTTCGATCCACCATCTTGAAATTTTAATGTGATACTAGAGTAGATTATTCGTGCACCGATTGTATCAACCAGCTTTAGTTTGCTAAGCAGGGGGAGAAACCTCTTTCTAAAGCCTGTCTGATGATGCTTCTGGAACAAAGTGGAACGTAATGACTTCTTCTCTTATATTTTATACTCAAGCATATGTTCAAATCACAAAAATCCGTGCAACGCTAACAAGTTTTTTCATAAAAGTCGCACAGTCTTTTCCCCAATGCTCATATGGAACATAAATGAGCACATAACCGAGTTCCAACTGTCGATGTTTTTCAGTAAATTCAATCGAACCTATTTTCCCATTTATGCCATCGAATATGTGAGAGTCGAAGAAGTTTATGTACGCCTCACAAAAAAATATGTCAGTTAAATCACGAGTCCTTCAGTCCCGACAGAGATGTATAGTGGAAGTTTTCTACATATGCCTGTAAACTTTTTATCCAATCCAAACTACGTGGACGATGCTTCCAAACACATAAAACTTCCACGCAATTGACAGAAGTTTTTTGCTACTGCATGAGAGCTACATATAGTTCGTCGAATTTTTCAGGAAAGTTTGATACGTGACAATTTAAGAAGTATTCCGAAAGATCGCGAAGTAGAGAATCTTTCGGTAGTCTAAGGAAGCTGAGGAAAGGATTTGATTCCATTAAAGTCAGGTTGCATCAACCCACATGGGCGTAGACCAGGGCAACTTTTCATCTTTCTCAGCAATATTGTGAAAGTTCCTTCATATAACTTGTTGAGTTACGTGGGTAGTATGAGCGTAAATTCTTTCCGAGATTAGTTATTCTTTCTTGGGGTCATGTCAGTAAAAAAAGTGGCATCCGCAGGGATTATATTTGGCACAAGTTAGTACTTGTTGGTGAAAACATTGGCTACTTGACAACAAGGGAATTTAATAGAGCATACGATCAGTCCATAATCCAACAATGTGATCTAGCTTACAGCCCGGCCGACGGTACGCACCACTCAGCAGCATTGAAATCCAGCACGGTATTATATTATACCGAAAACACGCCACGCATGACGGCTCAGTCATCACCAGCCATCCAAAGCAGAAATGCGCACGCTCGTTGAGTTGTACTAGGCCCAAGAAATGACATCTATTCTCCTACACCTCATACAACTCCCAACATCAAACTTTTAAGTTCAGTGTGGGCGTGTTTTTGTCTGCAGCTCCTCCACCATTGGACCTACAATCAAAATCTACAAAGCCTTTACGTCCTTGGCATAGTGTTAACCTTGTCTGTAAATTCATTCAAATCCGAGCTGTATTCTCCAAGTTATAGATGGTCCAAAGATTGGAGTCAAGTGACGTGGATAATGTGCATGTCAAATAACATCCTGAAGACATCGTTTCTTGTTTTCTAAATTTTTCGCGATCACAGTACTTCCTTGTTCAGTGGGGTAGGAAGAAAAATCGTGGAAACGCAATAATATGTAGCATTAACCACACTTTTGTACTGCAGAATAATCTATTATTTTTACTTTCTATCATCTTTTTGCCCGAGATGTAGACCACCAATCAGTGCTTTAAGAAAGATGTAACCTCAAAAAAGTTAGGTGCAGAAGTTATCTACGAATGCTCTCGAGCAGTCTGTGAATACTACTTTTCAACTTTGCGACAAAGTCGTTGGATCTTTTCTGCAATGCAACCTGGCCTGTTAAGTAGGTGTGTACGTATGTGTTCTTGAAAATAAATTTTGAACTAATTAACCTTAACTAATTCAGCTGAAACTTTGTATTATATGGTTGGTTCGCGTGACGATACGTAATGGAGTGACGCCCTTTAGAATTCAGTATGAAGATATGCAACGAAATGGTGATTTATCATATCAATAGTCATCCCTATGATATGCTTATCAAATGTGAAGACCTGATGAGAGAAACTTAGCTCATAAAATATGTTTCTAATACAGAGTTAATTATTATTAGTCTTTTTAATGGCCATGCTAAAACAGCGTTGTATGTGAGTTCTGTATGATAAATCAGTTGTTTAACATAAATTTAACGTTGTGACCAAAATGTCTGCGTACATTTTCTAAGCTACATTGAAATCAAACACCTAATCCAGTAGTTCATTCTTGTATAAGTACTTAACTACATTACTAGGAAACTGTCATAAAACTAAGGATATATTCGTGAAAATGTTTCAAGAACAGTTTTTATGAGTATTATATCGATATTAAATAGGTTGACAATAGCCTTACAGTTAAATAAAAAGGAAATACTAAATCGACAAAAATCGCATCCTCATGAGTCAGTTCCTTGCAGGGTAACGATGTTCCATATTGTGTTAAAAATCTATAACTCACAATATACCCGACTCTATAGTATAATTAATATATAATACATATACTCGTATATAACTTGAGACGTGGTCATTGTCGTCTAGACCAGTTAGGTGAAAAATAAAGCTTCCGCCTTTAGTTGGGTACTTCGACAAAATTCAAGCAATGACCCTTTATACTTTATTAGTCTCCAGCTTCCAATGGACTTTACCATCATCATCAGGAGCTGTAACAACACTGAGAAGAAGTAGCAGCTGTTGTGCGAAATGACTAAATTACTTACAATAGTATGTGAGATTGTTGCTAAATGTTATTAGAGATTAAGTTGAGGGAAACATTTAGTAACCTGGTGAAAGCTGGATACATGGTACATTCGTTAAAGTTAGTATAAAATACACACAGCTGTATGTCAGAAATACATCAAAACGGATTGAGAATATTTGGAACGAAAGTTAAAGTTATTACATGTTACATCGTGATACAACCTGATGCTGCCCAAAATGGTGTGGCACAGGATCATTAGTAGGATGAAACATTCGACAGATGGCAGAAGGCTGGTGGTGTCAGTGTCGCTGGATGGAACGAAAATGTCTGTATTAATATGTGCTATGTTGCCAAATCACTTCAGATGGTGTGATTTATCAAGATGTGTTAAATAAAAACTTGTCAACAGACCAGAGGCAATTGAGCAAACTATATTATTAAAGAGATGGATAATTGAATTAAACAGTTATTACTTTGTTATGAGAAAAAACAATTATTCAAATTTGAATGAATTTTGGAGGAAAAGGGTGGAATAGACTAAAAAACCAGATTCCATTTATGGTTGTGAAAAATAAAAATTTGGGGAGATGTTTAAGTGCTTCAACTTTTCGCAGTTTAGCAAATACATATGAGTAAATGACGCTCAGTTGCTGAACATCTGTCTTCTTATTCATACAGTTGTTATTCATGAAAATGTGGAACATTTCGAAGAATAAACATATATATATATATCTTGAGACGTGTTCATTGTCGTCTAGACCAGTTAGGTGAAAAATTAAAGCTTCCGCCTTTTGTTGGGTACTTCGACAAAAATTTTAAGCAAGGAGGACTCTTTATACTTTTTTTTTATTCCCTCTAGCTTTCAATGGACTTTGCCATCATCATCAGGAGCTGCAATTACATTGATAACAGTAGCAACAATAGTGTAAAATGAATTTAAATTAACTTAACTTACAGTAGTATGTGAGGATGTTGCTAATTGTAGTTTACGTTCAGGATGAGGGAAACACCCAGTAACATGGTGAAAGCTGGTTAAATGGTACAATGGTCAAAATTATATAAAATACACACAGCTGTGTGACAAGAACAAGTTAAAAACAGATTAGAAATTTTTAGAACTTGAAAGCATTACATCGTGAAGCCACTTGATGATTGCACAAAATGGTGGGCATGGAATAATGAGTAAGATGAACCTTTTGACAGATGTCCGAAGGTTATCAGAATGATGGAATGAATTCTTTTGTGAGCGTGTGCTACGTTGCCAAATCACTTCAGATGATGTGATTTTCAAAATGTGTTAGGTAAGAAATTGTCAAACCGACCAAAGGCAGTTGAATTGACTGAAGTTTTATTATTGGGCAATTAAGTTAACAGCTATTATTTAATTGTGAGGAAAAAGTTATTAAAATTTGAATGGAATGCAGTTTATTGGTGGAATAGACCAAGAAACAGATTCCATTTATGGTTGTGAAGAGTCAAAATTTGGGGAGATGTGTAAGTGCTCCAATTTTTCGCAGTTTAGCAAATATAAGTAAATGACACTCAGTTGCTTAACATCTGTCTTCTTATTGATACAGTTGTCATTCATGAAAATGTGGGACATTTCCAGGAATAAACGTTTGGATAGGTGTTTTTCTTTATCGAGAACTTTGATACTTGTGTAGTTCATAGAGTGCCCTGTTGTATTGACATGAGATGCTAGAGCACATCTTTCAGGATGAAGCCTAGAATCACACAAGGATTACATCACACAAAAGTGATTCAAAGCACAACATGTTTCAACTCGGTCTTCTTTTTGATTGTCAGTTAGAGCCCGAGGAATAAACTTGGCAGCAACCCTTTTCATTCCTAAATTTTCTGTTAAAGTTCGCTGAACCGAACTCCACTACTTACGGATAGTTGATCGATTGTCAGTCGACGGTCTGCAACCATAAACTCTCCAATTTTTTCAACATTTTGGTCGATTCGGGCAGTTGATGGATGACCAGAGCGAGGTTTGTCATCAGTCGACATGTCGCCATTTTTAAATTGACCAAACTGCCCGTACACCGGACTTTGTTCCATAGCATCATCTTTGTAAGCCATTTTCAACTTTAAAACAGTTTCAGCAGCATCATTACCAAGCAGAAAGCAAACTTTCACAGCTGCACGTTGGTCACCGAGGCTTGTCATCGTATAAAACGAAACAAGCACGAAACAGCTCTATGACTACAGAGGAGCGAAACAAGCCAGATCGACAACTCAGGTGGCACTGAGCTGGTAATGAGCTGCGCTGTAGGCCTCTAGGGGCAGAGATGTGTACTACACAAGCTCCGCGAATTCAATGCTATTTCGGTTATTTTTGGGTACCTCCTCGCATAATATATAGTTAAGCTAAAATGGAAATAAGGCATGCCTTCGTTCAGTATCATAGCAAATACTCAAATAGCAACTCAGAGTATCTCAACAAACAATTGAGTTTAAATTGCGCACGCAGCGAAGGAAAGCGACCATACCTGCCTCCTCTCTGGCCGCCTAGTTGTTGCAACAATTGGATGATAGATAGGGAGCGAGGGAGCTATTTACTTTGACGAGACCTTCACATGGTTACCTATTTCCTGGACTAATATTCTTATGTCGAACATCGTATCGTCAAAGTTACACACAGTTCACGCGCCTGCGATTGACACTGCTGCAGCAGCAAGAGGCCGACTTTGGTTATCTTGAAAGCTATTTGCAAGTCAATGCTCGACGGCCTGCCCTTTCTTTTTGTTTTTTTTTGTTGCCGTCTGCTCCGAGTGCCGTGTACAAACACGCAAACGTATTTTTAGACCGCCGAAGTTCATCCATCCTGTTTGTTGTACGTTTTGTAGAAATCCCGAGGCGCGTGCCAAAAAGCGATGAAAGATGAGCGCGGGATATGCTCTTTCTATGTATACTCGCACTAACTGGGCGTTTTTAAAATGGAAACCGTGAAGCGCATGAGAATTGACGTTATGACAGATGTGATCGATCGCTGAAATCATGAAGTCACGTTACGAGATATTTGAACCCCGCTTCTTTTATACCGGAGCAGCTGTGTAGGCAGAAGCCTAAATAGCAGGGCACCACAATTTGAAATTAAGAACCTGTAGACTAAAAAAAAATTAAGGGAGCATGGAAAAATCCAAATTTTTCGGTGAAAAAATGGTCGTATCCAGTCTTTGAGGAAAGACATTTCAGAGCTTTGAGATTCTAGTTTTTTTAGGTGGTGTTCAGGCGAAATCTTATCTGTGTCCATGTGCTTGAATATTTAGCTGTTAGGCCATCATATGGATCAGATACTCAGTTTATTCAGCTTCAATATCCTGTTTTTACGAACTTGATACGGTCATTTGGCCAGAGACATCTGACTTTGCACTCATATATGGTAACCAGTGATCACACAGAGAATGTAAGAGTATTTTCCAGAACTGGAATAAGCCACCTATGATTTTTAATTGCAATCTATATTAATTTCTTTTGTTTCCTCAGTATTGATTTTAGAGGGAGTAAAAAAATTGCTTTTTGTCTTCTTTTGGAAAAATCGACCCCGCATTTTGGAACGACTAATGGAAAGGCCAATGTTTTGGGGTTTTTTATACCTTAATCTATTTTCAATTATCCTGAACGACGGCAGATCCATCCATTGTACAGCTTCTACGGGCCGGCTGGGAAAATTTGAAAATGCTGCAACTTCAGTGTCGGATCTTACTGATCTGCCCCTGATTAGTATTCTTATTTTTGGAATATTTCATAAATAAAGGAATACATTTTTTGCAGTTGCTATTTTTCAAATTGGAAGTATTACAGATGTCCAGTGGTAAGACAAAAACAAGAAGCATGATTCTTCCATTTTAAACCAGATTATAGAACGTTTTGACACACAAATTTTGTTCCTTTGATTTCTTTCAACCTCTGACCAATTTGACATAGTGGTATGAAACAACCTAAAAATACAACCCTGCGGTCTATTTTACAAAACAAGGTAAACAGTAACTGTTTTTGACTCTTCTAAGATCAATACTGGGGAAATAAAGAAAAGCTTATTATATATTGCATCTAAATCTGTTAGTAGACTTATTCTAGTTTTCGGAAATACCCTTACATTTTCTGTGCGTCCACTGGTTTCCGGAATTTCAGTGCTCGCTGACAAGGATCCACTTTCATTCAAAGTCAGATATCTCCGCGAGAAATAATCGTACCGGGATTTTAAGAACAGGGTGTTGAAGCTAAATAAAATGCCCATCTGACTTATATGATGGCGTAACAGAAAAAAAAATGTATTCAAAACCGTGGACTAAAATCTTGTAAAAAATGTTACTTGTGCTATCTGTTAGAATTGCCTAACAACCGTTGCCTCGAGAAATTTTCTCGCTGTGAAACCTAAAAACTAGAATCATCTTAAAGCTATAAAATGTCTTGTATTAAAGTCTGGTACAACCACTGTTCATTGAAATACACACTGTCAAAAATCACTGAAAATTTCCTACTCCCTTAATTGAGTAGTGTATATCAAAACTAACCATTGCATTTAAAACAATGTATATTCGGGTTACCACGCCGTTACGAATCATCCTGTAGCGAAGAGAACATTTTCCTAGTCAGGAACGTACTGTTGGCTACAATTTTTCTTCTCAACTTCTTTATATTTCCTGCGTAAAAACTGGGCTATCGATGGAGCCAACACTAAGGACTCACGCTGTATATAGTTCTCTACTGCAAAAACACTGATTAATGTCAACACTCCGAACCCTTTCGCGGAATAGGCGACCATCTTATAAGCAAAATATAATTATAGAACGTCGGGAAAGTTTCCCAATTCCGACGTAAACATGTTTTAGTTAGTAGAAACGCAAACTGGCGAGACGTGTAAGGCAAACAGCAAAGTAAGTGAAAAGCTCTGGAGCTTTGCAACGGAGTTTGGATGCGTTTCCACTGGTGGCTGGTAAATAAAGCTTCGGGACCTTCATTGGGCGAGCGCAGAGACGCGTTTAAGCTAGATATTGGATTAACGGCTTGTGTGTACAGATCTCTTCCCGCTAAAACCAAAAGTGTGGGAGTTCAAAGCTCTTGATTGAACAGAGAGAGAGAATGGAGACCGATTTGGGCGGCTTAAGCCCCCAATTATTTTGCATAAAAAAATTGTCAAATACTGGAAGCTTGTGTGTATAGAACCCTCTCCTCTAAGACCAAAGGTGAGAGTCCAAAGTCCAAAGTTCAGGAAAGCTTACCTGAAAATAGCGCATACTGAAAAGAATATATTTTGGTTGAAAAGAGAGAAGCTGAGGGTCGATTTGGAGTACATAAACCCGAAATTATTCTGCATGAAAAATCAAATAACTTACTACTAAGCTATTTTGTCAATACCTACCAACAATGGTAAGGCAATTTTTCCTTAAACGGAGCATTTTCAACACGTCAAGTCTAAAGGGAGGCTCTATAACTGGACTCTCACCATTGTTCTCTCAGAAATGGTAAAGGATACGAGGGCCAAATGGCGCAACTAATGAAATGTCACCCAGAAAGTTGACCAAGAAAACTGATGTTTTTCAAAATCGCTTTTGCTGTTTCCAGAATCTATTTGAGGTTTCCTCCCGTGCATTCAATCTTCAACTTGATTTCTGCTTATAGACGCTATATCAGACTTTTGCACTAGTGAATAGAGTCTACAAATTCTCATTCCAACAAAGTATATGTCATACATTGACATTGCCATAGCTTAGTTATTCCAAAAGGTCATAGCTTCCTAGTTAGGCTTTTAATTTATCGAATAGTCAATTGTTTTATAATATATAATATTAGTTTTTATTAACTAAGCATAGAACAGCCTTATTACAGATTCTGATGGTATGATGCTGCACTTGTCACGCCATGGATTGATATTATATCCAAATGTCTTGAAAGGGTAATCTTCCTATATTTGGTCCTAACTCATCGTAAAAAGAAATAATAATAATATAATGCCAATAATAATGGTCTGTATTTACCCATCACATACGTACATTTCACACACACACACTCATGAGAAAGAAAATAATGATACTAGGAAAACTATTTAACCCGCACGCCGGACGCGTCGATCAAGACCTCTCCACACTTCCTGGCGTATCCGGTTGCCGCACAAATCAAATTTGAAATGTGAACTTTCCTACTCGACAGAGAGAAAAAGTAAAAAACTTTCTATCTGGAACTTCCTTAGCTGCTTAAATGCGTAACTTTGTCCCTCTTTAAACGACTTATCTCTTGCCGGTTCCATGGTCCAAATGATAAAAGTTGAATTTCAAGCACCCGCCTTATTAAGAGGCAGCGGTGGACACGACCAGCTATGGAGCGTAGAATAGGAAACAGATTCCACAAATTAAGATCTGGAGTGCAGTTAGATCTCAGTTACTGCCTACGGTAAGGTCCGGAGCTCTCTGACATGCTTAAAGGGCAATACTTAAATAACCTCAATTTTATAGTATTATTATAGTATTTTTGTTAAGACAAAGGTGTTCATTTACTGCACTAACGAGGGTAGCATATGCAACATATACTAGACCTTACTGGTCAGAGCATCCTTGGGTCTTTGGAGTCGCTGACTGTGATTCCAAAGCCAAAGTAGTCGATTTTCGTGCTGTCGTACTTATACCGTTCCATGCCCTTCTGACATCCATAAACTATCGTTTTCATATAGATTGTAAAACAAGATGTAGTCAAATAAAAAGATTCATAGTCGTCGCAGCATCTGCATACGTGCCGTTCCAGCTTGCGGTCCGCCCCAATGTTTTGCCATATAAATCATACATGGCCGTGATCCCCCGAATGCTAATCCCTGCTAAGTAATCGGATATCCGGGCGATACCACCTGAAGAAGCCGGAAACTCAATAAATCCTTTGGTTTTTCCGTGGTGCCTTAGGAATACCGATCGACCTCTTGGAAGCAGATTAGGCGCTCTGGCAGCCAGCGTCTATCCCTTATAGATAGTCTGGTCGGCTTTGGTCAGAATAAGCATTGCAACATCTTCACTCTCATCTTGCCCAGTTGTGCTGATGAGACCTGGGGTGGGGTCGAAACATGCATGTCCACAACGAAGCCATGTATGCAGGGCAGGACATGACACTTCCTCTGTTGAGTAGCAGATATGGACACGATACTGCCTCTAGGCAAATTATATTCGAAAAGAAGTTACTTTTGAAATCTAACGGCCATATCGTCAGTCGTTGCTACAATTGTAGGACGCCTATATCGCCTCCTTGATTACAGTTATACATAGTTTTCTACTGTTCCATGTCAACGCTCCATTTTGAGGTTATATAGGTCAATAAGTGACTAGAAAGGTATTTAAAAGTCGTTTCAAAGTCGGTTGAAAGATAAATTCTAGTAGTCGAGATTATGCTTTGGCGGTCTTTGAGTCCAAAACACATATCGCTTTTTCTCTAGGAAGGTATTCGACCGGTATTTTAAGTCCACTCAAAGGAGTAATTCAAAAAAACTGAATAACCGTTTCCGACCACCTACCATAGTATGGCAGTTTATAAAGTTATATTTCCGAATAGCTTTCAAGACTGACACTAGATATTACGTGATTGTATAGCAGTACTTCAAGGTTCACAAGCATCATTTATTCCAATAGGGGCAGAGGGCAGAACCTTATTAGTGACGTAACATCTGAAAGTTATCCTGTGATTTACATGTCAATAATCAACCATGTCTGTCTGGCCAATGTAACCACATATATTTGTTGTGACCTCAAAAAAATGGGTTTGAAATACATGTTATGTGGTTTCAATTTACGGTGCACATGGAAACAACATTACCTAGTAAGAATGATGAGATTTTTATTACATCAAATGAAAGTTCGTAATCTCCTATGATCCATATTTACAAAAATTTTTAACACACAACACAACAGATGATACAGAAGGCTTAATTTTGCCGTTAAAAAGTGGTGTCGAATGATACACCACAAACTTCAGGTTTAATAGTCTGCCATGGTAAAGGTGGTGTAAACACATTTTAGAATCTTCGGTTTTTAAGTTCTCTCCGTTTGTTATAGGTTTTCGCATAGATGGATGACTGTGCGGCGTTAGGATCAACAATTTGTGTTATGGGGCCACGGACGTCACGGTGGTAATCACGGACAATACTGAAGACTTACAATCGCTCATTGATAGCGTAGTCAGTATTGGCCAAAATTATGAGTTTAATTTGAATGCCCTAAAGAGTCAAATAATGATAATCAGCCAGAAGAGTAAGGTGAACTTACAATTAAGTATTGTCTATACTTTATTATGGTGCTGAGGCATGAACGCTAACAGATAACACTACAAAGCGACTAGAGTTCTTTTAGCTCTGGTACTATCAACTTAGGTTACAAATAATATCGTACACATATAGCGTGTAAAATGATACAGTGATGCAACGGGTAGCTGATAACATTAACAGAAGGAAATTGTTTTACTTTCAACATATACTCGAAGGCAAAAAATATGAAGTCCTGCAGGTAATAATGCAACGCAAAATTGCGGGCAAACGAGGTGCAGGACGAAGAGGCACCGCGTGGAGCCAGTAGATAGGAATCAGTTTCGTAGACCTATTTCGATCAGTGGTCAACATGGTATTGTGGATAAGGATGATCGTCAATATCTATTGAGGGTATGATACCTGAAGGACAATGCTTATGATAGCTCCATTTTGAGCTGCAAGGATTTCACCAGTTATTCTGGTACAGTTTCAAAGAGGATTAAGAATCGAATATTTCCAAAGAACTGTCAATGCAAAATATATTTTGAGTGTTCGCTTTTTTTCATGAGGGGCAAGACGTTATATGATAAGCTTACGAACTTGAGCTTCATCGCAACATAAAATAAATAATGAATTCGAAACTGAAAAATGTGTTACACGCATTCAAATATATGAAATATACGTAGGTGACACGCGGAATTTGACATGGCATCTTTTAATACAGTATAAGTAATAGTTTCAAAACGTGAAATCCATAAGTGCGAAATAGGATCTCATTTGGGCATGAAATAGACAAGAAGTTCATTCGATATTCAAAAATATCACCTTTGAAATGGACGATGGTTTTCATACCATCTAAATGCTTGTACCTCGGAGTATGTTTAATTCATTTCTGCCAAATTTCGACTAACGAGATTTGTATACACTGTTTCTGGAATGTGAACCTACTTCTCCCATCGAGGTTAAGCTTTCATAGAATGGAAGAGAACAATGTTTATCCTATGGCGTTGCTAGTTTAACATGCAAAGAAATAAAAAAAAATATTCTGCCTGAATCCTTCGACTGGAAGTATTCAGGATTTAAATGCAATGCACTTATACCAATTGCGCACTTTTTCACCACATCAATGAGCAGGGAAAACGCCAATGAACGACACCGTCCTTGAAAAATGGCGGTTTGTGTGGGTTGGGGAATACTCCGTTTTCTGTTAAGGAATGGAATTGTAAATCAAAAGAAAACTATTATTATTGAAGTTTGAGTACATATATATGCCATTATGCGATTGAGAAAATTGGATTAGATCTAGGTGTATTTCTTCTGGAGCATTCGTGGCCTGTTCTAGACGTAGTAGCTCCTCTGCTCCCCGATAGATGGCGCTGCGGTTATTCTCGCTATCTCTCACCGCGTATAGCATCATCCCTTGTGTGACTAGGAGGTGTATATGTCGACCAGACTATGCGTCGCAATCTTCATAGTTGTAAATGTAAACCACGTAGAGCCGATGCGGGCCCGATAGTGTCGAGGGGTGCTTTATGGACGTCAGCTCTCGATTTACTCCCTGCTCGGACCGTGGCTGCAGGCGCAACGCATCGTCCTCGAATACGTGACGGGACTGCCCGAAAACGAGCCACTATGATGGACCGTCCAGGAGTACCTCTAAGGACCAACGGGCAACGGAGTGCATTCCAGAGATGGGAAATACGATAGCAACTTTATGTGACCTCGGAAGCCTAGCTTTTAGGAATGTCAAGTTTCATCAACGGCGTTCTGATCATACGTAATGTCACGGGAAATGACGATATTTGGCCATTAACTTTAATGGTCGGGAAATATCGTTAAAGTCCATCAAACAGCCTCTTATGATGGTCTAGTGGAATCTAAGGTCACATTACCCACTATTTGCGGTGATACTTGCGATGTGATTCTTCAATTTATCTAACTATGCTCCAAATATTATCTTCCCAGGCTTTTTATCTGCTGGGTCAAGAAATCAACTATACCTCTGTGTTATCGTTACCTGAGAAGACTGTCCGTAAAAGGGCTACAATAATGGACCGGCCAGGGCCAACGGCAACGGAGTGCATTAAAGAGATAGGAAATACAATAAGAACTTTATGTCACCTCGCAAGCCTACCTTTTAGGAACGTCAAGTTTCAACAACGGCAATAATGGACTAGTGAAACGTAAGGTTATGTTACAGTGGTTTTATTTCACTTTAATTTACAGAACCATATTCCAAAGGTGAGCTTCCAAAACTATTTATTTGTTGGCTCAAGAAGTCAACCGTACCTCTTACGTGATTGGACTGTCCGATAACGAGCTACAATAATGGTCTGGCCTTTAAGGACCAATGGACTATTTCTAATATGGGAGATACAATACCAGCTTAATATGATCTCAGAGCCCCTGACAAACGATATTGTGTTACAATATTCCTTTGGTCATAGCACTCAAGCAGAGAATGAGGCACATGTGAAGCAATCACGTCAAGTGGGTTGACTCTGCACTTCCCACGTAGTGCTGCCGATAGTTTAAAAAGGATTAAGTTCGGCATTGTCGAACGTTTTGATTTACATGGAACTTGTTTACATCGTCGCCTTCATCTACGTTGTTAAAAGTAATTGTGGTGCCTCTGTGAATACTTTAATGGTTTTTATTTTTATGACATATTAGTTAGTTGGTTATGCCCTCTTTTCCTTTTAATGATTTGATTGTAATGTTTGTAATGTTTTGTGGAAACTATCAATCCAAGACCTCATTTTTCTAAATCCATGCTATGTCACCAGACGTAAGTTTTCTGTTATCATTTTCCTATATTTTAAAACCATATTTAGGTAGATCGACGCCTCTGTAATTGTTTGTATTTGGCCTGTCACCCTTTTTTATATAGCGAGACAAATTCCGCTTTCGTCCAATCTTCAGTGAAGCTTGGATCTAATTCGGTCGTAACATAGATAACCTTGGATGAATGTGTTCGACTAAGGATGGACTTGTTCTTAACCTAGGTATGTAAAGTACTATCTCTTTCTAGCCACGAAGCTCGAAGCTGAAGTTAGCACCCTATTAGTTCTGATAAAGCAGGCTTTGGTCGCCATTTTTTCGAAGGCATATCTGACGATGATCGTCATTTGTTATCTCTGGCTGCGGTTCATCTTTGCGCACACTAATGGACCAGTAGTCGACGAAATAAACGATTTTTGCGGGATAGAAAGTGGAGGGAGGGGCTGCTCCTTTTATTTTCCGGAGATTGAGGATGCTGCCCGCAAAGAAACCAGCTAATAGCGTCGTAAACTTGTTAATAAGGAAAACAGGGAGGAGGGGAGAAGGCGCAGTCTCGAATCTCGGTTTCTTGGGAAGAGCATTAGCTGTGACAGTCTATTCTATATATTGAATTATTTGTGTACATATTTTTGCTATATCCCGCATCGGTATAACATCAAGACATATCAAACGTAGAATTGAAGAACATATATAATACAGGGTGTCCGCAAAGTTGGGGTTTTCCTTTTCAGAAACAACTACCCTTGAAATAACAAAAGCAATGTGTAGTGAAACGGGGGCGACCAAGTAAAAAAAATAAAGGGAAAAGTACTCCCTCTCCAGTTGACGAGAAGGGCTAAGTACGTCTCTGCCCGAAATCATACCGCTCCAACAGAAAATGAAATCAGCTGATGCGCTACCGAGCAGACGCAGAAACCACATTGATTGTGTCTTACACTTAATGGTACATCTTCTAACAAGGAAGGCAAAATGTTGCGTAAAAAGTCTAGGTATTGCATCCCGTCCAATCGATTTGGGAGAATAAATGGTCCAATGAGCATACCGTTCACCATGCCAGCCCAAACATTCACCGATAATGTTTCTTGAAAATGTGCCCGACGGACAGCGTGCGGATTTTCTACTGACCAAACATGAGTGTTGCGAAAGTTATTCACCCCATTACGCGTGAACGTAGATTCGTCTGTCACCAATATGCACTTCAAAAAGTCCGGATTATTGTTGATGCAACAACCACTCACAAAACCGCACTCTTGCTGGAAAATCGTCAGGTTGAAGGGCTTGTACACGTTGGACATGAAACGGATAAGGCCCCTCTTCACGCAGCGTTTGCCACACTTTAGTCATTGATACTTGCACTTCTCAAGTGCTTGTTGAGGGATTCTCGTCTACGCGATTACCTCTACACGCGTGACCGTAACCGTCGGTTGAAGGTTGCATACTGACCTGACACACTGACCCCAACTCAGTTCTGTCGTCGGGTTGAACCAGTGACCTTGTACCAGTCGGTGATGTCGCGGCTACAGGACCGTATTAAGATATTTTTGATGCTGCAGAGCCCTTTATCTCGGTTCCCTTAAGACATTGGTGTATATGGTACTAAGAAAAATTGTTTATGTTTTCAAGATCTATACGTCGTGTAAAGGAAAACCCCAACGTTGCGGACACCCTGTATATAATAAAGGAAGAATCCCATATATCTGTGAGGAACAGCGCATAGGCTGAAATCGAACAACAGCAATTGCTGAAAATGCCAAATCCTCCACTATGGAACAAATAACCTTACACCGACATCAAAAACCACATCAAAAATTACATTTGGGCACTATGACAAAATCGATGAAACCAGGACAACGGCGGCATTAAAACCAGATGTCCTGCGCCCCCAGTCAACCAGGTTTTAAACTCTCCCCTGAGAATCGAGTACACTAGCATGACACATAGCTACCCGCTTACACGATCAGACTAATCATAGTGCATCACCTGCACCCCTAACTGTGAAACATATTCTAGAGGAGTGCCGCGAGTTCTCACTGCAATCACCTGTTTATAACGTACCAGCAATGAACCTTAAAAGTGCACTCACTACGAACCCAAATATCATCATTCAGTTCCTTAAAGCAATCGAATTTTAATACTTACTTTAAGATTGTATTATATTGTATTGATTGTACTAAACCTATTTGATTCATACTATCGTTCCACCGCTAATAACCCTGCGTCGTTGATCGGGTAGTTTAATAGAGAAACGAAATTAATAAATTGTTGTTTTAATTCCTCTATGGACTGTGATCCTATTTGGTTGGGTATCCTCGAAAGAAAGATCTAATTGATATTTTCCAATTCAACTAATGTATCATAAGGCTTTTACTTATACTATACTTATAACAGGGTTTTTCTTATTGTCTGCTGTTGGATCTCAAATGCAGACAATCTCAAGGCCACACAGTTTTATATATTAGACTATTTTCTCAAAGCACAAGCAACATGGTTGTTATGTGGTTGGTTTTTGGGTTGTTAGGCTGTCGTTAATCATTTTTACTTGACGTTCCCAGAAACACGAAAGGGGACTTGGTATTTTTGATATGCCGGATGAGGCTAATGTGTTCGAGACATACACATACCCCAAGTGGTGCTGAGCTTTGCTGGTTTTCATCGGTGCCATCTTGGAATTGCAACGATAGCTTCGCACAATCTCAGTATGTTACAGAACCATCAGACGTCTGTACTAACATACTCTATCAGAAAGTTAGGAACAAAAATAAAATAAAAGTCACCTGGAAAACAAATCAACAAAATATGTTGTCACAGAATTGTCAAATTTACTCGAAAAAGAACACACTGGTCGTCGAAAAATCATCGTAAATTAAGCAAAGATTTAAACATATGTTGAATCTCTCTTCTGCTTATCTGTATATTTGTTCAAGTTCAGATAATTTTACTGCAAAGCTGATGCATCAAGCATCAACTTTGTCTTAATCTAAGTAAATGTATAGTAGAAACCTTTTGTAGGAAAACCAGTGCTCTGTTATACAATATTATAAAACGGATGTATGTGTTATTAAGCTTAGCAAAACTGTGATAGATTTAAGAATCTACTCCGATCAACAACTAACCTTCAACAAACATATTAATCAAAATATTACGCACGCTTTCAAAGTCTACGGCTTTGTTATCAGGAATTATAAAACCTTTAACCCTTGTACCCTTCAGACCTTATGCTTTTAGTTAGGTCTAAGCTCGGACATCGATCTCTGATACGGAGTCCGATTCACAAGCAATATATGATGCTGTTGATACACGTCAAAGGACATTTTAAAATTCTTTTGTTTCATGATTGATGGCACATATATCCTACTAGATGTACAGAATATAACATCCTTCTTCAATGATAATGATTCCATTTATAGGACAAAGAATTGAAATCTGGCATAACAACAAAGACAATACTAATTTGTTTAAATTTAAGATAATAAAAAAAACATTAATATAACTAAGAAAACCCTCTTGAATTTGGGAGGAGAACACAGAAAGGTATCACAAATACTGCATATTCTGTTGAAGCTGATGCACATGACTCTTACAGGAGATTTCAAAGCCAGTTGGTACAGGTGCGAAAAAAGAAGGTTTTGTTCCTAGAACATGTCATTAAAACTTGAAAAAATTGGAGCTGGTATAACAGTTCTGAAAAATCAAAAATACCAAGGAAGAGCTTATATAAAAAGGCGACGGAGTTGTGTTCTCTCACTCGCTGAGGATAAACTGAATCAATCTGGTAAGCCAGAAATTTCTTTTGAACATTATCGGTTCTATTTATATAACAGCAATAATTAAGACTCCAAACCAACGAAGTACCTATTTTCCAATTTGGACGTACATATACAAAGTATAGTGTTTTTAGCCAGCACCCAGTTCTTTAATAATCTTACAGTTCCGGACAGTCAAGCGTAAGGCTCTACTAGCACTGCAATTTGAGTAGTGTGATAGTCAAAACTCTACGGTCAAATGTCACGCCTAAATCAGAAACATTTTCTTGTCGACTGATTACATTTCCTCCGGTGTCTTGAGGGTAAATTACTATTTGTAGTATTCGACAGAATGTAAGTACTTTGCGTTAGATGCATATTTAGATGCAGTTTATCCAACCAGTCAGTGAGTGAGCGGCGCACGCAATCTGCAGTATTAGTAATAGAAGTAATAACTACATGTAGTACCCTCGTAGCTCACCAAACCCACGAGTTCAAAGCGTGCAAGCAGCGAAAGAAAGCGGCTCCGCGCCCCCTCTACCTTGTTGCATAGTCTAATAGATTGTGTCACAATCGTCCATAAAGATAGCTTCTGGTACCAAGATTATCATCTAGATATAATGTTCCTTTTTTATGCTAAGGCGCTCAAACGAACTCACTGACGAAGGCGTCTGTTGACATCATGTGTTGATACTGATAAAATAGTCGACGTATGCGACATACCATACTTTTTTGTTGCTTAAGTGAATTGAAGTGCAAATTGCTTGCTTATCCTTGATTTTCGTATCTCTCTTTCTGTCGAATTCTAGCTATACTTTTGTAGTGATTTATGAAAGTCTAATTGCCTTCTTAGAAGATATCTCACGGTAGTTTCTTCTTTATAGTAGATTGCTGTGTGAATGGCGTTATTATTATAATTATTTCGGACATCGGAGCCTTATGCTCCGTTAATGTTCATTAGCCCTAGGAATTTTAAATGTTGTTCATAATGCCGAAAACATTTGTTACCTTGACCAGAAACTGTCTAATTGTGCGAAAGAAACGTAAAATACAGTTTTTTGGTCAGCCCATTACATACGCCACGGGTCGAAACAAAACGGCGCTTAAGATGACAAATGACAGGGTGGCGAAAAAATACCCGCCGTCGCTTTTGGATGGTCGGTGGTGGTAAGAGGGTGCTAACTTGCGCCCTCAAGCGTTATCGGCACAGACAGTGACAAAACGATCCTGTTTCCCCATAACTTTTACAGCCACAGAGTAATTTAAACGCCTATATGGTCATTTAGGGAGTTTGATAGGGTTGAACAAAGGTGACAGTTTGTAATATATTGGGTACGCATCGTGTAGTCAAGTCAACAAATTTATTGACGTCATGTCGGTTCAGAATCTATGAAATGATATTTTGGGCTGGCCATTTTTTAGCTTCAGTGGAACTTCTAGAATTTATCCTATTATTGCTCCTTAAATCCATTGTGTTCTATCTGGTCAAGGCCAGCTTGAAACCAAACCATGGAAATTACTCAGAAATCCTCAGAAAGCCAATATTTTATTATATGAGAACAAGATAAGTACATGGCATTCACAATTAACTAGTATAATAATATTAAAGGTACAAACATAAAAAAAATTCATTGCTCTGTTGATCGGCAAAAAAATAAATAAAACATTCTGAGGGAGCCCGAGACATATCCCAGTCCATTCCACACAAAACAATGTCTTTGATTGCGAAAACGAACAAGAGACCAAAAAATTCACATTATCGTATGGACGCTAGACAAGACAAAGAAGGATGTCTGTAGACCATCTATAGATCGTGTCTTGAGACCGTCTCCAGACTGCCTAAAGGCAAATTGCGCAACGGGGCCTACTAGTATGTAATAAGCCTAAGGATTAAGACTCTGAACTCTCTATTAAACAAATCAAGTAAATCGTGCAAATACTGACACAATCAAGCCCGTCAATTATATCAGCAGGTGATGACAATATCAATAAATATGGCCATGACAGAAGGTAATACAATGGTGTTAGACTGCAAAAGCAAATGTCAGACGCCGCCCCCCCCCCTCTTAATCCGCCAGTGAGCGTACATCGCCCACTCAGCAATGTGACCGCTAGAGGCTGTCGACTCCTGCGGCATATCCAGAAAATGCAAAAGACCACGCTGTACTACCAGAGCTATGAGTATCTTCCCCGATGATTCTCATATCAGCCTCTTTCCTTAGCCGCATAAGTCTACAGACTGTTCGCCACTTTAACATGTCCGATATATAATGGAAGGAAAAGCGACCCCGTTACATCATACTCCTCAAATAGTAGGAGCTCTTCAGAACCAAGTATACCTAGCTTGGTATTAGATATATCAAGAAGATGCAAATCACATCCTCACAGGCATGCCCCGGTGACTTGTCAAATGCTTGCCAGTATAAGGGACAGCCCAAAGCGTTACTATTATGTCACATACAAATTTAATCAGGATTTCCCCTTACTTATATCTGACGGTATACTATACGGTTTCCTTCAAATCAACTCACCTTCACTTGGTCCTCTATTTTCTTTCCCACTGATTGTATTTCTCAAGTGAATGGTGAGACTAAATGGCAATTGTGCCGAAGGCCACTGAAAACTTTCGACGAAGAAATATCTTTTGCGGGTGAGGGTATTTGGAAAATATTGATCATAAAACATTGCTCCAATACTTCCACAAGCATTAAACTAAGCATTCTGCTTTCATCCACCCGAGCAATGACAGCCAAAAATGGACAGCTATTTTGTACTTTGTGACTAACCATCAGCATGGTCTAGGCTTCGCCTCCCGTCTCTGGGATAACGATCGAAAGCATGGCAGTATCCGAAATCGATCGAAGTAGGACAACGCGAAGTCTATCTACCACTAGAATCGACCACGCAGTGGTCTACTTGCCATTGAACAAATAAATCGCATCTACTACATATCTAGAATCGTTGCCATCTACCGAATTGCGGCCTGAGATCGTTACAGTCACAACCGGTGGTTGCTATTCATTGTTCGCACTAGTAAAGTAAGGTGGGGTAATATGGCCACATAGAAGCTCACATTCTGAGAAGCAACCAGCCCAACCACAAGGAGAAGGTGGAATCTTAGTACGTGTATATTAGAGTATGTGACGTGAAATGCTCGTTGACATAATCCCAGACTGGAATGGCTAGAAGCAAAAATGTCGAATTCTACGCTATGGCCATATTACCTGTACCTATGGGTAATATGGCGTCATCCTTAGGGGAATATGACAACATGATCTGCTCGTAAAAATCAAACAACCCTTTTTACCCTAGAAAAAATATAAAATCACTACGAGCCCCTTCCCACTTCAGTTGGCCCAACTATCGAAATCATAGTTTTTTCTTATCAAACACAAATAATAAAAATGTAGCAGGGTTCTATAGGTTTAAAATATTAACAATGAATATTTTGATAATATATAGTAGAAAACACCAACTTTATCACTCCCTAATCAAATTTGCAGCATAAAAATAAGACATGTTGCAATTACAGCATATCAACCTAATTTTATTTCAATGCAAAATAAGTCTATAACGCATAGGTGGCTGTGAAGTTAAAAGCCATGACAATTGTTTTTATTAACCACAGCTGTCAGAATACGTTTATTTTTGGGTAGTTAAGGTTTTCAGAATGAGTAGAAGAAAGGTTATTAGTGAGAAAATTCGGTTACTGATAATTAAATTTTTTAATTCTGGGAAATCAAACTCAGAAATTGCAACTTTGTAAGACTTATCGCCGTAATGTAAGAAATATTGTTAGAAGATATTACGTAACTGGTCCGGTCAATATCAAGCCACGATATGTGAAAAAAAAGTAATATCACAAATGCCGACCGAAGAGCATTAAGAAAGATAATCGTGAAAAACAGGCGTGCCAATTATTTACAATTAAGCGCTCTGTGGAGTAACGCTGTTAGAAGGAGAATTTCGAGGTCCACAACTCATAGAGAGACCCACAAACTGGGATTTAGCACTTGCAAGGTAAGTTTTCTTATAAAAAAAGTGAAGTAAAAACCCTAAAGTTGCACAACTTGTTTATAGGCCAAAGAAAAGCCACTATTAGCTCCACTGCAAAAGAAAAATCGGCTTAGATGGGCTAAAGAACATAGACATTGGACACCTCAACAATGGTGTCCAATACAATGGAGTGATGAGGCCCGATTCGAAGTTACTGTATCACTTTTGAAATGGGTTTCTAGCGGTCCAGATCTGTCACCTATTGAAACTTTGTGGAACGAGATGAAAAAGGTTCTACGACAACATCCTGCTCGTACAATCACCGAACTGAGATAAAAGCTTCAAGAAATATGGGATTGTTTCACACCAAATTTTTGCCAAAACTGGCTTTACACCAAAGAATTTCAGGCGTAATAAAAAATAAAGGTGATGTTACCCAATGGTAATCTTTCAATTGTTGCTTTGTTAACTTCGCGCATTTATTCGCACTTTGTTTATTTGTTAAGATGTTCTATTAGTTATAGGTCTAAGTGATTTCAAATATGTGTTTTTTACAACTAGAGTGTATCTGAAATGTTTTTGAGAAAATAAATTGTTTTAGAAGTAAATAGTTAACAAGTACTATTAAGTAGTACAACGACGCTAGTAAATCTCCTATCTCCAGAGCTCTGGAGGTACTTACTAGTTGATATAGTGCGACACAATCGCTACAATATGTCTGAAGGAATACATATCTCGTGAATCCAATCATGGCATTTTACCCATTGCAACCAATCACATTTGGGTTTTTTATCAAAATAGTATCCACCGCATTGGGCACAAAATTCTGATCCACCATGTTCCAATTCTGAGTCCCCACTCTCTACTCTAGGCATATTACCTACATTGTGATTTATTACATCAAAAAGTGTCAACAGATAGATACATTAAAGAATTGTTCCGCCAATCGCATCTTTACATACTCTTATTAAAACTGGATTAAAAACACTTACAACTTCATTTATCACTGAGTATAACTTGACTTGAGGATATTTTTTGAACGGTCCTTACCTTGATACTGACGATATTCACTGTAAAACTAATTAATTTGATTGCTGAGGTATTCACAGAAGATTGCTATATTAGAATAACGTGTTAAAACTAAAACTGTTACCAAATATAGGTTTAAAAGGAAGATAACAAGCGGCGCCGTATTACCCAGCGCGGCATATTCCCCACTTTACTCTATGGCTTCCGCGCCAGTCTTCGTTTCACAGATTCCTCAAGCGTGATTTTCTAATGTTGTTAGTTTTATTTGAAAACACCATCCCAAAGTACCTATTGAAACACCCTTGACAAAAAGTAACCGTAAATGTGAATACCTGTAAAAGTGTGTTGGTAAAGAACATGTAACCATAAAGCTTTATTCCTGAATCACTTAAGTTGGCCATTTTTTCGACGCGGTCTAGTCGACCGTCATTTGTCATGTTTAGTCTCGGTTTGTTTTTGGCGACGCTAATGGGTAAGTCAATAAAATGAAACGTTTTTCCGGAAGATGGAAGGACCGTTAGTTTGTGAAAGCGACAGACCGGGCAGGAACCGAATGCCTCGTCTTGCTTCTTTATTTTCCTCAGATTAGGAGGCTGTCCCGGAAGAAACGGGCTAATAGCATCACAAATTCGCTACTAAGGATGGCGAATCAACGTGAAAAGTGGTCAGATTTTCAGCCTCATTTGAAACACCTAAAAAAAGGGGCTGCTACATATGCGTCATGTATATTTTTTTTGAGAGAGTTAAGATGATGAGGTTGCAGCCAATACGCACCGAAGCTCAGGCCAGAAAGAAAACCTGTCCTACACGTCAAGCGTTCAAGACTGTATATTTTCTTTATCAGGACGCATCACAAAAGATTATTGTATGACAACTTAAAACCAGTATAATGTGAAAAAACTACTTACGGCGGTAAAACCTTCTTTCGACACATGCAATGGAGAAAAATGGTATATTAGTAAACAGCATTAGTAGCATACAGGGCAAAAATAAAGATATCTATAGATTAATAAGACACACTTTATGAGTGGAAAACTTTAAAAAATCATGCTATATAGATACATAAATATTTGGTAAAATAAATAATCAAAGCTAAAATGGTGGTCACGAGAAATCAGCATACCTACCCGACAATGATAGTAATGTTATTTAAGAAAGACGGAGACTGCATCTTACTGATTTTACAGTATTGCTAGGTAACGACATGCACGGAACACTTTCGAGGCTAAGAAGGATGCGAACTTGAAAGCATTACACTTGTGTACACTGGTATACAAATGTGGTAGTCAACGTTGTTTGAACTTTCGAAAAAATAAAACAAGGAAAGTTTTGATGATAATTAATTTCATAACAACTTTTAATAATAAAAAATCGGAATGGAATTATCAAGAAACGTATGGCTATGTCAAACACAAAAAAGAAAAAACAAACAGCTATTTGAAAAAACTTTAAAATGTTCTAAATTATTAGAGACAGAAACATCAGTTACTAATAATTCGTAATCACAGACCCAAAAAGGTTACCAAAAAGCAAGAAATCTGATCACTCAATAAACTTTTAGGCTTCCGTCGAACTTTCTGAGGATCGGCTGTCTTGTAAATCGGTAGGGCCTGCATTGAAACAGACCTGGTTTTCTCAAAACCGACTCATTCCATCCAAATCAAACATTTCTGGTTAAAAGGTCACGCTTTCTACGAATATAACTTTTAACCATCAATAAATTGATATTTTTAGTGTCAAATCATCCCTGGCAATGTGCATGAGTTGCACAATTATTATGTTCTCCAAATTCCGTTGACCCCTGGGTGAGGTCTCCCGCTGCTACGTGGCTAAAGTCTCCGACTGCCATTCGTTTTGAATTAGTTGACAGTTTTCTTAAAAACTAGAGACCATAAATATTCGCTGCATCAGTACTGAATAATATTAACCATACATTTCAGTTAATTGTCGTGAAGTGGCAAGTAGAAATCATTTTTTTTCCTTATGACGTGCCCAAATGTGACTTCTAGTGTACCATCGTAACTGAACTGACTAGAACCAGCCTGTTTGTAGACGTAAAGAACCCCAGCAGGTATGCATAGGGGTAAATGGGAAACAAGGCGCTGTTGCCAGAGTTGGCGGATCACAAACCTGACAACACTTCTTGCATCAAAAAAAAATTGATAACTTATCTGATAAGAAGAAAAAGACAGAATTACCGATCGCTTATCTTCTAAGCCCCTATGTTGTGACCAAACTCCGAAAGAACATGACCTCAGCCTCTCAAAGAATAATTGCTGTATAGTTAAGCCACCGCTGCTTATAGTTTCCAGGTGACACCTCCTGCGACTGTAAAGAACGTCATCCAGAAACTTGGCTGGAGCCATATTTCACCGCTTGGCGTGCACGTCCCAGTTCCACTTTATTTGGGGAATGTACACTCCCTGCCCTGGATGCGGTAGGTTCGTCATTTGACAAATTAAAGGATGAATTATGGATATGCTTTGTTCCCTCGTCGTTACACTACTTCAAATATTCAGCAGGTTTGACACCGCGTGTAACCTTCGCGGTCAACAGATGCGTTCGGGGAATATACCGTATTCAGGTCTAGCTTCATTTTGCGCTGTGATATCTAGTACAATCTCAGTGGCAGGACATGTCTAACTGATGTTCAGTCAAATCGTCAGCATAAAGATCCTGAAAAATCTGATTCCAAATGTTATTTTTCAATATTACAGGTGTTCCATGTAAAGGAAGTATTGTAAATATGCTCAATATTTTCAGATCTTTAATCTTTTTCTATACCGAAACAACCGCGTAGTTTGCCTACTACTAGCTTAAATAGAGGTGCTGCATGGCTATTGTAAGGAACTTGAAGACACCATTTTGATCTGACTTTTGAACTGCCTGAGGTTGGTGGAACTGGAAAAATCCTCAGGCAGATTGTTCCACAATCACCCTAGAGACAAAAGAGCGGTCGTACCTGCCAGTTGTGAATGTATGAAGTTCGACACGGAAAGGATGGGAGGCACAAGTCATGCAGGACTACCTGGCAGCCCCATCGCGCGTCGGCGTCATGGAGAAGAGATCTGAGATGCAAAGCAGGTTAACATAGCGGTATGAAAGAGCCAGATCGCCAACAGCCTGTCAGTGCGGAAGAGTCTCGAGACTGTCCGTTAAAGAAGAGTCGTCGCTCAGTTGGACAGCCTTCCTTTGAACAGCACGGGTAATTTTTGGGGTAGTAGTACCCCAAAGATGTAAACAGTACTTGAGGCTAGGGCTTATCTGGGCCTTGTAGAGTGGGTAGGTTATGCGGTGGTACTCATTGAAAGCTGTTCAGCTAAAGCTACAACTATTTCCAAAGACACCAGTGAGCCTTTTTTACGATTCTTCGAGAGTAACCCTTTTCCCACTAAACTGATGGCCAAAAACTATAAAGTGATATCAACCAAATACGATTGGTGTTTCCTAAATGAAGAGTGTGAAGAATCTTATAATCAGGAGGATCTAACAGTTGTCACAATATGCCTTCAGAATATGGAACATTTAGAAAATTCTCAACGTTACATAAATTTTCAAAATGTTCAAGTTTTAGTGACTATTAGCTTTCTCAAAATTCTCACAGCAAATTTAAGGCTATTGAAGAGATGACTTTGGAAATCTTGAAAACTCTGACAATAAACGAAATTTTGGAAGTATCGAATATCATGGATATCATTGAAATTTTAGAAATCCTAAAAACTATGAAAACTTCTAAAATTCGGAAAATAAAAAATTCAGAAGTTTTTGATACATTTGAAAATACCGAATGCCGGAGGTTTAGAAGATTTTCCAAACGACGAACATCTGTGATGCGAATCTGTCCTTGAACGTCCCTTAAGGGAACCATTATTGTGTGTTCAAAGTCAAAGGAAAGATCATTCCTCAAGCCACACTCAATCCTCAATGTCTCTCAATGTGATCATATGGACTGACATCAGCCAAAAGTTCTCTGTCATGGTGGTCTTACTATTATTCAAAATATCCTATTTAAGGGTTGAGTACCATCTTGCTTTTCGCTTATAATCGTAGTTATGACATTTCCATAAGAAAATAAGCATGGTGTAACCGACTTCGTCAATATTATTCTAAAATGTTGCTGCATCTGAAGGGTTTACAGAGTATGCAAGGGCAGCAACGGTATTGAGTTACCCAGAGCATTATTGCCCTAGATCCGGTGAAGACGGCACCGCATTAATTTGCACATGTAATGTCGCAGCGCCAAGCTGGAATTCCTCAGACGCTTGCCTCCAACAAACCGTCTCAATTATTTTGCCGTTGTATATGCAGTGCAGTATGGATCGCCAAGCTAGGCTCGGAGATAGTCATGCTAGAAATCAAAACAAGGTAGCTGCGACTACTATTTCGTTTGAGTACCTGGAAGTTTCTCTTTAGCACATCTCGTCCTGATAGTACAATGTCAAATACAACTACTACTCAAACTTACAAATATTGTAATTGTGACAAAACCAGGAACTGATATAGGTAGGTTTTCAGATGTTATACATAATAATAAGATTCATTTGCAGCTTTTTAACACGATAGGTACATGGAGAAGAGCCACAAAGCTTATTTCCGTCTACCTGTTATCTAGCGTCTTATAGCTCAGAATTCAAATTCGTTCGAAGGTCCTGCTCGGAAGTTGGCAACATCTTGAAGCAAGGTACTATCATATCAAATTGACAATTTGATCCAGTAGCAAAAAACTTTTGAGCCAAAAAACAAAAGTACGTTCGCAAGATTCATCTCTCCGCCTTTCTTGACCCACTGGTCGTTTTTGGACAAGGTCAGTTTTTTCGAGGTAGACCTGGTTGAAGAAATTTTCACCTTTCGAAGGTCTTTATAATCTCTCATACTGTCGGTAGCGGTAGTTGATCAAGTTTTTAGATAGCCCAAAAGTTTTGGTGGAAGGCATATCCTATATTTCTCTCTTATCGCTAGTATCACAGCATCTAGCTAGAACGTTTTACATTAATTCCTCCGAGGTGCTCTGCATGACGGTATAAAAAGTTCACTTGATCGTTTTCCCGTTATCTCTTGGCCTACACCCTAGGTGCAATATACATAGAGAGCGTGCCCACGAACTATCCCGGTCTGCGCCTTTCCGCTAATTCCGCTGCAAATTAGTCCGCATTAAGGCTGGCAAGGGGAGCAGCGTTAATAAAACATTTACTCAGAGCTTGCGAAAGTGAGATACGGTGTATACCTGTAACAGTCTGTTAAACCGCCCGCGGTAAGTCAACCGAGACCCAGGGGCCAGCGGGCGACGAAACACTGTCACGTAGTTAACAGCATTGCACAGTCTGGAGAGCTGCAAATGCCCGCTGCACTGTGCGGATATGTATGTGATCATTATGGAAGTAATGGACAATCTAACTAAGCAAGCTGAAATTTAAATTAGCTCCAGTCTTACAGTGAAGAGCGCTTTGATGAAATTAATCTGGTTAGGACCATACCAAACCCCTCCAAACATTCACACAGCTATAGACATACTCGATATTTGTAATACGTTTTATACCGCCAATACCTCTTTTGTATCCTCTTCAAACATTTATATCATGTGTATATGCTACATATTTTACATTTTCTACCTCATTGAAATCTTTAGAACTACCATATCTTCCATATCCTCCATATCTTCTATATCTTCTAATCCTCTATATCTTAAAATCTTCTATATCTTCTATATCTTCTAATCTTCTATATCTTCTATATCTTCTATATCTTCTATATCTTCTATATCTTCTATATCTCCTATATCTTCTATATCTTCTATATCTTCTATATCTTCTATATCTTCTATACCTTTTATATCATCTATATCTTATGTACCTTATATGTCTTCGATATCCTCTATATCTTGTGGATCTAAAAGTTCTAAATCGATAGAATAGCCCTCTTCGACACCCAACGTATTCAGTGTCTTGTTTATTCATCTTCTACCCTATATATTTTGTATATATTAGTTGTACTTTTTGTGCTTTCCGTAACTTTTATACTTTCGTAACTTCTACAGCTGAGTTTTTTATATTTTCTATATTCACCTCAACCGTATAACAGATCAACCACTGACTGACGTTGGTTACAAAACGTCTCTTTGATGAACGATGTTGAGCATATTGCTTCTCATGAGTTATGATGAAACTTCCAGCCCGATATTATAAAGAAACCTCATAAATCACTTGTTGCGCATAAATGCATCCATGACTGGTCAGTAATAAATTAAATTAAGCACCTCAAATCACAAAAATAAACAAATTCTAGCCAAGATGATTCATGAGACGGCTTTACATTATTTTAGTTAATCGATACTTATTATCAGACACTCTGTTATTTAGGGAACGGTGTGTCGGTGCAAAATAAATATAGTCTAGAGAAATTGTTCACAGCTGCCTGAGCACGCTGTAAATCATAAGGCCAACGTTTAATTTCCTAAGGAAGGAACGAGTGCTTTCGACAGATGGCACACGGTGCTAGCGTCGACCTTCAATGTTTTGTAGAAAATTTATACTCAAAAGTAAATTACATACTATTTTCTTAACCTGATTTTACTTTGTAATGGAAGAGCGTGGCTGCAATGCCAGCTGAAGGCTCCATACAGCATTTTACTAATATAAGTTTCATATTTAGGCGCAAAATATCTGTAGGTCTTCTTTGTCAGGCGCGGCCGAAATGTCCTCAACTCTGGTGAATACGTAGAATGTCCAATAAAACAAGAAGTCTCTAAGAATTTCAATAAGCAATAATAAATGTATAAAGATCTATGAGATTGTTAATTAGAATGATAATTTACCTGTTTACATCAGGTTTTTTTTTTCAAGGGGATGGTTTCCACCAATTTGCAAAACTGCAACAAGATGCAACCAACTGGAGGAAAAAAGGATTATGATTCTCTTTTGTTTCTATTGACTAAAAGAAAGCCGATATTGAACGAACGTCATAAAAAAGAACTTACCGCTGAGGTCAAAGTCCCATACAGAAAAATGGAAGACGTATCACCCAAACCAAAATGACTAAACTGAAGTTACACAAAAAAAGGGTGCTAGTCCATGAATTGGCGCTTGGGGCCTAATATCCCAGAGTTCGGAAAATGACGAAACGGCCCCTGCACCACGACCTCAACGGAAACAGAAAAGCGAATCACGCAGAACATGTAACGCTCTAGAAGAAGGTACATATCTTGGGTGGCCTTGAAGAAGATATGTTTTAAAGGAAACCAACTAACGGAGAAAAACTACAGGGTTTTTTGCTGATCGTCAACACCATACTGAATCGCTGAAAAAGAAAGATATAATGCGAGTGAAATTATACAATCAATAATCTATTAAATTTGCCAGAAGAGAATCATTGAAAACGGTTTGGCCTAGAAATGGGCACTCTATTATCAATGAAGAGAAATTCAAATCACGGATAAGTGGTAAATAGTAAAAAAAAGGTTACGTGATTTTGGCACGTGACAACCTGTTACTCATGTCAGTCTTCGACTTGGATTTTGGCTGCCACCAACACTCATGCTGCTTGTTAAAATACTACTTAGCAACGTGTTTCTTCGATTTTTTTCGAAAAAATTAGATGCCTTTATGATATTACTTATGAAAATTTCCCATAGTTCAGGTAACGGGAAATTTTCGCTATACTTTTGCCTTTGCCTCAACTTCAACTTTATCTCAAACTTTTAAAAAACTTTTCATTTTTTATCCTTTTATCTTTTTTTAATCTGTTTTTTGTGTTTTTTTTGCTGTATTTATAAATGACTGTATTATCAGAATTTGATGTCATCGAAGGCGGAGAGCATAATTTGATCATAGGATGTGTAAATATTAGATCACTTACTAGCTGTTTTTGTGATGTTAAAGATTATGTGTTGTCGCAAATTTTGATATCATCGGATTCACCGAAACGTGGCTCAAACCACACATCACTGATAATGATATCCATGTTCCAGGATTTCAGTTGTTTAGATGTGACAGGAAAGATAGGAGAGGCGGTGGAGTCGCTCTCTATGTGAGAAAAGGACTGCATTGCTTCCAAGTATCTGATTTTAACTTTGCAACACAAGAGGGCCTTGAACAACTTTGGGTTAGGGTTAAAATAAACAAAAAAGCATTTGCTGTGGGTGTTGTGTACAAACCTCCAATGTTGATTATACAGCTTTGACAGGCCTGGAAGACTCACTACTTACTGTTTTCACATCATCTGATCATATAGTATGCATGGGTGATCTAAATATAAATGTTTTGAATAAACAAGGCCTGGACTATACATTCATGTCAACAATTTTCGAGGATTTCAATTTGAATCAAATAGTAAGTCAGGAAACAAGAGTAACAGATAACAGCAGAAGTCTGATAGATGTGGTATTCGTAGATAAAAACTTAACATCACAAAAACCGGAGCTGTAAATCTACCTTTCACGGATCATTATTTGGTATACTTTTGTACAGATTATCCAGCAGCGTCTACAGACAACATATATACGTATCCGCGATTTAAGGAATTTAGATACCAACTTACTTGCTGAGGTAGCTTCATCAATGTACTGGTTAGGAGTTATCAACTTCGAAGATCTTGAATCCAAGCTAAGCTACTTGTATGATTTTGATCAATATTTGCTAGACATATGCGCGCCCATCAAAACAGTAAAGTGACAAAGCCACGCTATCCTTGGATCACCCAAAACATTAGTTTCATGATGAGATTGAGAAACAATGCATATATGAAATATAAAAAAGGGGTAAGGGATGCTCTTTCTGCAGATTTGATCAATGTCAAATGGGTTTATTATAAACAACTCAGAAATTTTGTAACAGCTTCCATAAGAAGAGAAAAAAAAGCCTATATAGAACTGCAGCTTAAAGAAGGTAGAAGTTCCCGTGATTGGTGGCGAACTATCAAACAACTAGGTGTACATAATCCTGTTAAAGATAATTTAGAATGCACATTGCAACCTGATTTAGTGAACAAATATTTCCTAATTCCATTCCAGATAATTGTGTGATACCAGTATTATTCATCATTACAATAGCAATGTTTTGCCATCTATAGACAACTTGTTTCAGTTAAAACCGGTCACGGAGGATAAAATATTACAGATTTTCAATAAAATAAAATCTCGGGCGGTTGGACTAGATGGTTTGAATATAAATATGTTAGCTCTAGTGTTTCCTTTTTGTTCTAAAGCGATTACTCATATAATTAACTATTCGCTTGAAAAAGGGTTAGTTCCTAAATTTGGAAAGCCGCATGCGTTAGGCCTCTTGCTAAAGTTGATGCTCCGGAAGGACCTGATGATTATAGACCAATTAGTATCCTTCCAGTGTTATCAAAACTATTAGAAAAAATTGTATATGAGCAACTGATGCAGCACGTCACTACCTTTAAGATAATTCCATCTACGCAGTCGGGGTTTCGAAAAAACCACAGCACCGTAACAACTCTGCTCGATGTCTGTGACGACTTCATAGGGGCAATAGACAATTCTAAAGTTACTACTGCTGTCATGATAGATCTAAGTAAGGCCTTTGATTGCCTCAACCATGAACTACTTTTTGCAAAATTTCATTATCTTGGCTTCTCCGATAGTTCGATTAATTGGTTTCGCAGTTATTTTCATGAACGCATTCAGCAGGTAAAAATCGGTGACATCTTATCACAGGAGGGTACTATCTCCAAAGGTATACCACAGGGGTCTATTCTTGGACCTCTTCTGTTTTCTCTTTATGTAGCGGACTTAGATAAAGTCACTAAATACTGCAAATTACATACATACGCCGATGATACACAGATTTATCTATCTTACAACCCTGCTATGTACATTGAAGCGAATGAGATGCTGTCTGAGGATTTAAATAGTATATGTGTGTGGTATAACAAACATGGCTTATGTATTAACCCTAGAAAGTCGGCTATCATAACTATTAAATCTAAATTCAGCAATTCAATAGTGAATTAATAAAGCTGTGTATTGGAGGTGATGAAGTTTGCCACAAGACATCGGTTCGCAACTTGGGCATCACATTTGATGAGAACCTGTGCTTCCATGATCATGTCACCAAAGTTGTTCAGGGTTCCTATGCTAAGTTGAAGTCAATTTATAGCTATAAAAATGTATTGTCCAAGCAGACCAAGGTTAAGCTGTGTGACTCCCTTATCCTAAGTAAACTTGAATACGGGGACCTTGTCTATGGTCCATGTCTAATACAGAGCGAGGCATACAGACTTCAAAAAGTGCAAAACAGCTGCATAAGATTCAGTTTAGGTATTCAAAGGCGGGAGAGGGTATCTGATCATATTAAAAATATTCAATGGCTTACTATGCGACAAAGGTGGATACTGCATCTATTATCATTGGTCCACAGTATTATGATCAATAAAATGCCTCTTTATTTGAAGAACAAGCTTACCATGAGATGTGATCATCACTCAGCGAACCTGCGTTTTGTAGGATATACTCTCGACTTGCCTCGGCACCGAACAACCCAATTCAGAAAGAGCTTTTCATATGTGGCGCCCGATTTCTACAATAAAGTACCTCAAGCATTGAAAACTTTATCTGTGTCCAGCTTTAAAAGAAAAGTTAGGCTCTTTGTCTTTGATGACATGTAGCATGTATTTTTTTTTTTTTTTTGATTTCATCTAGCATGTATTTTTACGTAATTTTGTTTTTATATTTGTTTATTTGTGCATGTTTTCTCACTCGTCACTTTTCATTTGTTGTGTTTTGCTTACACATTTGTTACTGTTTACTTTTAATTTTTATATCTTCTGCCATATACCTAATATTTTCTTTTCTAAAGTTACTTCTAATCACGGTTTTTGATTCTGCTACGTACTCTGTTGCTGCACGTTTCTCTTTTGGTCTTTTGGTCATTATACCATGCTGCGATTCTGTAAAAAAAAATTTTTTTCTGCTTTAAATGTTATCTTCAATGTATTTTTGTTGTATTTGCATGTACTTGATTTTTTTTTTTTTTTTTAGCCCTGGTTGGTTCTGAAAAACAGCTTGTGCTGATGTAACCCGCCAGGTAAAATAAAGGCCATTTATTATTTATTATTATTATTATTATTATTATAATTCCACACCTCCTATGACATTTTCTATATAAGAGCGAAATATTCAGTATAATATACAGGGTGACTTTGAAGTTTAGTCATTAATTTTCAGATAATGATTGTAGAAGGAAGATAAACCAAAATATGTGTGTAAAAATAAAAAAAAATAAAAAAAATGTTACCTTGTTTTATGAAGTATCCTCCCGACAAGTTTTTCGGTGCGGACCTGTATTTGATCGTGCGGTCTTGGAGCACCGGCATGTCCTCCCCTGTGAGGTCTTAAGTCACCTGATTCACGAGCCCTTTGTACTACATTAACAAAGGCACGAGTGGTTGGTTGCACTCGATTGGGAAACCGATCCGCATAAATCCGTGATGCCGCGGCAGGATTTTGTAAAGACTCCCCCCCCGTAAAAAAGAATCATGTCCACAAGTTCATCATTTTCGTAAGCATGTGCCATTTTTTATTTCGTTTGAGCTACGCAACAAACACCACTATTCACTCATTCGTTACCGACTGACACATTGACTGAATACAACTGATTAAAATTAGCAATAACATCGTGATGAGCGTTTCAAATTCTTTCGCTTTTTTATATCCGTTGTTGCCAACCACGAGCACATAATATTATTATTGAGACAGGGCGGTACTCAAACTTCTAAAGGGCTATAGCTTTGTTACTTTAATTTCACCGCAAAAATGTTAAAGGAAAAAATCATTTCTTTTGACCAGATCTACTGTCTGTTAAAATAAATGACTCAATTTCGAAGTATATCGCGTTAAAAATGTCCTTTGAGCGTTAAGCAACGTTTTCAAAGGATTTATTCCCAATTACAGCGCAAGACTAATATTCCATGTTAACATTCTTTGATTTGCATCGTTGAGCTGGTAATAGACTGTAAACTGACAGGCCTGTACGTATATCATAGAGGCATAGGCCACTGGCGGATTTTTTTTTTCTGTCATGGCTATATCTATTGATATTTTTATCAATGCTAATATAATAGACGTGCTTGATTGTGTCAGTATTTGCACCATCTACTCGATTTCTTTAATGAGCAGTTCAGAGTCTTAATCCTTAAGCTTATTACATACTAGCCCAATTTGTCTATAGGCAGTTGGAGACGGTTTCAAGACACGATCTATAGATGGTCTACAGACATCCTTCTTTGTCTTGTCTAGCGTCCATACGATAATGTGAATTTTTGGGTTTGTTTTCGCAATGGACTGGGATATGTCTCGGGGTCCCTCAGAATGTTTATTTATTTTTTTGTCGGTTAACAGAGCACTGAAGTTCATTATGTTTGAATCTTTAATATTATTGTACTAGTTAATTATAAATACCACGTACTTATTTTGTTCTCATATAATAAAATATTGGCTTTCTGAGGCTTTCTGAACAATTTCCATGTTTTGTTCCTTGAAGCTGGCCTTGACCAGATAGAACACAATGGATTTAATGAGCAATAGTAGGATAAGTTCGTTTGCGCCTCCCCATTAGACGAAATCCTGAATCCGCCTTTGGCATACGCGCAAGATTTTAACACCATGCGGTGCATCGCCATATTTTTGATCTGCTGTATTGATAGAATATCAGGTATGCGCATCACATTCAACGAGATGTTTGACGGTTTTGTGTTCAGATCACCGAACCCATCATTTCCTATTTCTCAAATAAATAGCGATTATATAACTCAGCATTATTTCTTGACGTATTTGACAAATTACCTTTTCGTCGTCATTTTATATTTCCTTTCGTATGGGAGGCAAACCGATAATCTAAGTATAGCAGTTCGTTACGGACTGGCAGACGGACAGACCCGTCAAGTCATTCGAGATGAACAGATTACAGGAAGCACAAAAGTTAAAGGCACGAACCACAGAAATGCTTTTTATCGTATTAATCTTCTCTTTATATTCAATTAATAGTCTGTCAGAGGAAAATATTTGCTTGACCCAAATGAAGTTTCCAGAACTTCCAAGGTAATTAAGGGAGTTAGAGCAGTAGAACTGATATTTTCGTAATGTTCTGTCGGCCAGCAATCTTTTATAATTTAAAGCGGATATAAGGCGGTTAATGTAACATCTGATACTGTCGCGCTGATTAAGCTTCATGTTTTTTCGGCAGCTAAATGGAGTTACATATGAAACGTCAGTCATGGGTCATTCCTACATACGTCGTTTCATTTAGCGGCCAGAAAAACATCCGAGTTTTATGGTGTACCGAGAGATTAATTCTACTTTACCATAGCATTAATCTTAACAATACTCATACACTGACCTCATCAGTGTGGATCTATGCTTATAGGAAGCTTTTGCATTGGAAAGATCTGAGAACTGTGGATTTGAAATACTGTATACCCCTTGGAAGCACCACGTATTATTTCCTCCAAGTTATAACAGAGATAGAACGGAATGTTGAAAATCCCCCGCTGATATCAGCGGGAGACAGGTGAGTCCACCATCGCACACGCTCTGTTTCAAGCTTTTTTGACTTTAAGGCATCCAGACGCCAGTCGGAAACGACTCCTATGGTGATCACCACGCGGTCGAACTATCTCCAATGTTGGCCTTTCTTGCAAAGGCCTCACAACCTTTACACCAACATAGCACTAAATACTGAACACTAACTGCTCTGCCTTCAATCAGAAGTTTCGTAATGGTCGGTTTCAAGAAGTCAACCGAGTCGTGACCGTATGAACAGTCCAGGACCCAACTCACATTTAGAGTTATAATTACGTTAATTCGACCACAAAATACTCGTACATAGGTTGAAAACGTTGTCTGACGAATTAAAGAAGGTTATTTTTACTTCCAAGCGTTTGCCTTTTTGTGAAACTGGAGAATAAAGCCAAAGTAATTTAGAAGACAATATCAGGTCGATGAGTCATTTATTACTAATAGGTCGAATTTATTATACAACTATTAAGGTCGCCTTGTGATAAAATCGTAGTAATTTTGCCCTATGAAATTTAATGAGTTTGGCCTTAATCTAACAATAAAGGAAACATACTATGTCGCCCTCTATTGCTCATACATACAGTTGGTAACCTATTGCTGGTGATGCATTTATCTATAGTCGAGTATGTTAAAGAAATGGGTTGCATTTGTGGTAGTTCAAATTAATTTGAATAGTTTTTTAAGCTTAGCATCAATTTCGTTAATTTTATCTTCAATTTTTAGGAAATTTGATTGTCATCATTACTGACAGCCGATCTTCCAAAATAAATTGAGAATGCTTGTTGTTATACAGGGTGTAACTAAAAGGTTCATTTTGCCCTAAATTTCTGAACACCTTGTGGAATTATTGGATTTATTTATTACCGTATGAGAATTTTAAGCCTCAACTTTTCTCAACAGCTCTGTTTTGATTCATGTCATTGTTCCGGAGTATTGCTTGGCAATAATCTTTTTCAGAAAATATGCTAATATACACAGCCTACTTGAAACAATTTTTTGTTTATGGTCATGATTCGCATGATTTTCTTTAAAACAGCATATATTCTTCAATAATTGAGATATTGGCATGAAGTTTAAGGCAAAATGCACCTTCTAGTTATACCCTGTATAACAAAAAACATTTTCAATTTTTTGCACGCTCGACAGTCTATAGTGTTGACAATAAAATTACCCACAACTTTACAAAAAAATTAACGAAATTGATGCGAAGGTTAAAAGTAATTCAAATTTCAATTTGAATAAAATTTTGTTTGGTTAATTTTTGCGTGGCAGTGTATTTCGGTCACATGTAGACCAAAAAACCAAGTGCTTGTAATTTTTTTGTCAAATGTGATAACAATAGTTACCCAAAATTGACGAGCCCTAGAAATAAGCTAAATTAGCACAATTTTAACAAGACACTCTGATAACAACACAATCTCAAATTATAAGAACGCTTTCTTTTTAAGGCGCGAAGTTGTTAATAATTATATGCAAAATAATGTGTTTTGACTTAGGTATATTTGGAAAAATTAACATTGAAGTTGAGTCATTAATTTTCTGAAGTTGTAAACAATGAGTTGAAGATGATGTTTTAATATTAGGAAGTCGTTTCCAGAAGTTCGACCTACAGGTCGAAATGACGTGCATTTTTAGCTTTATACTTGAATTTACCCTATTTCCGACCTGATAACTGCTTAGAGACCAAATACCAGAGCAAGGTGAAACTAGGTATTGGTTTTACTTTTGGATAAACAATTTGACAATAAGTATTTGTTCACCGTAGGCTGTAGTTATTAGTCGGCCATTTCCTATTGAATATATGCGATACAAAAACGTTCCTGATCATTATTTCTTTTTAAACTACAGTCGTTGCCTGATAAAAAGACAGTGCATTTGGTGTTTGATTTCAATAGTCCTGTGGTTTAAACACTATTATTCAGTGGTATTCTAAGAACCAGTATTCAGCTTATTCCAAAGAAAAAAGGGTAGTTTCTGAAACTTGTCATAGAGAAGAAGATATCACTTCATAATTGCGTTCTGTATATGACACAGTCCGACTATTAAGCCGGATGCACCCTGTAGTACTGTGAGGTATGCCTATAAACCTTAGGCCTCTTTGTTTAGAATTTTCAGACAGCTCGTGAAAGTAAAGATTTGTCTTTCAAAGTTAGTGTCAATGTCGAAATCTAGACGAACATGTGCTAAAAGCTCCTTGCAACCTTAAGGTGTACAACAGAATTACTTGGTAGACATATCACTTAATTTTTCCCAATCTATGTAGAAAATTTAAGAGGGATTCATTTAAAATAATTTTCACTTGCCAATATGCCCAAAAAGAACCTCACATTGAGCCCAGATTTTACGTTAATATTAGGTAAGCTATAACCTTTGGATTTCTCTTCGAGGTCAAGGATTCTTCAAGTACTTTTTGTAGATGTGTTTTCAGTTGTTTTGAACCATTCAATTTAATCTCCCAGTCAAAAGTATATTAGGGCCCTAATTTGGTATGTAGTTACCAATTTTTGACAGAGGATCCAACTCTAAAGGCAATTCAACCTTTGTCGAGAGCACTCAAGAATTCAATTACTAAAATTTGACAAACATAGCTAACTTCTTTTTTGGGTGGTAGCCCACTTTAACAAAGCGCTGCGTGGGGTCCCTCGATGATTCCCTTTTCAGGTTCAGGTTCCCAGTCAGGAAAGCAAATCTGGCCATGAGAAATCTTTCAAGCACTAGAAAATGTCGCGAATTCAGATTATTATTTCAATAATATCTTCATGAGGAGACTGTTAGATTAAAGCTAAATCTCCTCATTAATATGACACCTGAAAGTTGTCATCAAACACAAGCTGCCGCCTCAAGCAAGCCTTTCAGTAAAACGAACGCAGGCAAGTTGTCGGACTTTATTTGGTGTAGTGGGTAAAAGCTCTGACTGCTGCATGTAGAGCTTAAAAGCTTCAATTAAGCTCCTTACCGGAAATTAGTTTCAGTTTGAGATGCCGGATGACTCGGTTCGGCTCTGCTGGGCCGTTTGTGGAGCGGGAACGTTTGAAAATGTGGCTTGGCCGACGAACTGCATCTAATCAGCTAGCAAATTGTTGAGTGCTCCCGAGCTTGCTCAGTTGTTCGGCCACTGTGCACACACAAATTAAAGGCCAGCTTTCATCAGCTTCGCGCTGGAGTTGGGCGATATCGTTATCTTTGAATAACTGTGATATCTGATGTCGTTGCTTTCTGAATCAACTACAGTAGCGAATCGTGGTTTGGAAATATTAGTTATTAAATTACGGCCTGTGAGACATCTGCCACCACTACGTCTGGCACATAGATGGAGCGAGTGTGGCAAGCGAAGAATTGTAAAAATTGCTGAAGTATTGTTGTTTTTGATTATTAGGCCGGCCTACGTAATGTCAAACGATATAATTTGCGATTGATCCAGGAAAATAACCGTTCCTCATATCACCGATGTAGCATTGTCACTGTCTCTCATTTCCCGCGCTATTGGCGAAGAAGTATTGTAATCACAAACATTAAAAAATGGAATATTGTGTTTTTGGGATGTTAAATGTTAAAGGACGAAAACGCTTTGTAGTTCTTAAAATCGATCCTGTGGCAGAGTAGCAAAAAAAGGAAAAAAGTCATAAAATCGATTAATCTCCATCCCTTGGCCTCCCAGAGGCTCTTGATCATCTTCAGAAAATATTTTGTTGTGAAGGAAAATTTTGGGCTAAAGGTTGTACGAGGTAGAGGGATTTGAGTGTTTCATATTCCTTTTTGAAAAGCTTGTGACAGTATTTATGGGTCCCCAGTAACACTAGCTATCCGACAACACATAATATCCTTTACCAGAGCATATGAAACTTGGTATTACGAGAGCCATTTATTTGAAAAAAAAAACAACAAATAAATTGTATCCGCTTTATAACATTACCTGCTGTAAGGAATTATATGGCAGGCGAATAGTAAAGATACCACAATGTACGAAAGTTGACTTAGATGTGCATATTCAAAGTCAGTAGTTTCAATTATTTCAAGTCCATAAAACTGTTTTCCACTGATACTCGTTCTTTGCTACGGTCCTATGTCAGGGTATGAGGGATTCTATAGCCGGCGATTAATAAAGATACCAGAGTGTTCAGGAGTTGACTCAGATACCATTCATGCGGCATATTCAAAGTTCACTTGTCCAGGCTCAATCTACTTGACGTCATTTTTGTTTGCTTATCACAAATTCTGAATACATGAGAGCAGCCATGGAAGGCATGGCTTAAATAGCAAAGAACTGCCATTGCTATGAAGAGAGGCATAACCTTGACTTGAATTTGATTACTGGAAGAGCTCGGCGATTCATCAAGAACAAATTTAGGTTTGGGCGCTTTTTGTTGGATAAGGCACACTACAGTTTTAAAACCTTCAAACAAACAAATAAACTCAAACCTCATTGGACAGCAAAGGTGAACATTGACAGGAAGAACAACCTCTCAGCCGAGATGAAGTTATATTGAATTCTAAAGTTCACCTCATAGTGTGTTGTTAAAAATTGCTCAAACAGCGAAACAGTTATGAATACAAAACAAAAAGAAGGGCTTATACGCTTTCACAAATTTAAGATGTTTTTAAGACTTTGTGAATATTATTAAGAAAAATAAAGATTACAAAAAGCAGTAGTCTCCCGAAGCACTTCAAACATCCAATTATTTATGACGTAGATAAATATAAGGCGCTTGAAAATTTTGTAGCAAGATTTATTTAATTTGCTAGTTGCTGATAGTACGTGGCATTTAGAATTATATAATTTAGAATGTATTTGGATTTTGATGAAATGTTGGCCACGCCAAGGACAAAAAGGGTTGAAGATTTTGAAATTCGTTCCAATAGTTGTATTTAAGAGCTTAAAATGAAAAGCTTTAAAATGGTCCACCGATGCTTCTTGGGTTCCCGATCGTTCTTGCGCGTTAAAAATAATTTCTTTACAGACATAATGTTTAGTTTTTCTGGTTACTTTGGGCTGTATATAATTTCTATCGGATCGAAAGTTATGAAATTAGGTACTTTTCCGATTTTATTTACATAAATACCGTTTAAATTGTTACAGCTGAAATGCTTAATTGACTTATGTCCAGGCACGAAGACGATTTGACTCCATTTTTTGTGACATGCATTTGTTTAACATACTCTACAAGGATGAAAATATCGTCAATACACATACTTGCGAAGCAATTAGAATACACTTTTCATAATCGCTTAAGAACATATACCTGACATTCTAATAAAATCACTACCCATATGGTATCTGATCCTGCACCTAATATCATCAATGCAAATTACCGTGTAATTTTCATATCGAACCATTAGTGGGTACATGCTGTCCAGCTAGTCAAGAATGTCAACACAAATGATGTCCTAATTGACGGATTAGACTATTAAACAAACAATCCAACCACACCCACTAAAAAAATCTAAATATTGTATGCAAATTCCAAATCCGCGTTCTGTTATCAACAAAGCTAAACTGGTTACCAGCTCCAAATTCGTTCACGCTAATCAAGCTGAGATCCTTGAGAGCCCATCCGAATTATTCAAATGTATTTTTTGGCTGGGTCTCCCTCCTGTCCAGAAGGATATTTGCTCAGTATAAAAGACCGGACCGTAACTAGTAGAGACGTGATTTGATCCAGAAGTGAATCAAATTGTGTTTGCAAAATGTTCAAGCTGGTGAGTTGTTTCAAGTTATTTTCCGATTTTCTTAAGGTTGACAGTTTTTACTGGACGTAGATTAACTGGTACAGCAATAATATTGCATCAACAAACATTGCAAAAGGTATATTTTCCGTTTGATTCCGTAAAAATGGTACCTCAGCAACAATACCTTTACTGCGCATGTTATGTTGTTTAGAAAAATATGTCAACTCAAGAACCTACTACAAGTTTTCAACTGCCTGTCGAGCTCTTCAACGTGATCACTGTCAGTAATCTCTACCTTGAAAAATGATAATTCCATGTTTGTACAGAGTGTCATAGCTGGCAATATTTCCAGGGCAGAGAATATATCAAAAAATACCAAAAATGGTTCTTATTAAATGTTCCATCATCAAGTTGCAGGATGTTGTAAATTTCCACACGATTGGTGAGACTAAATCAGGTCAAAACATAACAATCTTCAAATAATGCTAAAGTTAGAATCTCTTCTAATGCAAGTTTCAATGTCAGTAGTTAACTTCAGCGTACTTTGAAAGTAGATCGAATCGAAGCTTTTTTTATTGATTTCACTCATAAATCCAAACCAACTTTTCTTGAAATATTTCTATGCATTGGCTATGGTTCAGTACTACAAGTACATATTTTAACTCAATATATGATCCACTCAGAAGTGTAATTTTTTCCTTTCTCGAAATAGCTTCAACGCCCTACATCTCAGCAATGAGACGACTATGAAACAAAAGTACATAAACTCTTCGTGTTATTTTTTGATCTACCTTATGCCATGTTTTTTCTGAAAGGCACTGCTTATATTGAGTTATCTCTTTCCGTTCCCATGAGATCAAATACTTTCGACGCTTTCCTTCGTATGGTCGCATTTACGTCTGTATGAGACTTAGCTATTATGTTGCTTTCTGCATGAAAAGCAGGTTTGACATTGAATAAACACCATAAATTATATTTTCTTCATATAAGTAACATTTACTTTGGTACAAAATAATTACCAGGATAATATAGTATACTATAAAAATTGTGAATATATTAAGAAGATATTGCTGTAGATAATACGTCATCAGTCATTCTTCAATGAGTATTTATCACTTTAGGTTGATGTCAAAGTCTATTTACCACAACGAATTGGTTTCACCATTATTGTGTTGTTAAAAATTCCTATATCTATCAACGAATCTATAATAGTGCTGCCATTCAATGGAACTTTATAATTTATCATCATATAAAGTGGTTCAAGCACTATTTCGCCTATGAAATCTTTTTTTGGAGGACTATTTTTGAAACAGACTTTGAATATTTCGGATTCGACTGTTTTGACATAGACAAGATTTTGTCAGAAGTTGCATCATTTTTTTTATATTTTCAGTTCGCCATTGTCTTCGCTGCCCTAGTGGCCCTCGCTTCAGCTGTGCCAGCCCCTGAGGCTGCCCCAGTTGCGGCCCCTAAGGCTCAGCCGAACCCCGCTCCTGTCTACTACGCCGCCCCTGCTGTCGCCTACACCGCCCCTCTTGCTTACTCTGCTTACGCACCACATCTGACCACATACCATGGAGCAGGTGCCCACTACGTCTACTAGGCCAGTCTACTTGATATTTCTTCCGGATATGCATTTTAAATATGTCAGACCAGAATTTACGTTAAAATAAAGCATTTTAAGTTAGTCTGCTGTTTACGTAAAATACCTGTGCCTTGATTCCATATATTAACTTACATTACAGCTCCCCAGAGCCTCGTATAATCTAATCTTTTTTTTTTCAAAACACTTTTGCGGAAAAATATGTCGAATACAACGTTGTACATTCACTTCCGCGGTTAAAGACCTAAACGTGAGATCGGTAAAAGGACAAAAGGTTTGTTTAGAAACTGTTTTTTATATTTTCGCTGTATCTTCAAAGGTAACTTGGAAGCGAAAAGTTTTTTATGCCTTATTCTAACGAAACGTCCGAGTTGGTATCGGCTGTCAGTTCCTCTCTCGAGTATGTAACCAGTGATCTCAGGTCTATTCTAGTCTAGGCTAGGTCTTAGTTGAAACTCACCTTTGCTAAAAAAGTACTGATCACAAGACTGTCGGAAACAAAGGTGGGATGCCACTTACCTGAAAAAAAAAGATTCCTATGAAATTTCAGAATTTAAAAAATTGACACATTTTTGCGTATAATTTGTTTTATTTTATTCATACATTTCCCAACAGATACAAGATCCAGTATTACAGAGAAAGGCTATATCAGTGATGAAAAACAAAGGGACACATACTTACAACAAATAGTGCCATTGATTGATGAAACTAATAAAAAAACATGTGTGTATGTATATCGATACAAAGCACCATCGCTGCAGTAGTAGCACATGCAAATTAATATTCCTAAACGTTAATTTCTACTCCTAAAGTGCATAAAGATGCATACAAAGAGGTACTGAAAAACTAACAAAGGTTTGCGTCATTGAATAGTTTTTTTGCTAACCTCGTTAAAGCATTTTGGTATTCTATATGAATGGGATGCTAGCATAATTTTTGTAGAAGCATTTGCTAGATAAAACATAGTGAAGTTTCTACTATTCAACCTATAGTGAAGTTGAAGTTGGACAAAATTTTACCACAGTCAATCTAATCGCTTAGTAGTATGTGTAAAAGACAGCATCCTAACGAGAATATTCGGTGTACAAGGCTGTTGATGCCAAAGTGCATCTAATACGATTGTGACAAATGTCATTTCAATTTTTAGCACCTTCAGTCGCACTTTACAACATTTAATATATTATGGTAGCATACGTTATGTATGACACCGAAAAAGTATCCATTAAAAAACAATTAGCGTATATCAAGAAAAAACAAAAAGCAAATAATAAGTAACTACAATTTTCTGTTTGCTGTATAACCATGGTAACAGACTAAACAATGGTCCCCGTTGGTACGTCAGCAGTTTTTCTAAATTATATGAGCAAATGCAATTGTATTCTGGATACATCTTATCTGAAAGAACATTGTAAATTTACTAATGAGCACTTTCCAGCATTGCAACATAATGTTACCTAAATAATCACATAATAAAGAATCTGTTATATAAAAACTGCTTCCGTGCAAAAGGGAAAAAGAGGTGTTGCACGTTGTAGGCATCTAAATCATCTAAATCTATCATCGGACAAAAATAAAATAAATATATACAGTGAAGTAAGAAAATTATGAAATCCCTCAATCAAGGGCGTGTATAAATAAAATTATATAAAGTAACGATTTTATCCACAGTCTCCTGGATTGCCACTACAAGTCAAACTATCATAAAAGGTATGCAAATCTCTGGGAACTGGTCTGCGAGGAACATAAGTGATTATATTTCTGATTTCCGAACCGCAAAGGCCTTTGGAAGCAAACGAATGCCGTTTTATTGAAAACCGTTGTACCCCCTTTGGTACCTTTGACAGCCTGTTAGCGTTCAGAAAACTTCGCCTAAGAGCATTGTAACTGCTTGTACGCGGTATATTACGAGCAAAATGATTGTAGCACACCTCAGGCTGTGTCAGGAGTAGTATATTTTTCGTGCAAAAATATTGTAAAGTGAGCTACAATGTTTTAGTGTAATCGATGTAACATGATAGACTCGTATGACACTTTACAAAATCGGGATTAAGATTCAACGAAACAGTAACGATCACTACCATTATATAAACGTTTTTTCTCGGATGTATGCGGTTACATTGATATTTGAACTGTATTTTTCCATATTTCTAACAAAAGATCATTTTAAAAAAATGCTCAACAATATCGAGTTCAATCTTTCTAAATAGCTCAAAAAGTGAGAATCGTCGAAATGACAGCTACAGTGTCATTAGAGTTCACATTGTGACAATGAAATACTTAATAATATTGCGTACATACAACTCTCAAAAGGACGCGTTTAGAGAAAAGCTTCACCAAACCTTATTGTTTGTGAGACTTTCCTCCAGAGGAACAGCTTTAGCTAATAAGTCTGATCTAATACATCTGCTCTCCGGTTTCCTTTCAATTACAAAGCACGACAAAAGCGCCCTTCTGCTCATTCTAAACGTTTCTTTTTCCTTGAATAAACCTTTGGTGTCGAGTTCATTTTGAATTAAGGATGCAGCGGCAAGACGGAAGTTTACTTAACGATCACTGACGTATTTGCGATAGTTTCAGTTCACAAAGGATGCAATTATACGGCAGCTTTGAGAGTTTTCTGCGGAACAGTTTGGATAAATATTATTTTCAATCACTCTGCTCTTTTATAAAGTCCTTCAGATGCGCTCGGTATCCGGTCTTTGTTATGCATGGGCTGAATACGACACAACAGAGGTGCAATGTACCCAGTGGTATGGAGCATGGTATTTTATACATGTTAGACATAATCATTATCATTAGGCCATTATGACACAGCCTGTAAAGAAATTTAGCGACATAGCATCCCTGGTGACCTCAGTGAGTGAATTGTTTTTCATACACGCCATCATAAATTCAGCATTATCATTGAAAAGTTAATTATGAGCGAACAATTCCCACTAGCACCCTTAAGAGGTGTGCATCTTATCTCGATGTCTGAAAACGACACGCAAAAAGATATCCGAAAATCAGCCAAGTATTGGTCAACCTAGTACCAAAAGATAACATTTACAGCATGACTCTGAATATAACAGGAAAAGTTCCTATTACCATAGTACCTCTAGAACGGACAGACCGTAGTAAACTTCGCAACAACCTTAACTATCCTGAAGGATTTCAAAAATTTCAACATGTCAAAAATTATGATTTTTCTATCAATGAGAAATGGCACACGTCCCAATTTGGGTATACAATACAGGTTCTTTGATTAAACAACGATCATGCGCCAACGGTAGTGACATACTTCTGCAGAAAATCGTTGGTTTATTTTAATGAGATCATTCAGCAATCTGATGGTATTCGGAAGACCTTCAACCCTCTTGTCAATATCCACCCTGTAATACACCAACCAACGGTAAAAATAAGGTGTCAAATAAAAATTGTGAACTTTTAGTTGCTCTGAAGTGCCGAATTTTCGTTAAAAATGGTCATATGATTCTAAGATAAACATTTTGATGTTTGGAAGGTCTACCTTATGGATCTCTTAGTCAAACAACTTGTGAAGTTGCAGGTTTCCGGCAATCATGAAAAATATTGTAAAGAACGAACAGCAATTTTTTTTATTTAGCTTCACGGATTGCTTGATTATTAAGCTTCAATTTGACGTCGATACGAGATCTATTGCTGAAATACCAACTCTTTAATGAAAAGCGAACCGTTTTAGATTCGATGCTCGATATCTTAGGAACAAACCATCGTTCAGGAGGTATGAGGGTGAGTTTGAAAGCTGAAATAGGTTCCCTAAAAAGATCAATGATCAGTTATAGAAAGAAGCTGTTTGTTCTCCACATGGGCTGAAAAAAAACGCGTAAAAGTATCAGGTGTTTTGGAAAACAAAAGGCTAAATTTCAAATATTGCGAGCGTGAATTTTGCAGCACAAAAAGCGTAAATGTTCAAAAAAAGTCCAAAAATGATGTGCTTAAGAAAACTGGACAAAAAGCTCAAAAAACCGACCTGTTGAGATTTTTAGCAGCAATAAGCTCCGTTTAATTTTTTTGAAACACTAGGGAGCATAATCTTTTTCAAAAATGTAAGACATATGTGGAAAAAGCTAAACAATGGTTTTCAGTTGTAAAGCTTTTAGCATCAACAAACATGTCCTTTATTCTTTCGAGATTTTGATTATTCAAGACAAAAAATATCTGTGTATGTCAAAGTGAACTTTTAGGAATATGGGGCTGTAAACGCTATGCTCGACATTAGCCATTGTGTAAATATTTGGAATCTAGCTCTTTCCAAAATAATCGTAAGTTCTATCCTGCTTTCTTTTTCAGCCCATATGAAGGATGCAAAAAAATGTCTTTAAATAAGTGATCATCGATCCTATCGGGAAAACTACGTGAGCTACTAAAATCACCATTAGATTTTCTGCACAATTATTAGTTTCTATGAGATCAATGAAGCCAACAGTTCGATATCTCAGCAAGAAATGGTGGTATCTAGGTTTTGAAAAGAGCAAATTGAAGCTAAATAGATAGCCTACTGAATCCATGAATTCCTAATTAAATGAGTAAAAAATTTGCAGTCGTTTTACTTCACACTCTTTCCTAGGATAGCTTCAAACATATTTGACTCTAGTATTTAGAAGCTAGACGTTTGGAGCATTGAACTGCTTTTTTCAGAATCTCAGTATCAGATACAGCGCTTCAAATGATCGCTGAAGCCTCACATTTTATATTTGGTCCCTTAATTTCTTCCATTAGTATAATTAAGGTACAACTAATCTGATTTATTATCTGTGATGCCACAGTCTTCGACGTCTTTATCCTTTCTGCAATATGAATGAAGCCAGAAAACGTCCGCCCTTCAGTTCTGCCAATTGGCAATGTAATCAGATTTCGGAATAAAACAATGTGTTTCCCCTATTCTATGTAATTGTATAGACATCTCCGTGGAGGATTACGGTACGTTGGAATACAATTAGGAGGAGGTTTGTCGATGAGGGAGTTGTACCACTCCAAATGCTCATTGGGGATCAGACTTCACGGTGTAATTTATTATAGAACATGTTCTGGAAGGAGCCAGTGGCAGTGTATGTCATTAGTAACCTTATTCAGATTTTTGGTCTTTTAACGGGGAAAAACGATCCCAATCGTGTTTTTTTCACAAACGCCATAAAAGAGAGTAGAGTTCTGATGTTTGGTTCAGGAATGATGTGCGTCTCAAATTGTCAGTTTTATGAAAAGCAGCTGTGAAAAGTGTGACTTGTATCTTTAAACCTGTAAGATGTCTCTTAGTTGATTAGCTTTTAGGGCCCTGTATCTACCTGACCTCAAATACCCTGCGGACTCTTCAAGTCTCAGTGGTTAGCCTAATTTGTTAGAACTTAGTTTTGGTTATCTCGGAGCAACGTTAGCGAACACAATGATCAACATAATTTACTGATTTACTTCAAAATACGTATCTAAGGGATCATATCACTTCATAAAATATATTATACTAGAAGAGATTGGTCGCAAATTTCTCTACATTGGTCATGGTCTGTATTGCATGTATTTTTCAACGCTGGTACATTTGAAATTCGAGAAGATCATGTGAGACTCTGCGAAAAGGCCTCAAGTTTCGCTCACATCGGCAAGAGGCTTTCTTTCCGATGTGCCAGTGGACTTTGCTCCTTTACCATATTTCTCGTTCTGCATCTGTCAAAATCTATACATGGAGAGCTAGTCTGTATGATTAACCTTTTGTTCCTGGAGTGTCGAAATCACAAGAAAAATCCGCATGCAAAACTGGCGAGAAGCATTGTAACCGTGAAAAATTTGGAAATTGAGATAACACGTTTTTTGGATGTCCATGTCCATGTCGCTTATTTCCGTCAATCTATCTGTCTGACGGTATGTCCGCTTATTTTATAGCCGCCTATAACTTGAGAAGTTCCGCTCGGATTTTGATACAATTTCTTACGCAAAGGTACTATTATGCAATGATGAAAACGCTTTGTAGTTTTTGAAAACCAGTCTAGCTGAGGCGGAGCTAGGGGAAAAACACGAAAAACAAATTATCGCTTAAACTTCGTTCTTTGACGTTTCGGGGATTAAAACTTGGGAGTTGCAGGACCTAGGGGGCTGCAGGAGGTAGGGGTTTTAAATGTAACGTCTTTGGCGTTAGTCAAAGACGTTATATCACTAGGAAGCTTTTGATTTCGGCAAAAACGGGAAAATTAAATAATGAGGGCAACTGCCTACTGTGCAATGAGTAACTGGTCTGAGGTGGTGTCGTCACTGACACACCGCTACAGGAGAAATATTTATATATCTCAGCAGTATTTGTATATTGGGCGTACGTACCACTTTAGCGCTCTGCGATGCTTGTAAATGATGCCTTAATTGTTTTTATATCTACACATATATTTTTTGAACTTTATGATCCTTAAATGTACCACCCACTTTGCCTTACCTTCAATTTATGTTACTCCGTCGATGACGGTTCTCTGAATATTTCGTCAAGTAAATTGATTCAATACCTATGAGGCACTAATATACGAGCCCCTTCCCACTTCAGTTAGCCCACTTCAAGATTTGTACCAAAATATTCCTTTATAAACTAAACATGACGAAACTATTTACTTCTAAAACAATTCGTTTTCTCAAAAACATTTTAAATTCACTCTAGTCGTGAAAAATACATATTTGAAATCACTTAGACCTATAACTAATAGAACATCTGAACAAATAAACAATGTGCAAATAAATGCGCGAAGTTAACAAAGCAACAATTGAAAGATAACCATTGGGTAACATCACCTTTATTTTTTATTACGGCTGAAATTCTTTGGGGAATAGTGTTAACCAAGTTTTGTAAAAAATTTGGTGCAAAAGAATCCCATATTTCTTAAAGCTTTTGTCTCAGTTCGGTGATTGTATAAACAGGATGTTGTCGTAGCACCTTTTTCATCTTGTGCCACAAAGTTTCAATTAGTTACAGATCTGGACTGCTGGAAACCCATTTCAAAAAGTGGTACATTATTTTCTTCCATCCATTTTATAGCCTTTTTTGAGGTATGGCACGCTGCACCATCTTGCTGAAACACAAAATCTTGGCCGGATGTCAAACATTCTTCCATCACTGGTAAAGAGATTCTTCTAAGATTGTCAAATATTTGTTTGTATCCAAATTTCCATCAATAAAATGAAGTTTTCCTACTCCTTTTGATGACATACTGCCCCAGACTATAATAGATGCTGGAAATTTCACTTTTCTCTTCAGACAGTCAGCATGGAATGCTTTTCTTTGGCCTATAAACAAGTTGTGCAACTTTAGGGTTTTTACTTCACTTTTTGTATAAGAAAACTTACCTTGCAAGTGCTAAATCCCTCTATGAGTTGTGTACCTCGAAATTCTCCTTCCAACAGCATCACTCCACAGAACACTTAATTGTAAATAATTGGCACGCCTCTTTTTCACGATTATTCTTCTTAATGCTCTTCGGTCGGCATTTGTGATATTACTTTTTTTCACATATTGTGGCTTAATATTAACTGAACCAGTTACGTTATATCTTCTAACAATATTTCTCACACTGTACCGCGATAAGTCTAACAAAGTTGCAATTGTTGAGTTTGATATCCCAGCATTAAAAAATTTAATTATCAGTAACCGAATTTTCTCATTAATAACCTCTACTAATTTTGAAAACCTTAACTAGCCAAAACTATTTTAAACGTATTCTGACAGCTGTGGTTAATGAAAAAAATTGTCATGACTTTTATTTTTCACAGCCACCTATGCGTTATAGACTTATTTTGCATTGAAATGGAAATAGGTTGACATACTGTAATTGCAACATGTGTTATTTTTATGCATCAAATTTAATTAGGGAGTGATAAAGTTGGTGTTTTCTACTATATATTATCAAAATATTCATTGTTAATATTTTAAACCTGTAACACCCTGCTACATTTTATTATTTGTGTTTGATAAGAAAAAAACTAAGATTTCAATAGTTGGGTCAACTGAAGTGGGAAGGGGCTCGAACAACCGACACGCACTGAGAAACCGATGTAAATAAGAAACACCTCTATCGTTTAGATAGTCGCAGTATATAGTAGAGTATATACAGTATAAAGTAAATATATTCAGCGGAAAAAAGTCACTGGAACCTAGTGTTACAACGTTTCAGAGATTACTGCTTGTTTTCAGACATTGTTGACTTTGATGAACAACAAATAGTTGTAAATTATTGCATTTTCAGTGTTAGTGAAATATCTTCTTTTACTAAGAACCTGCTTATCTCAGTGTTATGTACTATGCACCAGTTAGACATAATAAGACACACATATTTTCCCTGCATCTGCCATGGAAACAGGAATATATTACGATAGATTTGCTTTATACAGTTTGATATGCAGGTGTCGAAGATTCATCCTACCTAAGTGAGCCTACTTAATCACGGCTCGATTTCGCCTTTTCAAACAATTTCGCTTATCCATTTTCTTTGAAACCTCCAACGAATAGAGTCGATCTACTTGAAGCCATTACAAGTGGTGATATGTCAGTGCCGAGGCTCCACTTTTCGCTTTTCAACAAAAAAGGCTTTCTGTCTTGCACTATACGAATAGTAGTCAATTTACTTTCTAAGTGATATTTTTTTACCTTTACTCCTTTTTATTCGTCCTTTTCACATTTCTTACATCAGTAAAAGAAACATTTTCCGCAATGCTTTCAACATACCCTCAATTTGCATTTCTCGCGTATCCTTTTCGTCTGACCTGACAAGTGAAATCAGTAACTTTGTATAACCCCGACGTAAAGATTACATTCATCTGAATAAATCCAACTTATCCGACAAACAAAAAATTACCGACGTAACAAGAAATTCCAAATCCTATCTATTCACCCTGCGGTAAAAATTTTACCTGAAAACAGAGGCGTAGTTACACTCTGTTTCTACCAATAATTGATAACGTGTGCCGCTGATAACAATTTGAACCAACAAACTTTGTGTGTGACATCGTTATTTTGAGATAAAATGTTTCGAACTGCTTTCCTTACCTGCACCTCCGGTCACAGGTCAAAACGTTTCTGGTTCGAGACAACTGTATACAATCTTTCTCTTGATTTTAGTTCAACAGTGGCCTCGTTCTGTCAGCCAATTCTTCTATTGAAATATTAGAAAACTAACCCCTTCGATGTCTTGTTAATAGCACCGATTACCTCCCTTGCACATAAACCTGGAAGGCGAGGCGAGAACGACAACCTATATGTGGCAAATTGTATAACGGAAAATATCACTATGAAGGAAACGGACAGCTCGGAGGACATACAAAAACATCACAGTCTGGGAATGCCTTCTGATATAATGCCCAAGATATCACTTTAGTCTACCTAGTCAACATCGAAAATAATGTGACATTGTAAAGACGCGCTTGGTAGCATAGATTTGAAAATGTGGTCCGTTTCATATGGATACCAGGATATACAGGTCAGAAGGGTGACGAGACAGCCGACACTCTGGCAAAGAGGTGGAGCTAACGCACCGTTCCTACACCTGGGCTAGCGAATGCCGTTCCTCAAAATACGGCTAAATAAATAATCTATAAAAATGGAAGGAAGGATCCACCAACGCTAGGAGAGATTAACAAGGTTGATCTATGCTAAAGCGACTTTACCAACCTTAACAAATGGGTAACCGACTCACTGCCTTACTAAGCATCTAAACACGGATAACATTAAGACTTTAGCGGAACTACTGTACACTGGGAATTAAAAATTGCAGCACCACATGAGCAGGGAGACGCTGAGTGCAGACTGTGCTTGAAATAAGACTAAGAAGGTGTCAAAGGTCTCTGAATATTAGTGAGTTCTATTGAAATATTGAATAAAATCGTAAAAATTCGACTGTATTATAAACAAGACCACTTTTGGATTCCAACGTGATGCTTTTGTATAGAAAAAACAGGACAACTTTCACGTATTTTGATATATGTTATAGATTTGCATTTAACAATCCGTTATCCCCGTCAGCGAATGGGAATGCGGCAAATAATAGGTCGATTTTCTAACTGTTAAATTTGGCAGCAGATTTGGACGTTTATTAATGCATGGCACTCGCGAATTTACCAACTTCAATATACTGAAAGTTGTCATTACATACCTATTGAATAGCGTGGATTTGTCCGTATTTTGCAAGAAAATAGAATATAAAATACATTCCATCCAATTCCTCATCTTCCTTTACGTCATAACAGTAATAATTTATTAATTTATGGGTTAATGAATTTCTTCAAAGCAATAAAAATATTATGTTATCTCCATCCTAAAACACAGATAATATGTGTAAGACGTGTCAATCCCTACATCTCCCTGATGCAGAATGCAATTACTATGGACATAGACAAAAAAATATGAAAAATGTTTCACAAATAATGTCTTTTAAGTCCAAAAATCATAAAAACTAGTAATGTTTATTGTTTGTCTTTTTTTGCCTGACGGGGATATCTATCTGTCACTCGCAGGGTTGAGAAGTCCAACGACGATCACGTCCCGTGCTGGAGGGTGCTTAACGAATCCTTTACATTTGCTGGTTTTGAATTTTTTTTCGTGAACATTTACTAGGCATCATAATTATAAGCATCTTTGGTAGATTGCTCGATCAGGAACGGGAAAGATCTCCTATTTATGGAAATATTTTGGTATCATCTAACCGTTGCAATCAGTGCACAAACACTGTGACACATGATTTATAGCATAACAGGCTGCCCTATCAATACAAATTTAACATACAGGTCGCCTAGCCGTGGGGATGCAGTGATCGGGATGAATATCACGGCAGCAACTGATGATGTGGGCATGTCTGGTAACAACGTATGAAGTGAAACTCGCTAACTTCACAAATTTGAAGATTTTGTACAATCTCTTTGAAAATGATGAAAGATATGTCTGATTTGGCAGGATAATGTCGCAGCCAAATGGCCGTCACTTTTTCTGACACAGTCCGGATCAAAAGACGACGATATTTGTGAAATGTATTGATACTTCTAAATATTGATCGTATCGAACATCCCTACTGTCAGGACCCCAAGGTACCGACGGAGCTATTTTGCGGCGTCATGGAAATAATTTTAAATTCTCATTTGCATTTTTTCAAGTGTCACGAATAGCCTTATAAAGCATAGTAGAGTATATTTCAACAGTTGGCGGAACTTACACCACTGGGACCAGGAGAGTGAAACGGCATATTAATGCACAATCTGGCAACCCTGTCGCACCCTCACAAAATAGCCGCTAACAACCACACAAGTCACCGTGTTGTCAATGAATAGCATGGAATTAAGCCTTAAGAGTATATGTTTTGTGACTGGTACCAAGAGTTGACAGATCCCACACGTGTCGCTCCTTGAAATGCAATAATCAGCTGTATTCAAATAATGTCTAATATAAATATAACCTAGAATGTGTACTCGTGAAATAAGAAAAATATGGCAAATTTGTAGTTTTTTTGCAGGTTTCAGGTTTGCTGGTAGCTTTAAGCCATATATTTGGGAATTTCTTAATCGCTGTGAATATAGTGTGGATGTTTGTTCAGTTCCTGAACAACGAAAAATATTCAACGAATGAATGTTTGGAAAGGAGCAATTACTTTTGGTAGAGCCTGTCATCAAGTAGTTGCTTGATGGCTATCTGCAAGAGGTTTATAGGAAAAAACACCTAGTATCGCATATCAAGTGAAGAAAATAATATAAACATGAATAAAAAATCAAAATAGTAATTAAAACATGAATTTTATTCAAAATCCAACATTTCTTTAAATTTTTACTGAATTATATATAATTTCTTAATATTCAATAAGCTGGTGATGTTTCAATGACAAGCTGTCATCTCATACTTTGACAGTATTTTGTTTTCAACATTTCATAGCTATTGGTTGGTAAAATTTGTTGATTGGAACTTGAAGCTCATTCGTTGTAGTTGACGGTCTGTTATCCTATAGGTGGAGAATAACGGACTTGTGTTGGTGAAATTGGCCCTTAGAGAAGTAGCCCTCCAAGTAGAAGACCTGAAGTATATTTCTCCAAATAAGTTGATCAACCTCCTCAGGCGGTCGGAATTACTGAGAGAAATATGTCAGAAAAGAACAAAACGAATACCTTGAGACATTTTGTCTCGAAACGTAATTCTGACAGGGTTGACGTAGAAATATTATGAGGCGTTTCTTGCATTGAGGCTATGTTTCGACTATCTACAACTATTTAAAACTGTAATGACTCATACGCGTGATCAACACGTGATCAGAGCTCGATCCCGGCTTCCTTCCAGTACAGCCGTATAGCGTACGACATATGTCGTTTCTGTGGCTTTGCGGTGGTCAACAGCACAGACAGAGATGGAAATAATGGCTGATTGTTCTCCGCCGATAGAACCAATGAAATCAAAGACGCGCCTCGACCGGCAGACTCATAGGTGTCGGCAACGCATTGGAACGTGTTTCGTTGAGCGATCGCATATTGCGTGTTTTTATAAGAATTGTTGTGTGATTGTTATTGTTGTGGTTTCTGTGGTTACTGTTTTGGTTATACTTAACCATGGAGAGTACAAATGGCACGAGTGGAAGTACTGAAAGCCAGGGAACAAGTAGACGGCTTCGTAAAGCACTGAAGAGGGACGCGAAAGAAATCGTGCTCAACGTGTTCAATTATCTGAACAGAACTATGTCGCAGGGAGATGCACTCGCGCGTTGTGAAAGTATGACAGGCGTTCCAGAGTGGACCATTCGCAGGGTGGTGCATGAAAAGAAGAAAACTGGAGCTACTACTGATCCAAAGTTTAATTTGAAGGGACGAAAGGCCGTTAAATTGGATGACGATAGCAAAATGGCGTTAAGGCAAACCGTACATTCATTCTTCTTTAGGAATGAGATACCAACCCTCAAGGCTGTACATACAGCGATCAAGGAAAATGGAATTATACCCCAAATGAGCGTCGAGGCAATGAGGAAATCCCTGCACGAAATTAATTTTCGTTACGAAACGCGTAATCGGAAGTCAGTATTGATAGAGAGACCTGAAATAGTCGCCTGGCGTCGAGAATACCTACGCGAAATGATTGAATATAGGCGACAAAGCAGAAAAATCTATTATTTGGACGAGACATGGGTAAATGCAGGTCAGACAGTTAAAAAAACCTGGATAGACAAAAACGTAGTGAGCAACCGACAAGCAAGCATTGAAGGTTTGTCAACAGGTCTTCGTGGACCGTCAGGGAAAGGTCAAAGATTGATCGTAACTCATATTGGTAGCAATAGTGGCTTTTTAGAAGAGTGTGACTTGATTTTCGTCTCAAAGAAAGGAGGTGATTACCATGACGAAATGAATGCCAGCTGCTTCGAGAGCTGGTTTCAAGGGGTGCTTCAGCGAGTTGAGCCCAACTCTGTGATCGTCATGGATAATGCTTCCTACCATAGTCGTCGAGCCGAACGTGTACCGACTATGGGATCTCGAAAAAGTGACATGCAGCAATGGTTGCGCGAAAAAGGAATCCCGTTTGACGATTCATGTGTGAACGCGGAATTGTATGAAAAAATTAAACAGCACAAACTTGCGAACATTAGTTACGTGACTGATGAGATGGCCCGTCAATGTGGTGTCACTGTGCTGTGGTTACCGCCCTACCACTGTGAACTGAACCCAATAGAGCTCATCTAGGCTCAGGTGAAGGGTTATATAGCGCGCCATAACACAACCTTCAAATTACCAGACTTTAAGGTTTACTTGAGACTTCCATACAGCTAGTAACGCCCGAAGCTTGGCAGAATGCTATCCGTCATGTTGTGAAGGAAGAAACAAAAATGTGGCAGCTTGACCACCACATCGACACCATCATAGAGCCAGTTATAGTCAATTTCAACGAGGAAAGCGATAGCGACAGTTTATTACTGTCAGATGTAAGTGGAAGCGACGATGAATAAACGTAATTCCCAAATTTTTGACTTAACAATATGTTTCAAACCACTCTTTATTAAGCATGTGACAAATCTACTTCACCCATGTTAAACATTCATACCCCGCCTATGAACAGCCGACTACTGGTAGTTAAGTGATGTTCACGTGAACATCGATGAGTCATTACAGTTTTAGATAGTTATGTGTGCAGTGAAACGTTTCGCAACAGAATGTTTAGATCTGTCTGCGGCTAGCTGCCTTACAAAAACATATCGGAAGTTTGGAAAGCAACTATGGGAGTTGGTTAACAAAGATCCTGATCGCAATATGAAAGTTTATAATTTGTTATATTTTCTGGCCGCTAAATGAAACCAAATATGTGTGCTAGAGTTCTCACTAACGTTTTGATACGGAAGCAGTGCACCTGTCAGCAGCATTGTTCCTTAGCTCACAGAAAAGATTTTGTGTTGGCAAACTTCTCTGAAATCGAACAAAAAGTCTTTCTTCCAGCTAAGGGATTCAGCTTTCCGCCTTTGTGTCATTATTTTTGAGTGTCTAGAGATCAGCGATATTTCTTTAGGGCTAGTCCACTTATTACATTATATATATTATTTGTTTTCCGCGGATGACATCGTGTTACATTGCTGCAAAGTGCTTATTAAGTATGCAGTGTCCGTTAAATACCATTTTAATATTATTTAAGAAAGATTGATTTTCAATAGCGTACTTTAGGTCCCTGTACCTTCGTAAGGTATCGCCGCAAGTAGTCTTTGACATTAATTTTTCGTTCGACACGATCTTTCCGAAACGTCATTCTGAGACTGTTTTGCTAGTTGGCGATTTTGGAAATACAGTTTTGAAGCAACTCAGGGTGGCAAGCCGATCTCTGGCGACGAACTATTTATAGAGAAGAAGACTAGCAGGGACTTTCTATGTGAGTATTACTGCCTGGAGACGCATCAATCTGGTACAGTTCAATGCTGCCAAAATACAGTATTGTAGCCTAGTAGTACCAAAGTGCCGTTGATCTCGTTTGGTCACATCTCGTCAATCACGGCAGCTGCTCCACATAGCTTCCTGACTTTCTACAAGGCCCAGCTAGGACGTAGCCCTTAGTACTGTTCACATGTTACGGGTGCTGCCGCCACGACTCCACGATCTATGTCCGAGTACTGTCCAACTGACTGATGACACTTCTCTAACGGACAATCTCGGGATACTTCCGCAAGGACATGCCGACGACGATATGACTTTCCTCTACCGTTATGCCAACGGAATTTGCTCCTCAGAACTCTCCTCCACACTGCCCTCGCACGATGAGCCTGGTAGAGAGATTTGTCTGACCTCGGACTCCCGTGTCACTGCGTACATCCAGAATTGGCGGTTACGACCGCTCCTTTGGTCCTAGAGTGTAGGGATTGTGAAACAATCTGCTTGAGAGGATTTTCCCAGTTTTACTGACCTTAGGTAGTTTAAAAATTGAATAAACTAAGGAGCTTATAGCAGCCGCGATGCCCCGATGCTTAGGCTTCTGCCACGCAGCTGCTCCAGTATAAAAAAGTACAGGTCCCTGAAGAATGTAAAGAAACTGGAAGTTGGTTTTCTGAATTAACAAAGCAACGCTGCATAATTCAACGAAATTGTGACAGCATAATAACCAGTTCAGGGCAAACATGGTATTGTTTATCGAAATTTGCCAACGGTAAAAACAACTTAGTAAGGTCTAAAAAGCACGCCCTGAATGTTTGGAAATACGCATCCAAGAGAACTCCGTCTTATTCTGCACATTGGGCTATTGCAAAGAAGAGGCACAAAGTTCCACCAAAGAGTAGCTATACCAGGAGAAGACAGTTAGACAAGGCGAATAGATTAGAGGGATGTAAAATCTGTAACCCAAAACATGGCATTCTCAAAACAGCTGATAACGTCTAAATATGTGCTGTTCTTATTTGGACATCGATAAATGCGGTGTTGCCAGATAGATAATCCTATTTGGATGAAATCATTCACCACAAATTCACTTTTGATCGGACATTAATTCGTTTGCAGCCCATTAAACATATTTTTCATCCAACAACTTCCTAAATCATGCTTTTTGTGATGGCTCTGCGTGTGTTGTAGACAGAGGTTATCCTCAAGATGTATAGGTTATCTCATATCTCTTAAACTTTTAGCGACTTACGTGATATATTACACGATTCAGTTCAGTAACAAAAGAGGAACGTGATCGTGAAATTCAAAATTTTCTAACCTCAAATTGCCATTTGACATGGTTGCCAGTTATCTAGACAACCTGAACTTGAGATTTGCTAATTTAATTCCTACAACTTTTTGACATAACCTCCAAAAACCATGGAAGGAACTGAGTTCCATTCAGCCCAGTACAAGAGTAGTTTTCTGAACATTCTATCTTAGTTCGGCAGCGTCGCCTGGGGAAATGTAGAGTCATCTATGAGCGGATCGTTGAACCAAGAAACAAGTAATACTACAGCGCGTACTGATGTTAAATTAGATCTAGTCTAACTACTGTAATGTGGAACACTCTCAAGTTCAATGGAGGCGACCCGCGGATTACAAGGATATTTCCCGAAGTATTTTTTTAATATAACTACCCCCTGGTTCGACTACAGTCCTACCTTATCTCAACTGAGGAGAACGATCTTCCACTACCCTACGGTACGCGTATGTTTCCGCCACGTGAGTACATTCTTGCGGCAGATTTTAGCCGAAATCCTCCATAAATATTTATCGGGCTGTTCCATTATCCCCGACTTAACATCGAATTCAATTTGGATATTTAAATAAGGCATAGCAGCAGGCAGATCGGGGGATCTTGCGTAATTCGTGTCAAGATGATGTGAAGAGTTCGAGTTCGGCGAACCTTCTCCCTGTAGCGTCAATTTCTTCGTAATTATGTGACAGTTAGGGTGCTAAGGATTAATATCATATACAGGGTGCTAATGGCATTTATGACCAAGCTTCTAGGCGTGATTCCTCGGATCATTCTAAGAAGAAAGGTCCCAATTAACATAGGTTTGTGTACGGTTTATTTTTAAGATACAGTGTTTGACTTGTCGTAAATACACCTAGTACCCTTTTAGCCGATTTTAATAAACATCGTTAAAATTTAATAAGTACAAATAATATATCGTTGAAAACCTAGATTAGATCGATTCAGAAAAACGCTACTTATACATTCAAGCAAAACAGTCTACCGGTTCAAATCCTGCAATCCATATGAACATGACAAGTTGCAATTCTAAAATTCACTTTCGTAAATAATTTTAGTTAAATTCCTCTACAACTAACATATTGAGTTGCTTTGAGTATACGTCCTAAAATGTCCCGTTGCTGAAATACAAATATAGGCTGTTTGTTGTAAATTCCGACTATATTGATTGTACTAACGTACGACCGTGAGCTGATGTGACATTACCCCTTTATATAATTTATAGTTATGAAGGATTTGAGTTTCTTATTAAATATTTTTTTTTACATATAATAGTGAGAGCAACTTTCTCACAATAGTTCAAATACCAAACTAAATAAGTTAGGTATACAACTTTCAGAGACAATTATCGCAACAAGAATGGCTTGCTGAGTTACTGTCTGTTTTCGGCAACGAAGCGCCTCATCAGTCGACAATTTCCCGTTGGTATAGAGAATTTAAACGTGGACGGGTGAGTCTTAGCGATGATCCCAGGGTGGGTGCACCAAAAATGGCAGTCACCCAGGAAAACGTCGACGCTGTGCGCAAACTCACAATTGAAGATAGACATGTGACATATCACGAGATTGAGGCGTCCTTGAAGATCTCAAAGACCTCAATTCAAAAAATTTTACATGAAGAATTAGGATTAAGAAAATTAGTTTCTCGTTGGATACCCCACCTGTTGACAGAAGAGCAGAAAGCAGCCAGGGCTAATTGGTGTCAAAAAACGCTTGACCGTTCCAATTCTGGAAACTTAAAAAATGTGAATCAGAAAATAAACGACATTCGGCTGTTTGGGTGTTCCAGGGTGAAGAAAAGCCAACAAAATTCATCCGTACTCGACGTGTTTCGAAAAAGATGGATATTGCCACAATTCCTCTTAATGAGCAAAGAACTGTTACTTCGGATTCGTATACCACCATTTGTTTGCCAAAATTCATCGCCGAGCTTCGAAAAATCAACCCCGAAAGAAGAATCATCGTCCATTAAGACAATGCAAGCTCGCACATAGCCCAAAAAACAAGACAGTATTTAACGGAAGAAAACGTGGAATTATTGGACCATCCTCCATATATTCCCGATCTAAGTCTTAGCGATTTCGTTACCTTCCCGAAAATCAAAAACACTGCGTGGTCAAAGGTTCCAGTCACCAGAAGAAGCAGTTGATGCATTCAAAAATGCCGTTTTGGATCTGCCAGCAAACGAGTGGAATAATTGATTCGAAAATTGGTTCGAGCGCATGCAGATGTGTATTTATCTTGGTGGAGAATACTTCGAAAAACAATAAACTCATTTGAAACTACCTACCGTGTAGTTTTATTTCCATATGCAAAACTTAAGAGACATCCCTCGTATCCTACTTTTTATGCCTCTGCACTGGTCTGTCTTGAGCCTGAAGGATGTTTGTTCGTATTGGCGATATTAGTTGTTATAACTCTATAAATCAATTCAATTCAATTCAATTCCTTCATCCAGCCCAGATATTTTCTTTTTTCTCGATTCCTTAGATATGACTTCAACATCCAGGCGACACATTTCAACAAATATCGTCTAAGGTTTACTAGAAAATCTATTTTGCAGATACCAGTGACGTACAGTTTGAACGTTCCGTGCTATGGAAAAGGGAAGTTTCTGGACCCATCTTTGGATGAAACCTTTTTCATATTTTTGCGAGCTGATTCTGTCTTTAAATTTTCCTGGCGCCGTGCTATATTGCATAAACAATATTCTAGCTTTTGTAAAATGACGCAGATACAGCGTCTCTGTCGCTTCTTTGGAAGCTTTTCCTAAATATTCTACTAGCACAGCCGAAGTGTCATCAGCAAGAGCAACGTTTGCTTTAAAGTTTCGCTAATCTGTTTTCCTGTGTATATAAATGAGAGATGACATAGGAGAGCCGAGTTGGAAATTCGGCGGTAATTTGCGTCAAGTATGTGGAAGGAGATGCCCGATGTTAGATGAACCGTTGCAGCATATACAATTTCACACAGCAACGCAAGTCATAAACTCACGCAAAGTTTTCGAACAAACTTCTATTCCGGTCCAAGTCAAGAATCAACAGGTGGAATCTTCAGAACGCAAGGTTTTTGATGGCGCTTACCATGACGTCATTTGTATTTGCTTTCGATGTTCTTCTGAAAATATGGTATTCCCGTTGATATCACGCTTCGAGTTTTTTTAAATCGCTTGTCAATTTCAAAAGGCCTACTAAGTGTTTGATGTTTTCCCTTTCGCTGTTTGGGTTTTTGTTTATATCTAGGGTGTTGGGTGTGATCGACATACAGGGTTTGTCCGGAAAGTAATAAGACTCATTTTCTTCCGTCATGACTGCAGTTCGGGGCATGCGCACACCGACTGGATTCGTAGAGGGCGTTCCTAGCTAACGAATGAGCGGCTGGTCAGTGTCTCCGAGCACTTGGAGAGTCAGGACAGGCATTTTCGCGCGGACGTGTTTCTGTGAGTGCAAGGCGAAAATGCAGCGTTCGTTAGAGCAGAGGTACGCGTTTAAATTCTGTGTGAAAGTCGGTAAATCTGCGACAGAGACGTTTGATATGATCAAGCAGGCTTACCCAGGTGTTGCTTTAGCAAGAAGTGGTGTGTTCCGGTGGCAACAGGCCTTTCGGAGGGCCGGGAAGAGGTCGCTGATGAAGACTGTGCTGGATGACCTTCGACTTCGACAAACACCGATAATGTGACTCGTGTGCGCAAAAATTTGAACTCAGACCGTCGACTAAGTATTCGTTTAATTGGCCAGATGTTAAATTTACTAAATCTGTGGTTCATGACATGGTAACACAGCATTTGAGCATGCGCAAGGTGTGCGCGAAGATGGTCCCAACAGTGCTCACTGACGACCAGAAACTGCGGCGAGTGGAAGTGTGCCAAGGAAATTTGAACATGTGTGAAAGTGACCCCCAATTTTTGAATAAACGTAATCACAGGTGACGAGTCGTGGATCTTTGAGTATGATCCCGAGACAAAGAGGCAATCTTCCGAGTTTCACACGACGGCGTCTCCTCGCTCAAAAAAATGGAAGAATGAGCAAAATCCCAAGTGAAACGATGCTCATTGTCTTTTTGGACAAAAAAGGTATCCTCCCCCATGACTCTGTTCCTCCTGGACAAACCGTCAACGCCAAGTTTTACGTCGGAGTGCTCAGGAGACTCAAACGAAGGGCCAGTCGGGTCCGACAAGACTGGAAGTTGCCCCCACGACAACGCCCCGGCTCACACCGCCATTCTTGTGAACAGCTACCTGACCAAGACCGGCATCCCAACGCTTCTGCAGCCGCCCTACAGCCCAGATGTGGCCCCGCCGGACGTTTTTTGTTTCCTCGCCTGAAAAGGCCGATGAAAGGCAAGCATTTTGAGACGACAGAGGGGATCCAAGCAGCAGGCACCGCAGCTCTCAAGGCTATTCCGGAGAATGCCTTCCGTGACGCCTTCAATGCTTGGAGTCGCGCTGACAGCGCTGCATCGACTCAGAAAGAGCCTATTTTGATAGTTTTTAAAGAATTGTAACGATTGGTTAAAAAAATTTTTTTAAATCGACTCAGTCCTATTACTTTCCGGACAAACCCTGTAATATGGTAGTTTTCGAATAGCTAAATTCTCTGTACCTATTGGCATACTTTATTAGCGATGATTCAGTCACAAATATTGAAACCTGGAGAAGCCAGGATTCAAGGTCGATGATCCATTTTATTTCTCGGAGGCAAAAAATATATTGGGTATAATATAATAGAATTATGAATCTTGGATCAGGGATTAAAACAAATACAAGGAAGGTATATTGAATTATTTGATTGTTGTTTGGTATGTAATGTGTCAAGCTATATTTTTTTAGTTGTGCTAGTTTTGTGGTCACTTGTTGCGTAATTCTGTGGTCCTAACAATATTTGTTTCTTGAGATCTATAAAGTTTGGGAATTCGGTGTAAGCTCCCCGTCATAATAAACAGAAGGCTGAACAACATGTTATTATAGTCTGTACAAGTGGTACTGCCATTTGAAATCGCTGTCAAGAGCAACTTGATGAAAAGCATAAGGATTCGTTATTTTTGTTGGGCTAAAAACTGTCTAATAAGATGGCACGCGATATGTGATGCATACCGTCAAAAGTTGTATTGCTATGTAGTATCGTATATGCCGTAGAATCGTCGCGTCTTGGGCGTCTTGGCTGAAATCACCCTTTCCCTTCAGCTATTTAATCTTCCTGCAATTAATACGTAGCGGCAGGGATTCCGGATGACTAGGAAGCAAGGGCGTATACCTATGCTTTAAGCAATTTGATATTTTTCGCTTTTCCACAGGTGGTGGATCTTACGAGTTGCAAGAGTCTTTGAATTACGGGTATCACGACTTTTCAGGATATCTCATGTTTTCTAAGTCCAACACTCACTGGATGAATAACAGCGCTGAACTCACCATGGCATAAAGCTTTGCCTTCATTTAGTGTTTGACTTAACAACTGAGGACCGTCAATAGCTATTTGAGTTACCTTCGCATATCTGGAACTCCTCGATAAATGCTTTTTATTGCAGGGAAGTCTTGATATTTGAACTGCATATACAGCAGAAAGTGAATGACGTTGCAAGGATGCATGGATTCTTAGTAAGCAACTTCAAATTGTTCACCAGTATTGAAGTTTTAAAAAGACTGTATTTTGCGTTTGCAGGATGATTTATCTTAGCATATCTCAGAAGCTATCGACTCTATTTGATGAAACTTTGCACGTTAACAAAGTTGCCTAAGGGTAAAGTGAGACAGACGGTTATACAATGTATATCCGAAAAATTGAATTTATTCTCAGATATGAAAAGGACTCGGTTCATACTACCTACCACTTCACCAAGTCAATTTAAGTACGGAGCACACTGTATATCATAGCAAATGCTTAGACAAAGTGCAAACGCTGTTTCGTAAGATATTTGTATTGAAAGTTGACGGAGCCTATTCTGAGAGGGGTACCAGAACAGCTTTCATGGAAAAATTCAAATCTTGACAAGCGTCTTCACGATCTCTTAGATTGCGCAGATCTGCTACTTCAAATTGATTGTACTGTTTTTTACCGTTACCCTAGCTACGTTGAGCTGATTTGCTACTTTCAAAGATGAAATACGAATTTCAATTTTGTCTCTAATAACCGTTGTGAACGCTGATTCTTTGAATTATTTCACGGAGGCTTAATATTGTGTCTCGACTATAATTGCATTGAGCTGTACCTCTGGGTATTTTTATATTTCATGATTTTTATGTTTTCTTTTGTTATGAATTGTTGTATTAGAGGCTCTACCGATTTTTCTTCTGTCCTTTGGCTGTTCATCTTTGTTTTATTTATATGTTTGCTCAATTTTTTCTTTATTGTCCAAGTTGTACTGTAAACGGGGTTCTGTTGAGCAATATATATTCTTCGTTTGTTTGTTCTATACTGGAGCGTAGTTTGAGCAGATCCTTGAGACTCGCATACTTAGCAGCGGAGACCGGGGATAGTTGACTAGTTTTTTACGACATCATACCATATTTTTTGTGCTTTATACATACAGACCATAAAGCTTCATCAATGGATAGAAGAACTATTGAACTTATACAAAAATATAAAAACTAGTCTATTATTCATATAATATACAATGATCATAATTAAACGCATTCTACAGAACACCAATTCTTAGTCAATTTACCCCGGCTCCAGGGTAGATTGATTCTATGCCCGGGGTAAGTAGACTTACGTATCAATAAGTTATGAAAGAGTCTTTTTTCCATATAATTCAACAAACTTTTGATTCAAAAACAGTTTTAATCAGTTACAGACATTATCCTCCAATAAGTCTTTGACAAAACTATCATTAAAATTTTTACTTTCATTAATTAAACAGTTCCTTTATATCTTATAAGTCGTTCAATATCAGAAACGCAACGTTTGCATTCAAAAAACATTAGATCACCTCTTACACATTTGGAATGAGCCCATAACTTACAAGTTATGCACAAAATCCATTGTTCGCCTGGAACACTATCGACGTATGATTCTGTGCACTTTAAAAAAATCATACTCTCGTCATCTGAATCTACAGCATTACCGTTAATCTCATAGACGGTGTCATCAGCAATCTCATCAACTTTATCCATTCCTGTTCCTTACCCTTCCCTTTTCGTTTGCCCTCCATTTTTTTTCTATTCTGTCCTTGTATCTGTTTTTTTCTTCTTATATATTTCCGAGGTGTCGGTATATATATATGTTACGTCTCCGAATACTTCTATTTCTAAAGTGGCGCCGCTTTTGGAAAAGGTCTTAGCACTTCAATGTTGCTGATGAAGTTGAGGAAAGAGGTTTTTAGATTGTGTAAGATGGGGGCACATTGCTTCTGTAGAATGAACGTTTTCTGGTGTTTTTGAAGTTTTCTCTCAGTTCCGGTTCAAATACAGAATTAAATATTTCGTCAAAAAGAGAAGGTAACTCACATTCAGTCCTCAAAGATCTTGTAGGAGAAGGTGTTGTGGTAGTAATTTGCTCTGTATTTACAGATAAACATGCAGTATCAGAGAGTGAGTTTCAGTTATTGTATGGTGATCAGGAATTGGAACCTCTCGACGATA